>JAIGNY010000024.1:0-168449 GCA_020152595.1 Chiridota heheva
TCACACCCTTTCACTGTATTTACACATCATATTATACTATTCAGTTGGTCAACCATATTTATTCTAACCCACTTCTACATTTTAGATATTTATCCAAAATTGTAATCTCTCACAAGTCAAAAGTTAAAAAAACAATATCAGCCATTCCATATTCGTATTTACATAGGCTGTTAATAATTCCCTTTCATCATTTATACGTTATTCTATGATTTAAAGTGATGTGATATCTTAAAATATTCTTTATCATATTTAACATTAATTGTTTGTAAAATGTTCCGGGGGAGCGCCCATAGCTTTTGTAACATGTTTTGCAATGAAACGGGGACAATAAAGATTTAAAAAAAAAACAGAAATAAAGCTACTTCAATAGTGTTCTGCGTTAAGATCAGATCATATAATTTTTGCAGTAATCATCAGCTTATATTTCTTGATCAAAGTGGAACGAACATAGGCACTCTTGAAGCCATCACTTGAAAACAAGGGTAGTCGGGGTTATAAAAAATGTGTTAATTGGAGAAAAAACAATACAATCATTACGTTCAAATACAATCATTATGTTCTGGGTCGTAAAGGTATATTAACAGGTAGAGGCAGCTATGTTAATTCAGGATCCACTCGAAAACATGAAGAAAGCAACAATAAATTTAATCAAAATCGGTTAACAATTAGCTAGTTTACAGCTTTTGAAAATTATTGTGCAAATATGGCAATTTTTGTGTAACTCTTTTGAACGGGGCATATTTTCTATATGTTTTTAATGTAAATCCATTGTTTTCTTTTAATAATCTGCAATTTATATTTGAAAAATGGAAGATAATTCTAAAGAAGAAGAATATCATCTTTACCATACCCCCAACTAACTTCAAGCTGGAGAAGGCATTTTGAACATTTTCAAGATTTGAAATTAAGGGAGAAATGCATTTTGTGATGCTTCCCTGTTCATTCATCACATTTTTTTATACATTAAACAATTTTCAAACTTTGATTACTCATAACTTAAAAACTACACATGCATTTTTCAAAATTCAACCACTATTAAATGCAGCTCTCTCCGTTACCTTTCCAGAAATCATAAATCTAACAAATGAAAATGAGTAGATAAGGGTTTATGAAAATCAAATGAAAACGCATAAAAAATTAAGACAAACGGATTAGCTTATACCATTAAAGTTTTTTTTACGGAATTTCTAAAACACTGGGGAAATTTAAATTTAAATTAAACCTTCAAAAGATTGACATCCGGATTTGCTTTGAAGGTTGACCTATAGGTTAACCTATAAATAAGTCTTGAAAGATACTTATATATAAGTCTTGAGAGATTTACCAAACCATGTCATTGTTTCAAGCCCATGTACGAGCTGAATATTAACATGTCTGCCGATGATTATCAACATAATGTATATGCTAAATACAATTTCATACTCACTTCCTGCTTGTAGCTTTAAAGCTAATACGAAAACAACGACTTCAAAATGCATACTTTTCTTTTTATTGGCTACAGATACATCAATCCCTTCAAATATACAATCAATTGGTTCTCTTCTCCTTTCCAATTTCCCTTTGTTTGAAACGATATCAATGTAAAATTATTGTGAATTTAATACACTCGTTTGTACTTGTTTGATATAAATCATTTGGCAGAAGATATTCCACACAACGTGCACAATATTCCACAGAGTGAACAATTTCCCAAACTTTAATGAAAAGTCAATTAAATCACATTCAGTTGATTTTGTTGTGTCCAGATGTATTGATTGAGGCTCATTATGAAAATCGCAATCAATAGCTTCGTTCTTCTGTGCTATAACATTACATTGTAATTTTAATGGTAACTTATAGTTTTTTAATATTATTTTGTATTCAGAGAAGCATTACATTCCGAGCAGAAAAAAGTTTGAATTTGGTAAAAGGATGTTTTGTTTATTGCAAAATTGCTGGTCAATAACGCTTTTATGTAGCGTTTGAGATATTATAAAATGAAGACAACAACAGATCTCTCTATGATACTATAATTGTATTCTTGCATTCAACCATTAATTACTTTAAATAGCTATAAATAGAGCTATTCACAGGCGATCTTTATATCCAAGTTCTATGATCCTGGACTAATGGAATTATTTTCGTGCACGCAAGGGTATATTAAGTATCATTAAACCTCGTACGTCTCTTATTGACTTTACTCGTATTTGCTTGCACGCGAGAGATGAATCAACAATAATTGGAAACGGAGCCAGGGCCGTAGCACCGGATGAATTATTGGTGCGGTGATGTAAAACAGCGGATCTACCTACTGTGGTGTAGCGGTTATCATACCTGTCTACAGACCACGAGGCCCCGGGTTCAATCCTGGGGTGGGTAGACACGCCAGTGCACCACAACTTGTTATCAAAGGCCGTGAACATTGACTTGGTTGTCGATGTTATGTCTGTCCGTACGTCGTACCTGTGTTCTCGTCCGGGTCGTATTAAGCGTTTCGTGATAGCATTTGTACTATCATAACCGAATACGCAGGCGACGACCCCGTCATTGTAATTGTGTGTTCAACTCTCTCTCTCTCTCTCCCTGTAAAACAGCGGGGAGGAAGATTTTAATTTTTCCGTTAAGGTGAGACCGGGGGTGTCACTGCGAGCGCGTGGGTGAAGGGGCGAAGCCCCGGTAGGGATCCAGGGTGCGAATCTCCCGGAAGCTCTCGCAAAATTGACATTTGGAGGGCAAAAATGTAAGTCACAACGCATAGGAAGAAGGTATATTATACAGATCTAAACTCATGTCAAAGAGAGCTATAATACACAATATACAAAACACAAAATCATGAAAACGCAGAATGTGGAAATTAAATGTTTTATTGTTTACTTTTCTGTGCATGAATATAGGTTTATGGTCACTCTTTACAAAAAAATGTAGTCTAAAAGAACAATGTAAAGCTTCCAATTCTACTATGAACGTGTGTAAAACTTTTTAAACGAACCTATTTTATATCCCGCACCATCCCCTCTATCTCTCGGTGTTTTACTTCATGTATTGAGAACAATATCGCAAAAAGTGTTAATATATATTACTAGTAGATAATTGTACATATTCAAAGTTTTCTCCAAAGAACGCACTGTTTCTGAAAAAGTGCTTTTTTGAAATCTAAAACATAACAAGCACTTGGATTTTCAAAGCTGCGGAACGGTTCTGATCATTTGACGAATTTATAGCACTTACTCGGGGAAAAAAACCTGATGTAAAATGTCGCGTTCTTGATTAGAACGCGCGAAACTCAGGTTTCTTCTGTCCAAAACTTCGCTTGGGAAAAACAATATCTAGCCGGTGAGGTGTTTTACCAATCTCTGGAGTCGGTATGGAATAATCCATCTTCACTTCATATTACGAAAAGTACACTGTACAGAAAAGTGCCTACTACTACCGCGCCGTACTACTATACTAGTACACCTATTGATATGCATATGTTAGGCCCAGTCCCAGGCCTATATAACCGCGACTATACTATGGAGGTTCTAAATCACCGGCGTCGTCTCACCACATGACACATGTCATACTGGCTATCAAACCCAAGGACGTACGTTCTTGGGTAATGGTTAAACTTAACACGCAAGAAACTAATTTTCATTATAAAAAAACAAAACAAAAGGGAAACGTTTCCATTTTAAAACTCTAAAAAGGATGGAGAATAAGTAAACATTTTTAACAATAACCAAAAGTATAGAGTTGTCTGGTTGTAAGAAAAACAAGGACAGTTTTTTTTCTCGAAATTTACGTGGGAGTTGACGTGACCAGCAAGGCAAGTTGTCGTGCGCGAAAGTCGCCCAAAGAGCATACAGTATGACGTCACGCGAAGAACGTCTTTATAATGTATCTGAATGTCGGGTACGCACTAAAATACGCGCGCTTAACACTGTTCGAAAGAAATTGGAAAAAACACACAATTAATTGCAAATTTTCCTATCTTGGGAGGGGAGTATTTGTGTATTTTTTCTGCACAACAGATATTTTCTTTCTTCAAGTTTTTTTTGTTGTTTTTTTGTTGCCAATTTTGTTTTTCTTTGCGTAAAAGTGGTTCGGCGAGCACCACACCGGTCGCACCGGTTCCAACAGGCCTGAATGGAGCGCAAAATAAACTTTTGTTTGCAATACATTGCAATGCAGTACATTGAAACAGAACGAAAAAGAAACCTTTAAATTCGTTTAAGCGCACAATGTAACTTATTATATTATACTTGTGTATTATAATAAATTTCTGTCACTTGGCCAATTTTATCCTGTGTTGGTGGAATACCTTCGATGAAGAACAGGTAGCTCAGTTGATAGAACGCACGACTGATATGCTGGAGGTACTTGGCTCAGTGTTCAGCCAGGTGTACCTCAATTTTTCCACAGCTATGTAGACAATTACGCTGAAGATGCGGCTTCTACTCCTTATTCAGCTCTTGAGAGAAGTGGCAATGGATGAATGACGCACAGCGTCCTTCGGAGGGGACAGTAAGATGTCGGTCACGACGACAGGGCAGTCAATCCCCTGCCTGGTTCTCCAAATACTATAAGTGAAGAGAAGCATTCACTTTTGTCCAACTGAACATTAAAGCAGGTGCGCCTACGTGGGCAGCCGAGAATTGATTGCCTTGGATTGTTAAAGTGCATTAAGACTGTTGATATAATGCGCTATATACAAGTGTCTAATTATTATTGTTATTATTATTTGTGTATATATTTGTCGTTGTCGTCGTTGTCGTCATCGTCGTCGTCAACGTCATCATCATCATCATCATCATCATCATCATCATCATCATCATCATCATCATCATCATCATCATCATCATCATCATCATCATCATCATCATCATCATCATCATCATCATCATCAACATCATCGTCATCATCAACATCATCGTCATCGTCATCGTCATCGTCATCGTCATCGTCGTCGCCGCCGCCGTCGTCGTCATCATCATCATCATCGTCGTCGTCGCCGTCGTCATCGTCGTTATTATCATTATCATTATTATTATCATTATTCATTCTTGTATAGCGCTAAACAATTTGAGCCCCTTGTAAATTCATTATGAAAGATTTCGGGAGGTCGCATAATAATGTACTACAATAGTCTAATTGAGAGATGACCAACGAATGTGCCATCTCTTCAAGGGACTGTCTGTCAAAATGGCTATATAATACCCTTATCGATACAAATTGTACATATCACTTCTACAGTTTTTTCACTTATATGTTTGTGGAAGGATAATTATGTATCCAGCCATATTCTCAAATATTTCATACAGTTGCTGTCGTGTATATGCACATCATAGATATCAACACTCTTAGTAAAACATTTCTTAATTTGAGATTTACTGGCAAAATTGATATACTCGGTTTTGCTATTGTTCAATTTACGTCTATTTTCATTCATCCATTTTGAGATTGTTTTTGCACAATCTTCAAGAGCCTTAATACAATGTCTCTCATCCTTAGGGATATTTGCTTAAGAAGAGTCGTGGTATGTATGATGCTCGCGACGGCCGTACCCTACAATGCTCACCTGCTTCGCTTCTTTTTGTCTTTTTGAATATTGGTGGAAATATATTCCTTTAAAGTACTTGCATACAAATTGGCACTCACATCTCCGTTGTGCGACAGAAAAAGAGAGTTGAAGCTCCTCGGGAAAGGACTGATCTACTCGAACCGTTATTATCCTCCTTTGTAAATAGCTACGGAACCAATCCAATGCCGTTCCTTTTACCCCAAACTGATTCTGCAGTACACTTAGGAGGTCAGTATGATCAATAATATCAAAAAGCAACCGAAAGGTCGAGAGCTACTAATGGTGTAATTCTTTGATTACCCATGTTAAGCAGCAGATAATTTGTAGCCTTTATAAAAACTGTTTCAGTTCTGCACTGTATGATTCTCTGTAAGCCCTTGTATAATCAGGCAGCCAATTCTCATTATTGAGATGATCATTAAGTTGGATAAGCATTTCGACTATCTTAGACATAGATGACAAGTTATTCACAGGCCAATGATTTGAAGGGACTAAGTCGAGTTCAGATTTCTTGACGAGTATTCGTGTTCAAAGTTTCACTTGTGTAGAAATAACTGGTATAGTAAGTCTACTGTAGAAGTTTGGCGCCCTCATCCACACATTCTTAACGATTATTATTGACTTATGAAACTTTTTAAATATGTTTAAATATTTTTCCTCAAATCTTTAGGTTGTTGATAATAATTCTTCTTACTAGATTTTGTTGTACTACTTTCGTGACATATCTGATGGTTTATAAGCCACAACATTGCAGAAAACATATGATAGAATATATAAAGAAGTTTAGGAATTTAAGGTTGTGATGTTACAACCTGTCTGATTTCAGTCGTTTCTACACAAATCATAGAGGTACAGTGGCTCAGTGATCAAGGAGTCATGCTCGTATGCGAAAGGTACCGGATTTGATTCCCGCGGCGAGCACTGCATTGTGTCCTTGAGCAAGGCACTTTACTCTACTTGCTTCAGTCCACTCAGCTGTAAAATAACTACCAGCAATGATGGGGAGTTAAGCTGCAATGGACTGGCGTCCCGTCTAGGGGGAGTCATGTACTCTCATCGGCTTGCGCCATGGAAACCGGGATTAAACACCGGCCCCATGAGCATGATGGCTTGGGTCGATTTAGCTTTAGTTACACAACACAAATCATACAGAATTTTCAACTTAAGTAACTCCTAAACGGCTTAGGATTTTTGAAGAATGTTTTCATCATTTTGTTTTTTTTGGCTTCTCTTTTTACTTGGGATGAATTTGCTGGACCACAGATTGTTAGATCTAGATATTTTTTTACCCATTTTCCCATATGCGCATCGTATTTAGGCCACTTTTTGTACATGATCATATTCATAAAACAATCAATCTT
Source organism: Chiridota heheva (assembly GCA_020152595.1). NCBI lineage: Eukaryota > Metazoa > Echinodermata > Holothuroidea > Apodida > Chiridotidae > Chiridota > Chiridota heheva. The sequence continues at coordinate 6,901 of JAIGNY010000024.1, forward strand.
TAATCAAATCAAGCGAAGGGATACATAGTTGTTGTAGATGCTTAATACAGCGGTTTGTAACAAGGGTTTCTGGTAGTTTGTTCAAAACTGCAACGGTATATCACTGAGATGAAAGTAAACCGTTGTAAATATTTTGCCAGAAAGGTAACACATTTGTTTGCATTAACCTTGTGGTCAACACGGTGCAATAACGAATTTGATGGGGTTAATTTTCATCTTCGGAGATGCTACTGCTAACAAGAAGCCTTGTCTGCTTGTTGTGGTGTTTTGTATTCATTCATAGATCATGAGTTTAATTAAAATTGATATTATCTTTAATGTAGGGTTCAGAAATTTATACTTAATATTATGCATTGAATAAACAGCAATGGTTATTTATACAGTACCTTCTACATAGTATTTCACAAAATTCGAAGCAACTCTCAAATTGGTAATCCGTTCCATGTCACTTAATCATTTGTATTTAGACCATCTTTCCAAGCTGGTTGAGAAAAACTACATGTCCCATACATGGCATTTGTCTACTATAATCGCTAATTCTGTTAGAAAGCGCCAATAATAGAGAAAACACCAAGAACAAAGACTTATTATGGCCTTGCCATTGTTATTATGAGCTTTCTAAAACGAACCAGAACTGTCAAATTTGAGAAAGCTTTGTATGACATTTAATTGCTTTTTCTGTAAACGTTCAAGAACTTGTTCGTTCTGTAGAATATTGTGTAACGTGTCTCGTGTAGGCATGAAAAATAGGATCAAATCCACATAAAAAATGATGTGGAATGCTTTCACGCAAAGGAGAATTCAAATTACTAGATAGTTATTCAATAGTACATTTGAAGTAATTGATTTATTTGCGGCAGACTGAAAGAAAAGGATGCATTTATAGTCATTGTTGTGGTTAGGGCTCTTAAACCACAGGCGAGCAGTAAGTATGACATTTTGTTAGTTAAAGTACTATGCGATTAAATATCTTCATAAATTTATAAATGAATGTGAAAGCAATATCACAAACAACTGTTCCCGCGATGCAACCTGCTACAATATTATTGGTGGTTTCGAGTATTATTGTAAAACAGGATATGTTGGTGATGGATTTATTGGCACGGGTAAGTTCGAGTGATATTCTAAAAGTTTTTTTTACTCGAAACCCAACTAAAGATGAAATTGAACATTTTGTGTTTTATGGAGTTATAACTTATTGATTGGTAATAGTTGTCAGAACTACACCTCTGGGGTTTAATTAGCCAATCACAAACGTAAGACAAAAATTCAGCGTCAGGTAAGAGTCAAAACTTTCAATTAGTTACGGCACAGCTGTTCGTTTATTCATTTACAAAATGTATAGAAGGTAGTCGGATGATGGGATACCTTAATTAATTTCCAATAAATCCTAAAGCGGTAATGACACAGGCATATGTGTTTTTGCTAGTGAAAACAATTAGATCAATTGATAGACAAATTTATAACTTTCTCCTTATAATTGCACTCCAAAATTCCCGATATAGTCAAATGAAAAATAACAACACCTAATACACTGCCATTGAAAAATCCATGTTACTGGCTGCAATGTCTCTGACGTCATTGGGGTATATTTATTCCGATAGCGATCCGTACAAAGAGCGTATTTTTTTTTTCTTCTTAAAATATGACCAAAGGTCATCAATTTTCGCTCAATTTTTTCTACATATCGTGGCAAACATATACCGCAATTTATGAACAAATACACATGGAGTTTGCTACGAACTGAGGACCCGGACTGAGGGTCGGTTTCGTGAGTATTTTAGAGTAAGCTTGACACAATTACACAGTAAGAGAACTATTGCAGTCATACGGTAATTTGACTTGCCAGCCTTACAGTTACAAAGTGACCGTGGAAACCTCCTCTGTGATGAAGAATGTTAACAAATGGGAGGAATAAGGAATATAAAGTTCTACTAAGTTTCAGTAGGATTTCCATGCCTGTCCGCAAGAAGTCATGTAGTGTTATGGCGATGTTTTATCTTAATTGTTTGATATAATGTCAAAAGCGCTCCAACAATGTTCAGTTTTCACTCAGTACTTAACAGTTGGTTGAGAAAATAATCCAAAAATAGTTTCACGGTACTTTTAGAATACCAGTTAACGACGCTTTCAGGATAAAACTTTCACGGTCCCTTTGAAATATTATTTCACGGTTCTTTTGTGCCTTACCGTCCAACTACCGATCACCTTAGCATAAAAGTACTCAAATAGAAATGTTATGAGATCTAAAACTGTACATGATTTATCGTAATATCGAACATACTTGTGAATGCTATCATGTTGTAGTGATACTTCAATCATCAAATATCTCAAGAACAAATACCTAACTTATTTAACTTCAGCACTTGATACACAATACACTATGAATTCTAAAAAATACATGGAGAGCTATTTAAAAGATAACATATCAAATTTGCAAAACGCATTAAAATAGTGAATCTCATTTGGTACTAAATTGATCGCAGCAATGTCACCTCTATTGTTCAGATACTGCCAAGTGACCGAGACACGGATCAAGCATAGATACGAAAACCACGTGCAAAGAATCGAATACCGAATTTGTGGTTTACTTTCATTCATATTTGTGTAAATTGCAACATAAATAACAACTTGTACTTTTGCTTTCAATGTGTCTTTTATACTTGTGGCTCTTTCTTGGGGCAACTAGAGGGAGCAAAATCGATAACATTGACACTGTAACGACTATTTGAAAGATTAATCTACAACTCCAGCACGAAATCGGAAAATTGTGTAAGAGTTTAATACATAGTTATCGGTGTTGTATTATTTAACATGATTACGGATATACACTTCACTCGAGATTTCTAGAATTTATTATCTACGCACTGCTCTATATTTTTACCTGCACATATTAAAATATCAGCAGCTATCTGGATATACCATAAAAGGAACAAAATGTTTAAAATATATTTCAAAATAGAAATTAATTTCAAGCTCAAAAATATTTTTGTAGAAAGGATTGAAATCATACTTTGCACTCTCTTATTCCTCAAAAGTATTCAAATATCTCATTGAAATCATTAAATTGTTTTTCGTTTAAAAAATATTCACATAAATTGTAGTCATATGAGAGTTGAAATTATTGGTGAAAACAATTGTTGGTACATTACTCCATTACAATTATTGCATTTAAATGTTTCACTATTCTTTGGCCTTCGGGAGTTTAAAAGTGAATGCTTTAGTGACTCAAGTACAACAATGTGATGTAATATCTGCACTTACCAGATATTGTGTATGTATTTATTTCCTCACTAGAATAATCATTACTCGGAGTTGCGCTTAACGTTCTGTCGCAGAAAAATAAACCACGAACTAAACAAGCCTAAATAATTGTTGATAAACATGCTCGCCTAATTAGTCAGTTGTCACATATCCCTGAATGAACTGAAACCCCACTGTTCATCCCACAATACACACTATACTCTACTTAATAACCATTTCCACTTTATTGCACACACACACACAGGTTACACACGATGAAGAGTTTAGTTTTCCATAGACCATGTAGACATGGTACATGATAGCAGATCGTGCGGTTTGAGAATAAAGGGAATCAAAATAAAATTACAACCCGAAGTTGATTTCAAATGAAAGTTTATATGATTTCGGGTTGGTAGCGGCCAGTTTTTAAGCTCAAATCCACTCTTGAATTAGAATTACTGCACCAACCAATGTTTAACACATCGGCGGAATCTCAGAAACGCGAAATAAGATATTAACATCGTTTTTCACCAATCAGTCTCTTTAATTGCCCTTTTGCATAAAAATCCACATGAACAATTATAACAAAATTGCTTTCGAATACTTTAGTTTTCTACATACAAATTTCATAGTATAATTTACTTGTAACAAGTGACCGCAGATCAGACGACAGATGCAAAATAGGTTATCCAGCTCCCAAAAGAGAGCCTGCTAAATGCGGTGCAAATTACCCATGCTGTTCTGCATCAAATTGGTGTGGTTATTCATTACAGCACTGCCATTGCAGTAAATGTGTCAGATATTGAAATCGGTATGTTACATTTGGAAATTAACATTTCTATGCATTTGTTGTCGAGAAAAAAACAGTATGTACCAAATTAACCACGCAAAAAGTATCAAAAGATATATGGCCAAAAAAAACCCAGTATGTAGCAAATCAATCGCGCAAAAAATATCAAATATATGCTATAATTGTTTTGGAAAGTTTGCGTCGGAAGGCTTTTGTCATCCCCAGAATTATTTACTTCTTTGCTAGCAGTGATGCAATTTGATAAATTAACCATGGAAGTTATGTGATAATCTTCATTCTAAAAATAGTCTTAAGGTTTTGAGCATAAAAATGCCAACGTTCCATTCAAATTTCTTAAGAACATATGTTGCATGATTAAAATAGATTTTGTGACATATTTTTTCAAAATTGGTAAAGTAAGTGTTTTTTATTGCAGTTCGCCGACTATTAATTCCCTAAGTTGGAATTAACGTACAAGTGAATTTCATTGGCAAAGACTGAAAGAGGGTGTTTGAACTCAAGTATCACTCATCGGACCTTGGGAGTTATCTTAGTCTTATAGATGTGACTTGGTGTTACCTTGTACCGGTCCCGTCCAAAGTCCAGAACCAAAGATTGGAACACATTTCTCTCAAATGGTTTTGCGCTGTTTTATATGTAGATTTGGTAAGAGGGACGATTGTATTGACATAGGCCACATCGGATTTTGACATTATCTTATAGATTTAATTTACTGTTAACTTTTGCCATGCAGTCCGTTCGAGGCTTTAGAGAATGGATTGTGTTGTGCAATTTATTGCTTGAATTTTGAATATAAAATATACAGCATTGATAGGCATTGAGTATAAAGTGTTTATTTCAAATAAATACTTTGAGAATTCCAGCTGACTAATGTTGTTGTTCCGATTAACGAAATAACTTGGACTGCAAAGAGACCATTGTACATACATATGTCCATGTAATTGAGACAATATGCTTTTAAAACTTCTCAGTTGATGTATTAGGCGATTGTGGAATGTGTGACATCGCGCTCGCTGAAGGCGACGCGGAGAGAAATTTTAGTTTTAACCAAATTAATACAAATGTAGATGAGGTATCATTGTGTTGTGTCTCAGATGAATTGGAAGTAAAGACATTATTTCTCTCATTAATACAATATTTGTCCCACGACAGAAAATCGCACCCACTAAAAGGATCTTTTTTACTCTATATACTCCCTAAACAAAATTACAATTTTTGCAAATTATCCGTCAACAACTGAAAACTTCAGTGAAATTGTTATCAGAAATAAATAAAAAGTCTAAATATTTCGGTTTGCACGTGTCTTATATAGAGTATGTGCATGTTACGTCACACGCACTCGAATTACTTTTTTGACAATGTGAATAGCAAACAGACACTTTCAGAAATGGATTAATTTCATTTTAGCGATGTTCAATTTCTTATGAAAGATGCCAATCCGTGGAGGCAAACCAATATGGTATTGTAATGTGAGCTCTTTTGTTTACATTTCCTTAATCAGTGATTGGATGATTAACTGCACCGTGTGCGGATGACGTCACTTACATACTCTTAATAAAGCATGCGCTTCCTATGTTATACAGATATTAACTGCGCCGTTTCTGAAGGCATAGTCGTTTCCAAAAGTACGTTCAATTTTACCCCGGAATTTACATTTATTGACAGTGTAACTGGTGATCAGAAAATTTCAGCTAGCAGTAACATAAAACATATTTGCAGCTTTTTGAATGATATGTAATACAGTGAAGGGATAATTAACAGATATTAATTCATCTTTACGCAATGCTTCTTAACATTAAGGTAAGAAGGGACAACGCATAGGTGAAGATTAATAAAATGTTGTGTGAGTTTTAATGGCAAATCTCCGTAAATTTTAAGTTGTATTATTTGTTTTCAATATTTCTTTCAAACCGTTTCTAAACGACATTTATCTACGTTGCTTGCTAAAGCCTGACATTCATAACGTTTCCTGGAAATGATCAATTGTAAGGATTCATTGCCTGCAATGAAAGTGTAGTGATTTTTTTCTTAACGTTTGTCAGCAGAACATTGTCCGATTTATCTAGGCCTGGCACTTATTTGATACGTGCATAGGGTCATGCATTACAAAAGTACAACAATGTGAAATATTAAGATCTAAAGATGACTAATTTAAAGCTTTGAGAAGGTAAAACAAATCGTAATAAATTTTAATACCATTGTGATCATTTTGCCTTTACAAACTTACAACAGACTTACAACTGACAGAGTTACCTTGTTTTAGACCTTGTACTAGGCCTATACGTCTTTGCTTGCATGACGTATAGGTAGGAACTGTGGAATTGTGGGTAACATATATTTATGTACTTTATTCCGATCGAAGGTAGAGCGGTAGAAATAATGATAATGGGAATTCACGATTTGCCCCCAGACAATTTCTACAAAGCCAAAATTTTAAAAGAATGCTAAAAGGTGTAGATTTTCGCTTGATGCGCCTCATTTTCAACAACGGCACAGTAAACAAACACAAATAAACACTATTAAGCCATGACAACAATAGATTATCATTTCTTACGTAACAAAGAAACAAATATAGATATATTCAAGTTTGAAATGCAAATGATTTGAACGAAGAGAGGAATTTACATGTTTCGTGTCCTTTCACAGTTTCATTTTAAAAGCAACTGCAGGTCGTCCATAATCTCATCAGATGGTGCTCTTCACCCTCTCAGATTCGAAACATTATTTCTTATTGTGGGAGTGGAAAATGAATATTGATATCACTATTACAAAAAAAAATTGCTATGAAAGCATTAATATTAAAATAATATTAGATAACAATGTAAAGTAATATTAGATAAATTTGACGAAAGTTGACGAGCTAATGAGATTTCAAATATGGTAATAATATATCTACTTCCTGGATGGAAAGATAGTAAAATTCAATTCCCTGAGTAAGCTTCTCTCGTCGTACAAACCACACACGTCATTTTCTTGACAAATTTTGTACATTTTATAGAAACAATCACTTTTTTCTAATTGAAAGCCATCTTAGTTTGCAGTTTTAATAAAACACCATTTAAAAGATTTCTTTTTATTTCGCTGATTTATTATGTAATTATGCTAATCGTTTCAATTTTTTATACTAAAATAATGGCAACCTTGATATAAAATATCATCCTTCATGCAATGAATGTTGGAACAATTATTTTATCGATTAATTTGTATACTTATCTATCTCATTGTCGTTCGCTTTTAAACATTTTAATACTTATCGGGTTTCATGGTATAAAAATATAATTGCAATTCTTTTTGGTAATGATTAAACTGTGAATAAATTGACACTTGACACCTGTTGTAATATGTTAGCAATAAGGTTATCATTTTCTAATTTGAATATTACTCTTATTTGCATTTATATTTATGGTCCCAATGATGACTCGCCTGACTTCTATCAAAGATGTCATTGATGAGTTTTCCCGATGCCTATTATATTATATGTGGGGACTGGACTTCAGTTTTAAATTTTGACCTTAGGTAAGAGGTAATAATCCCAATTCTGATAAACGCGGTATTTAATTTGATAAATTATCTTTTCCTGTGTGGTCCATGGAGGGAGTTTAACCCTCTGTTGAAAAGGTATACTTGGTGTCATGATTTCTCTATCAAGAAAGTAAGACTTTACTTTTTCCTTATTTCAGGTGAATTCAGGTGAGTTCACGGTACGAATATTGCTATAAAGTATAGATTTGATCATTCCTTTGTAGCCTTGAACTTAAAACTTTCTTCTTTTAACTGATGGTAAAGGCTTTCGGAAAGGTAATAATTTTCTCCTCAAGTATGATGATTTTACTAATAGCATAAAGGAAGTTATTAAGTCAGTAGTTGAAAGGTATATCGTGATAATATATAATCGTGATTCTCTACATTTGATAAATCCCTGTGATATTTACTTTGTTATTGATGATCAGTTTTTCTTTGAGGTTTTATTATATGAAATACATGGGACGTGCATATCTTACTCTGTTCATCATCAACGCAACAAGACAGAAGGCATGTTAATTCAGAGAATGCAAGTAATGATTTAGATAGTAGAATTAGCGATTATGATAATGAGTATGAGAAGTTGGAATTAAAAAAGGATTGTAATGCTTTAAGTGTTGAGCTGGAGATTTTTGGGGAATGACAAGTTACAAGGTGTTTGATGCGCTTGTTGGTAACGGCATGATGAGAAACCTTAGGCTGGCAAGTATTTTTTAATTTAGAAAAAGGAATTATACAAATTAGTTATTTTCATCTCTTAAATTTATGGATGGATGGTAGTCTTGTTTTAAACGAATTAGCTGATATTTTCAAAAATACAAAAAATTATATCAATTTAAGAGCTGTACAGGTTGTGACTTAACGTTTTTAGTAATGTTACGATAGATAAGTTATGAAATGAGGATGCTGTTACAATAGATGGCCATTAATTGACTGTGCTTTAAAATATGAATGATAAGAAGTCGCCTGGGAAGATGGGTTCACGTGAGAGTTTTACAAAGCTTTTTTGACAGATATCTCTATCAATCATTTACATTCTTTGAATTTGGGCTACAATAGTGAGCTTATGTCTGTAAATCAAAGGCAAAGTGTTGCTGCCCTCATTATCAAGGGGAAGCCACGTATGTTCTAATCTCTAATCTATTTTGTACGTATGTATAAACTAGCTTCTGCAAACAGGTTTATAACAGTTTTGACATCTATATTCAATGTTGGCCTAACTGGTTTTGTGAATTATTGCTACATAAGAAAAAATATTAGGATTTTATATAATTTTAATGCACTATGTCGAATCTATATTATTCTGAAAAAGCATTCGACACAGTATATCATTCTTATTCATTGGCAATTCTTCATTTTTAATTTGGTGATTACTTTTGTAAAAGATCCAAGGTTTTCTTTATAATCATGCCAATATTTTGCCCCGATATCTACGACATTGCTACTTGCAGCACGGTCACTCAATATTTCTTAAATAATGTATACGCTGTGTCCGCTTAAACCATTCCCGAACTCCTTTCCTACAGTGTGTGTGTATAATTTTACACTGTATGTCTGTATGTATGGAGTGTGATGTGTGAGTGTGATGGCGTAAATTTTAAGTGGCCTTCAAATGTTCGATTTTCTAACATGTGGAAAAACTGAAAATCGCTGATGTAAGGGCGCGAATTTTTCATGTAATGCAAATTCTTGTGATTTAGTTAATGGTTGACCCACTGTGGTGTTTGAAATCGGCAAGAGATCCATGCATTGTCTTCTTATTTGTTTATCATTGGGGTAGAGATTTTAGGATATTTGATTAAATTTTAATTCGCAGGGCAAGTTATTATCCAAAAGTTCGTTTTGTATGGTCCTAGGTTGGTAAAAACTCGTATGCATGGCCGTTGTCAGGTAATCCGAGATATGTCTGTATCCACCTTATTTTTCCCATACCGAAATATTTACCACCCCTAATCAGCACCAGAGAAGTTGTGCATATAATACTGTTAAATGATAATAGTGTTAGATATAATACTTTCGTCGGTGTTAAAGAAAAGTTGTACTTTCTGTAACTCTCCAAGTGTTAGATGACTGAATTACAACACCTGTTAAGTGTCACAATATTAACAGTTGAATAAGTGTTACCTATGGGTTACTGTTTGTAACACTTTAAGTGTTGGATAGCATAACAAAAAAATAATCAGGTGATCGGCGGAGCCACACTATTCAGCACTAATTAATAGTCATGCAGAAATAGAGATTGATAACTAAATTATTTCTATTTTGCAATTTCACTTTATCAGTCGGGGGTGTATTTACTAAATCTTGTGGTTTCATAACATAAATATTTTGTTTTACACATTTATACTGATATTTGAGAAAAATTTAAGAAAAATCATTCAGTTGTGACTATATGCAAGAAACGTTATAAATTAATGGTGGTTCTGCAATGTCACATATTGAATGACTTGCATTCAGTTTAAACACACTTGATGGCACACTCATAGTGTTTGACCAAAACAAGTTTAAAGATTGTTTATATCATTGTGTTATAGTGTTTATAGTACAACACTTATAAGTGTTAAATGCAACACTTATAAGCGTTTTTACTTACACTTGACAATATATACATATATATATATATATATATATATATATATATATATATATATATATATATATATATATATATATATATATATATATATATATATATATATATATATATATTATATATATATATATATATATATATATATATATATATATATATATATATATATATATATATATAAATATACATATATATATATATATATATATATATATATATATATATATATATATATATATATATATGTAAATATATATATATATATATATATATATATATATATATATATATATATATAAATATGTATATATATATATATATATATATATATATTTAAATATATATATATGTATATATATATATATATATATATATATATATATATATATATATATATATATATATATATATATATATATATATATATATAAATATATATATATATATATATATATATATATATATATATATATATAAATATATATATATATATATATATATATATTTATATATATATATATATATATATATATATATATATATATATATATATATATATATATATATATATATATATATATATATATATATATATATATATATATATATATATATATATATATATATATATATATATATATATATATATATATATATATATATATATATATTACACTTTCAAGTGTTCAAAGCTAAACTGTTTACATGCGTTGGCTTTTTGACACTTAGCAAAGGGTGATTTTAGCACTTTATGTGCAGTCACTCCTGATACCCTTGGAAAGTGTTAAATTCAACACTTATAGGGTTATATATAACACTTGAGTATTTAGAGAGTAGTGACGCCCCTGAAGGTATCGACGCTCTTTGACTCTATTCAGATGTATTTTTGCACAGTTTGACAGGATTCGGCGCCTTTTTTACTATATTTTTGCCCTTGTACTCTATCGCCTTTTCTCTATCCTTGGCTCAAACCTTTAGCTTCATCACTATATTTGATACGACCGCAATTCTCCGTGGACGGGTCCTGAGAGATATGAAAATAAATTATATTTTTAAATCTTATATTTTGCCTTATACCAGTTCAGGGGATCTCTATAAAGTTGGAAATCTCCAACTGATTTTGTGACTTCCAACTACTTCAACCCACAATCAACGAAATTTCCTTTTAATCTTCATGTAAATATACCTAAAGGCCTAATAATTATTCTCTTACATTTTTAGCCACTTGACTGCAGTAATCGATGAATTTAGGTCAACGTCAGGATTTTCCGCGCCGAATTTCTCAAAATCTAAACAGTAAAATTTCTTGAAGCAACACATTTTTTGGTTTATTTACTCTTAAAGTATTCGAACACTCATATCCCACGTGGTACTGAAACCTCAAACAAATTTCCCAACTGTTTTAAATATGACCCATACACTAAGTCAATGGGAGAGTATAGGGACATTGTGGGTAATATCGCGTTATGGCGGCCTCCATAGCTTTTCTATCTCCAACTTGTTGGAAATATTTAATCTCCAGCTTTTTGGAGATCTCCCTGACTGTAGATAGTTATGGTATATAAATTTGGGTTTTTTTAAGCTTGACGGCGGAAGGGGAGCGGTATCGGCCCGAACCCCATTGGAAGATCTTTACCCTCATATATCTCTTTAGTATCGCCAATGAGAATTAGGGTCCTGTGCGCGACGCCCAAAAATTGGAGGCCGTTTGTCCATTAATATGTCTGCACTTCGGGCATCATTGAAAGTAGCAAGAAGGGAGTTTCTCAGACACAAATTTAGGAACAAGTTTCAGACACGCTACGACTTTTTGGACAGCTTATTCACAATCATAGGTGTAGGAACTGGTGGGAATGGGGCACGTGCTCCCCTTCCACTTTTCTGAAAAATAACAAAAAAATGAAATGTGCCTCTCAGTAACTGTCAAAGTTGCAAGAACTGGTGGAACGTGCGCACCCTCCCTTTTTTATTTCATTGTATTTTACCAAATTGCATGTTTTAATATGAAATGCCCTTTAATTACTGACTCATTAATAGTTGAAAACTAGCAGGTATAGGTGTCACCTGGGGAAGGGGGAGGGGTGGGAAACGTCCCCATTTTTTCGTTCAATACAATCTTAATGTTCTGTTTTTAAAGGTGTTCTAATAAATACATGCGTTACTAAAGAGGGTGGGTCGCCTATCAGAAAACATTCCTTCAAGAAGTTATGAAATAGGTCTATCCCTAAAAATTGACGTGTTTCTACACGTTATTACATCGACAAATTATGAAGATGCAATGATGGTATGCTGTACTGTACACAGCTCTATCTCTAAAGCGAGTCCCTGGACTACCCGCCCATGAACTTCCCGTGATTGTACCTATATGTTAGTAACCAAGGCTATGAAATATATGCCCTGATATATAGGTCTAGTTTCTAGTAGCAATTATACTTTATTCACAGAAAGTATAAAATAATATGTGTGGCACGAAAAACTTCCTGAAATGATGCAATCCTTTGAATGCAGTAGGACCACTCCCACGGACTTTCAGTTACACATAAAAAATAAAAAAAGCATGCAAGGATTCATCAAACGTTTCAAATTTCATCCACGTTTAGGCCCTCATAATGACTAAAATCGCAGACCATCGGAGGTTTCGCCCCTGGACCCGATCAGGGGCCCTTAAGTGGGCCCTTGGACCCCACGCAGATTATCTCGCGCGTGGAATTTTTTTTTAAGTAGGGCGCCATTATTTTGTGATTTGACCCCATTTATATTCTCTGGTGACGCCTATGCAGGTGCGGTGGCTCAGTGGTTGTGGAGACATGCTCGTATTGGAAAGATACTGGGTTCAATTCCCGTCGCGAGCGCTGTGTCCTTGAGCAAAATGTTCAATTCCCGTCGCGAGCGCTGTGTCCTTGAGCAAGACACTTTACTGTATACAGTCCGGGAGCATCCCGAAAAACTGGGTACTTTGAAATACCCAAAAAATTGGGTACTTTTATGTATTACGTCATACACATTTGACTAGCCCACACTAAACATATAAGTTTTTTTAATTTCCACTCCAGATTGTCCAAAATTTTACTGGATATCCTGAAATTTTGGAGACGGATAGTAAATAGATATTAAAAACCTTTTGCCACTGCGTTTTGAAATTCATCGTCGCCTTTTTGAAAAAATAAACAAAACAGGCTGCCCATAATCTGTTTTATTGATTTTCTCAAAAAGGCGATGGTGAATATTAAAAAGCAGCGGCAAAAAGTTTTTACTATCTATTTACTATCCATCTCCAAACTTTCAGGTTATCCATTTAAATTTTGGACAATTCGGAGCGGAAAATGAGAAACCCCATATGTTTAGTGTAAGCTAGTCAAATGTGTAGGCTCATGCGATGACGTAATACATCAAAGTACCCAATTTTTTGGGTATTTTAAAGTACCCAGTTTTTTGGATTGCCCCTGAACTGGTATACTTGCTTCAGTCAACTCAGCTGCAAAATGAGTACCAGCACTGCTGGGGAGTTGATCTGCGTCCCGTCCAGCGGGAGTCATGTACTCTCATCCGCTTGCGCTATGGAAACCGGGGGGTAAGCACCGGCCCTATGAGCCTAATAACAATTTATTTGATTTTTCATGATATTCCACCCAAAAAACGAAATTTCGCACCACGAGATGTCTGCAAAAGATGAAAAAAGCACAGCTACTCGTGCACTCCATCTGCCATGTCTGCAACAGTCAATCGTAAATACAAAACTTTGAGTATCTTCGTCTCACGCCTGGGCGTATTCGATCAGTTGTTTGGTGTGTTTTAACGACCCAATGAAGGTTGGTCATTTGCATATTGATATGCGATTTCAATTAAACAAACAAATCATTGTATCTGAAACTTCACAACAATCTACCTTAGGATGATACTGGATACAGGTTGCAAAACCTCAGTTCTAGCTCTGTGATGGTGTTAAACTTATTAATATAGGGCAGCATCATGGTCAACCTTCAAAGCTCTGAACTCCAGAATTTTTAAAGCTATTGATGCAGTGTTGCTTAGATGTTCCAATGGCTAACTATACCCGATGACTAAAGAACTTACCATGCAATTCTGTGTTGGCTCTAGGCTGAAAGAGCTTGAGTTGATGGCCGCGTGTAGCAGTGACAGAAGTGTAAAGATTGAGAGTGGAGGATACTCTAGGATCATAGTAACCATTTAGTACCTTAACGACTTCAATCATGTCACCTCTAAGTCTTTTGAAGGAAAGAGTGGGTAGTTTAGTCTCTGCAAACGATTTGGGTGTGAGAGATTCTTTAATACAGGAACTAATTTAGTTGCACGTCGCTTAACATTCTCTATTGTAACTAAGTGCTTCTTTTTCAAAGGATGCCAGATAGTATTAGCAAACTCAAGGTGTGGTCTCACAAGTAATTTGAAAAGGATGATCAGATTATCTTCATCAATATAAGTGAATGTGCGTCGGATTAGGCTTAAAATGGTTTTGGTTTTCTTGACTTTGGAATTGATGTGACCATCAAAGGAGAGCTGCGATTTGACATTAAAAGGAGAGCTGAGATCTGACATTAAAACAACGAAGTCCTTTTAATTACATAAACGAGTCATTGTTTTCTGAACTTTCCAAGCATTTGCATATCATTATGCATATGTCCAATTTTCACTGGGTCGCAAAAACACATCAAACGGCTGATCGAAAAACGCCTACACAGAGAGCCAAAAATATTCGAAGTTTTGTCATTACGATTGACATGATTGCACGTTGCAGATCGAGTAGCTGTGTTTTCAACCTTTTGGAGCCATCCCGGGGTGTGAAATTTCGTTTTTTGGTTGAATAGTATGACAAACTCGAATAATAATTACTTTTCTGGGAGTTTTCAGTGTTTTCTCCTACTCATCGTCACGGTGGGTCATGTTTCACTAGAGGGGCAAGGGATTTTTGGCGCCCCTCCCCTCCCCCGCGAGAAAAAAATGCTCAAGAGAGTAAAACGTTGGGTACCTAGATCTAAATTGGCATGAACCGTTTAGAAAATTGCTTAAAATCAGTGTTTTAAATCTAGGAACCGTCAAAGCCATGGAAGGCGTCCAGAGGGACGAGGCCTTTAGAAACGCTGCTTTAGTCTACTTTTCCGAAAATTGAAGAAAATTTTCCCAAAATTGAAGAAATTTTCCCGGAAATTAAAAAGAAAGTTTTAGAAAATTGAAGAAAATTTTCCAAAGATTAAAGAAAAATTCCGGAAAATGAAGGAAATTTCCAGAAAATGAAGGAAATTTCCAGAAAATGGAGGAAATCTTCCGATATGAAAGAAATTTCCCCAAAATGAAGAAAATTTCCCCAAAATGAAGGCAAATTCCCAAATTTATAAGAAAACTGATCAAATGTGGAAGAAAATATCCAGTAAATTTCCGCAAAATGAAGAAAATTTCCCGAAAATTGAAGAGAACTTCCCAAATTTTGAAGTAATTATCCCGAAAATAAAGGATATTACACGAACCTCACCTACCTCACTTAGTCTCTTCAGGCCTCCTGACATAAGGCTGCAGGGCACTCTCTCCAATGGACTCGGCTATTTGCAACTTTCCTCTCCTTCTCGACTGTCCTTCTCCAGGTCGTTCCAGGACGACCAAATTTACTTCTCCTCTCTGGTTTTAACGTCATAGCTGTCACACAACGCCCAATAGTGCTCATGCGCATCACATGACCAATCCACATCCACCTTCTTTTTACCTCAGTGCTGATTTTGTCATGTTTAGTGATTCTCAGTATTTCATCGTTAGATATAACATACGGCCATCTGATCTTCAAAATTCTCCTGTAGCATTTGAACATAATGTATAAAGCTTGTTATTATATGCTACATAACCTCTCCATGTCTCACAATCATACAAGAGTACAGACTTAACAAGAGAGATAAACAGTCATATTTGTGTATATATTGAGAATGTGCTTTAGTTCATATCTTATTTAACTTTATACATGCTACTCTTGCTTTAGAGATTCTATTTTGGATTTTATTTATAATCTTCCTCGCCACCACCTTGTAAGCTTACTGTTGCACCAAGGTATCTGAACTTGTTTACTTCATTTGGTTGTTGGTTATCGATATAAACTTTGTTTGCACATTTGCTGTTAACTTTCATGAGCTCTGTCTTATGGCAACTATAGTTTGATATCAGTCGTTTCCACACAAATGATCCATACTTTAAACTCAAATATCTCCTTAAACTGTTAAATGGAATAACATTTTTGAATGCTTTTTTCCCCATTTTTTTTCTTTTGAAATCATCTTTCATATAAGATAAACATGCTTGACCACTAAACTAATCCTTTAAACTTTAAAAGCGTAACAATCGTAACATGTGGTAGGAACAGGTATTATGTTAGGCTTTAAAAGCCTACAATTTTCGTGATTGTTAAGATTTTAAACTGAGCTTAACAAAGGCTTTGAGAGAGAGAGAGAGAGAGAGAATGAACACACAATTACAATGACGGGGGGTGGCTCTTTCTATAACGACATGACGTACGGACAGACATAACATCGACAACCAAGTCAATTCCCGGCCTTGATACTGGCGACAAAGGCTTGTGGGTGGCCTCACTTTAACGACATGTTCCCGCCTTGTATGTGCCCTCACTTTAAAGGTTAAGAGTGAAATAAAACATGGTGTGGGGGAGAGTTGAGCCATACATTGGCCATATGAGAGTTGGTATGAAATATATGTCATTCCATACATTTCATGCCATTTCTCTGTATACAATTAATTAGTGCATTTGAACAGCCTGGAGAAAAAATGATACCTAGGGGACAATTTCAGGAGTACTACCACTTAGCTTAGTGGTAGAGCAACATAACATACCATAACAAGATTACGGGCTGAGAAGGGTTAGTCACCCCATAAATAGTCCAAACTAACACCACACACACACACACACACACAAAATTAAAAGACGCCCAGAGTTAGTAAAGAACTTATTAATGTTGACCTTGAAATTGTGAACAGAATTGGACCTAACTACACACTCACGCAAATCATTCCAATCAATAACAACTCTTTGCGAAAAGCTAAAACGCCGAATATCTATCCATCCATCCATCCATCCATGTTCATTTGTAGTAGGCGCCTTTTCCATAGGATACAAAGCGCCCAGAATGCTGCCCCAAAGTTCAGTAAGTAATACATGATTAAAAAAGAAAAGTCTTAAGACGTGTTTTGAACTGTCCAAGTGAACTGGCATGGCGAATGTGTGAAGGCAAAGAGTTCCAAACATGGGGTGCTGCAGCTGAAAAAGCCCTAGAACCAGCTTTGGTGTTAGTTCTGGGTTCAGTCAGGAAGTTTTCAGAAGAGGAGCGAAGGGATCGTGCTGGTGTATAAAGTTTCAGACTGTTGGATATGTATTCAGGTGATTGATGTATCAGGGATTTGTAGACAATAAGACATGTTTTGTATAAAATTCGCTGTGACACAGGAGCCAATGCAATTTGTTGAGCAAGGGTGAGGCATGATCACGACGACGTTTCCTGAAGATAAGCTTAGCAGCTTTATTTTGGAGTTTCTGTAGGCGATTTACATTTTCATGGTAATACCATTCAAAGGGAATTACAGTAGTCCAAACGTGATAGGATGAGTGATCGAACAACATAATGACAGGTTTCAACGTCAATGTACCGACGAATCTTGCCAATGTTTCTAACGTGATAATTAATTGTTTTACTAAGTTGTGTCACATGGTTGTCCATTGACATTCTATTATCGAAAGCAACTCCCAGATTTTTAACTGAAGTGACTGGTGAGATGCAAGTATTGCCAAAAACAAACTTGAGGTTCTCAAGGGCTTTACTAGCATTTGATGAAGAGAATATGATACACTCTGTTTTGTCCTCATTAAGTTTAAGTTTGTTTGCAATCATCCACTGTTGGATATCTTGCACACAGGAGGTCAGTTTGAATAAAGCACATATCCGTGAGAACTCTTTGGTCAACTTCAAACTGTTACCACGTGTCACATGAGGATTAGCTGAAACATACAAGAAATAACAGGAAGTCAAAGCATCACTACCAGACTGGAACTTAAAAACCTGAATCATATCGCCACGTATTCTTCTTAACTCAAGCATGGTCAAACCAGTAATTCGCCACCTAAATTCATAAGAGAGATTCCTTACTTCGGGAATAAGTTCTGTGGCTCTTCGCTGAACCTGCTCCAAAATGAACTTATTCTTCTCATAGAAGGGACTCGAAGCCTGAATAGCATGCTCAAGGTGAGGCCTGACTAACTGCTTACACAAATTAAGAACAACCTCTCTACCAAGATAACAACAAATTCTTCTAATCAAACCAAGCATCCTATTTTCCCTTGCAGCTGCTAAAGCACACTCTGTTTCGAAGGCGAGTCAGGTTGCTAGTAATGACAACACCTAGATCCCTGGTTCCCAGAACGGTAGTCGAGGTTCTCGGGTTCGAATCCAGATGAGAGCATATGATTTTTCTCTCTAATTATTGGACTGTTAGTTGACCTACAGTCTCAAAATCGTTTCTACAAGCATTGTTCTTATATTGACATGAATGACATCTGGCTCAACTCTTCTTATGCAGTGGCATAACTCTTACTATGCTAAAGGTAAGTTAAGCCATTTGATTTTTTTTCCTCTAATCGTTTCATGATCAATTGAAACCATTTCAACCAAGTGCTACTGTGCAGTAACATTTGTTGTATGTTCCACCATAATTATATTTATTAGTACTTGGTTATGGAACAGTGTTGTCAAAAGTAAAAAGTGGCTCAACTCTCCCGCAGCACCCCTAATTTAAATTGGCTAAAAGAGACCTGATGATATTTAGTCAGGAATAGTTATCAGACGTAAACAGGTATTGTTGTACAACATGCAGGGTCGTAAAAACAAGCTACAATTTTAACCAGGGGAGAGGGGAAAGAAGGGGGGGGGGGGGTGTTGGCTGTTCCATATTAAAGTGGTAGTGTATGCATCCCATTAACCCAAAATCCTACTTACATGCAGTATGACAGTTTTTAAACCTGCGGTATGAAATTATACGATTTTGATACCTGCAGTATGAAAGTAGTTAATATTGATATATATTTTGATACATGCAGTATGAATTTAATTAATTTATTGATATATCGTTAAAAAAATTGCATGAGCAGAATGAAATTAACGACTGAACGAGGTATTTTTTGGACCTGCAATATGAAGATGATGAAAAACGACGCCTGCTTGGGTGGCAGACATTTGTATACCTCATAGCATAACAAGGTTTAACGTCCCGAAAGCATCCAGTGCTGGACATTTGATAAAAACGGCCACGGCCTTTGATAAGCAATTGCGAACTCACTGGTTACAAACCGGCATCGGGATTCAAACCCGGGACGTGCGGATAAGAGAAAAACACTAAACACTACACCACGGAGGAACTGCCCCCATCCCGGAGGTGGGGAATTTCAAGGTTGCTTAACAAAGCTTAATGCTTCTCAACGAATATTACTGTGCAGATTTACTTCAAATTGTTACAGGTGGCTTTTTAAATCTAAATTTTAATGAGAGAAAATGTATCACTAAGTGTCCAACTATCTCTGCTAATCGTAAAGATCTTGTTAAATCTTATTTTCTGAAAAGACCCAGCTACTGAATTTACAGAAGCTATTTCAATCAAAAAACTTAACAATGCTATTGTATTAAACCTTTGTAACTTTTGCAATATTACCATGCAGAAATGCGAGAATACCCCTCATGATTAGTTTTTATCTTGAAACTGGCGCGTTTTCCGTTTTTTACTGAACTTTTAATTTCATTTTACCTTTCCCTTGCTGACTGGTACCACCACTATATTTTTGCTTTTTATCTTAATGTCTTTTTTTTTTTTTTTTTTTTTATATCATGTAAGTACACATTTGTATCTTTCTTTTCTCTGCATTATTGTACATAGTTTGTATTATGCAGATAGATAAACGGAATAGTAACCAAGTGAGGGCGCTGTCACTCATCTTACTTAAAATTAAAACCCACGCTGAAATCGCATGTGTTCTCACACAGCCAGACAGCCCGAGACAAAAGCGTAGGTCCAACATACACCGTACACGTTACTAAATAAATTCCCAACCAAAGTAAGATTTCATGTTTAGTAGATTTAATCTTAGAAGTGCATTATGCCTTTTTTCTTTATACGTGGAAAGAAATTGCATCTTATCTAATTTTAACAATTTTATTTTTAGCGTCATCTCATGATAAAAGTATTGTTAGGATAGTAGTACTAGGCTATTACTAGTACTAGCCTAGGCCTAGGCTAAGTACTAGCCTACAAACAGCCCTAACGTTAACAAGATTGGCTATCTTAAGAGCCCCTAACGTTACAATCGGTATGTTAATAGCCTAACGTTCTTGTTAGGCTACACATTCATAACATAACAAGATTAATGGCTAAGAAGGGTTAACGTTATTCACCCCATAAAAAGCCTAAACTAACACCACCACCACAAAACAAAAATTAAAACGCCCAGAGTTGGTAAAGAACTCAGAACTTGTCAGTGTTGTCTTTGTGTTTAAATTGTGAAAAGAATTGGAGCTAACTACCCACTCAAGCAAACCATTCCAGATTCCACTCATTAACAACTCTTTGCAAAAAGCTATCCTGGTTGTGTTTATCAAGAAAGGGATCCAGGTGTTGTTATTACTAGCAATCTAAAGCCTTCTATTTCTAAACTGTGCTTTAGCAGCTGCAAGGATAAATAGCTTGGTTTGATTGGAAGAAATTTTGTTTTCTTGGTAGAGAGGTTGACCTTAATTTGTATAAGCAGTTAGTCAGGCCTCACCTTGAGTGTGCTATTCAGGCTTGGGGTCCATTTTATGAGAATGATAAGTTCATTTTGGGCAGGTTTAGCGAAAAGCCACTAGACTTATTCCCGAAGTAAGGAATCTCTCTTATGAATCTAGATTGCGAATTCTTGGTTTGACCACGCTTGAGTTGAGAAGAATATGTGGTGTAGAGCTGTGCACGTTACACGCTCGCAAATCCTTGTAAACATTTACTAAATGCTTCATTGCAAATAATCTTTTTTCATAGTCAAGTCTTGCCATTAAAAATCAATATGATCATTCATGATTTAAATCACACACACATTCAGCTGACAAAATTCCAATCAATGACTTTTTACAAACTGTAAACCCGATTAGCATAATCCTTTTTAAATGTGAAAATCACAAATGCGCAGTAATCACCAATGAATGGGGATATTATGCACTTTGATTTCGCCAAAATCTGAGTAGGCTAACTTGTAAAATGCACCGCGAATGTGCAGCAGTAAACAGCGAAACTAACAAGAGGCCTAGGCCATATTAATAAGGCTTTAAATCCCACGCAATCAAGGCCTGTTTTACAAGCTGTTTGTTATAATTCGACCAAAAAACACACTAGTCAAAATACTTGAAAGTTGATTCGTGACAATCAGTACATTTACATGTAAATATTACCTGATGAGTCAAATAAATTTTGCAAAAAAGAAAAAATATTGCAAAATAAACAACCAAAAAAAGTTTTAACAGAGGTGAAATTCTGCATGCGTCGCAAAGATGGTGGCGATTTTTTTGAGAGGACATATTTATGAACTTTCGGCGTGGTGGCGTAGTTTTGAAATGTTTTACGGCGAGGTATCATAGGCCTAGTATGCAAGATTTTTACAGTGGAACTTTGAAAGCTGTAGTGAGTAGGGAAAAAAAAGTTACGTGATGTTGAGTTTAAATGACATTGAAAGGAAGTTATATGTTCTTTCTAAACCGAATTTCCATGAATATTTTTCATAAAGATGACGATTTATACTGTAGAAGTAAACTTTTTACGAATTGGAAAGCAAAACTCTGCGTCTATTTGGGCAATAGAGTCAGTACTTTTGCCATACTGGTTGCCCAATTTTTTTTACTTCGCCTCGTAGTTTTGGAGCAATTTTGGTGATATTTCCGAAAATGATGGTAATAAACGCGTTTACACGATACACGCTCGCCTTTTTTGGCATGTACACGTTTACTAAAATCCCTAAACGTTCACAGCTCTACAAATAACTGATTACAAATTAACAATCTTATGTTGCCCAAACCGGAAGTCATATTGGGTTGGTCGAAGGTGAAGAAGGGTTATGTCCTGCATATAATAGGACATTTCACTTAAAGATCAAAGGTCAAATAATTGATTTAAAATGTTGCATTTTATGTCCTGTTCCTGTTTCCTGGAAAATTTATATGATTATGTGTCACTGAGTGCAATTGGGTTGTTACTTGGTGGGTTGAGGATGATGTAAAGTTGTGTCTCGCAAAAGATGTGTCATGTCGTTCAGAGGTCAAGTCCTGGGAAATTTTGTGTCACGCTTCCTTGGATAACTAAGTGATATTGGGTCAACTGGTACTTTTGAGTTGTTGAAGTGTGAAGGGCCTCTTGCTCAAGACATGTCACTAAAAGGTCAGAGGTCCAGTAATTGATTCTAAATGATACATTTTATGTCATGTTTCCTGAAAAAACTATATACAGCAGATGTGATAAGCACAACTGAGGATTGCCATTTGGTTTTTCAGTTGGTTCAATGTCAAAAGTAATTCCAGTAAAGTAAGCTGATAACCCATAAATAATACATTTTGATCACACACTATGCATATTTGATATGATATTGTTGGGATCCTAGGAGTAGTGATCACGGGAACCCGCACAATTATTCTTAATTGGACGAGCCAACAAAACAAAAGAAAACACATGAATACAATATTTTATTCTTTTTGAGAATTCTAAGAATAGTGAGAGCTATACTCTCCCTCGTATCAGCGTCAGGTTGAATTTTATTTTGGAACTTGTAAATGTAAAAGTGGCGTTATCATAATACTTTGTACATGGGAATATGTCATAAAGAAATTGGTGAATGCGTTTTCTGGAACATTTATGCACAAAATTTGCATTTCCAAAAAAAAATGGTGTAACTTTTGTTAGGGTATTTTTTATTTTTACGACAGACTTTAATTTTTGGTCGTAAGTTTCAAAATTTTAGGCTAAATAAAGCTCTAGTAATACTGTACTAGGCCTTACGTTAGTACATGTTTTCCCACTGACCAACGATCCCAGGAAATTAACAAGTAACATTGCTCTTGGCTTTTGCTTACCGTCCTGTAGCGTTGAAATGTCCCAAAAAACGATCCTTATCACATAACATGTTTAGGAATACGAGTGGCAGTAAACATGATTAAGTAAATTGAAAATAATTTCCACATTATTCCATTTTCTAATCAACAACTGTCATGTCCATTGCTAATAATCTTCCACACTGAGATTCAAAGTGAATCCATATTACAGTACATAGTTGTACCAAAATTAGTTTGTTGACGTTGGCAATCAAAGTTGAGCATTGCTTGTAATGTTAGACCTACAGTACATTTATGTTTAGGTTACATAGCATACTGTGTGTATTGTGATGACTTCACAAGAGAGGAATCTTATTCATTTGATGATGCAAATTATAGAAAAATAAATAGAAGATTGACATTGTTTTACAATTAATTTCTTTAAATGATTGATTGTCGCGATTATAGCCAACTTTCACCTACAGTACATTTATGTTTAGGTTACATAGCATACTGTGTGTATTGTGATGACTTCACAACAGAGGAATCTTATTCATTTGATGATGCAAATTATAAAAAAATAAATAAAAGATTGATATAGTTTTACAATTAATTTCTTAAAATGATTGATTGTCGCGATCATTGCCAACTTTTACCCAAAATTTGCTGGAAATAAAATGCATGTAATAATGAATTGTTTATCGGTTAAGCCCTTTATTTTAGTCTAGTACTATTATATAAAGATGTTAACATAGCCTACATTCAGTTATGACTTATTTTCTATTCCTTGTTTCGTCAGGATCAAATGGCACCATCAGGAGAAATAGACAAACCAGGGAAAATTTACCTCGGGAACCTTGCAATTGAAACCGACGAATCATCCATTGAAACTATCTTCAAAAAATATGGCAAAATCAGAGAAGGTTGGTATCAGTGTTTGACACTAGAGTTCATTTGTTTACTTGATCCACAATTGTAAAAATGTGTTTGGTGTGTTGGTGCCGTTAAACATCAACAAACCAAACCGTAAAAATGTGTAGTGTTTAGTTATATTAAAAGTGAAAGAATAAAGTGATTCAACATCATATGCAGTGCTGTCATGACATATCAATTATTGCGATATCGCGATATCTCTTTTCCCACGACATGAAATATGCCTCTCGCGACATATCGCGATACCAAAAACTGATACTTAACTAAGAAATTTTCGCGCAACTAGGCTAGGCTGCTTCTAGAGCTGTGAACGTTTAGGGATTTTAGTAAACGTGTACACGCCAAAAAAAGTGAGCGTGTATCGTGTACACTCGTTTAGTACCGTAATTTTCGGAAATACACCAAAATTGCTCAAAAACTACAAGGCGAAGTAAAAAAATCGCGCAACCAGTATGGCAAAAGTACTGATTCCATTGCCCAAATAGATGCTAAGTTTTGCTTTCCGAATCGTAAAAAGTTTACTTCTACAGTATAAATCATAATTTTTATGGAAAATATGCATGGAAATTCAGTTTAGAAAGAACAGATAACTTCCTTTCAATGTCATTTAAACTCAACATCATGTAACTTTTTTGCCCTATTCGCTACGGCTTTTAAGGTTCCACTGAAAATCTTGCATACTAGGCCTATGATATACCTCGCCGTAAAACATTTCAAAACTACACCACTACCACCAGGAAGTTCTAAAATATTATTCCTCTCGAATAAATGGCCGCCATCTTTGCGACGCATGCAGAATTTCAGCTCTGTTAAAACCTTTTTCTGTTTGTTTATTATGCAATATTTTTTCTTTCTTGCAAAATGTATTTTGACTCATTAGGTAATATTTACATGTAAATGTACTGATTGTCACGATTCAAGTATTTTTCAAGTGTTTTTTGGTCGATTTAACAGCTTGTAAAACGGGCCTCGATTGCGTGGGATTTAAAGCCTTGTGGCCTAACGTTAGGCCTATTGTTATTTTCACTGTTTACTGCGGCACATTCGCAGTGCATTTTATGATGTGTGTGATTTGAATCATGAACGAAAATATTGATTTTCAACGGCAAGACTGACTGAAAAACGATTACTCGCAATGAAGTATTTAGTAAACGTTTACAAGATTTGCTAGCATGTAGCGTGTACATGCTAAACGGTCACAGCTCTAGCTACTCTATACATTACAATTCTAACGTTATGGTGTTTAATCTAAAAGTCATGTTTAGTCCATTAAAAATGTGCAAAATAATCGTGAAACATGAAAATAACTAATTAAAAATTGTGCTCCGTCACCACACACTGGCACACTCCAATGTAAGTTGGCAAAAAAAACAAAAAAATTGTCTACAATGTGCCATTCGGGCTCTCACTTCTATGATTCAAGGTCATGTTTGCTGAATTACCGAACAGGTGCGTGATTCGTGATGAATGTAATTGTCACGCGATCATGTCTGCTAGATCTGCAAGTAATTTTTTTTGCGTTCATATCATGGAGTAAAGTGTAACTCCATGATCATATAACGTTAGTGATATTAACAATTTGTGTCTTCAGTCAGTTTTCTTGAAAAGTATCGCGATACTACGATATATCACGATATTTTTCTCCACGATAATCAATGCGTTATAGAGCCATGTCGTGACAGCACTAATCATATGATGGTTATATTAATTTTAAATTGGATGATGATTTGGTTCAAGTGATCTTTATTGTACATTTTTTTCTCGTTTCAGTTCAAATTATCAAACACAGAGAAACGGGAGTGTCAAAAGGATTTGGATTTGTGACGTACGAGAACCCTGATGATGCTGACGATGCAGTCAAGGGAATGGATGGAAAGGTATGCAAATTAGATGTGAGGGGAAGTGCTGAGCATATTAATGAATAGGCGGGGTTTAATGTTAAAATGCTCTTTTTAACAACCGCATGTCTGTTTTGAAGAAAATTATTGTGGGCTGATGGAAATTCTCTAGCTGTGGGTTTTTTGGGGGGGGATGTGCCAGTACTCGTAGTATGATGACTACAAATATTTACAGGTGGATTTTACATGAAGATAAAGAGATAACCTAGTCACAAGAATGGAGATAACAAGAGAGTAATATTTGTGGTGCATCAAAACTAAATTATATTTTTCTACAGCTCAAGATGTATATATGTTATGTACAGTTTTTTCAAAGATGATTTTCAAGTCACAAGAATGGAGAAAACAAGAGAGTTTTATTTGTTGTGCATCAAAACTGAATTATATTTTTCTACAGCTCAAGATGTATATACGTAATGTACAGTTTTTTCAAAGATTATTTTCAGCTACATTGTTATACAACTGCACTGAGCAGCCTCCTGAAAGTGTCTCCTGAAAATTTGAAATTACTCCGACCCAAACATGTGGCTATTCCATAATATTAATTTTGAGATGAAACAAAGAAGACCCTTCTTCTGCACAAGAATGTGATGGTCACATGACAAAAGAATGAATGCAGGATGTACCAAGGCTACTGTATCAAAAGATGAGGAGTGTGAAATGAAATACTTCAAGAGGATCAATAAAAAGTTGAAACTATGGAATGCCCAGTTTTAAAACAAATGGCAAGATAAATAGTGTCTTAAAAGTTACAGTGAGAAGTTTAAGGGTGAGGTAATATCATTTGAGCCAATATTTCAATTTAGAAATGGCATAAAGCTTCAAAATACACATAATATATGTGCAAATTTGTATGTCAAATATTAGTATTTACATGATATAGCATTCAGTTGCATACATTTGTACACATACAAGCATTCCTGCCTATTCATAATTAATTATGCTGATAATTGCAGGCAAGGTGGGAAAAGCTTTTTCTTACTGGAAGCATGTTACATGCTTGTGAAAAGAACACTGTTCCTCCAGAACAGTGATGTTTGAGAATTCAATGTTCCTGCGTAACAAACACTGTTCTCGGAACAGTGGCAAATTCGACCCCTGCAAATTTGCATATTGTAAGCCTGAATGTCCTGCTGAATATTCATAATCATAAACTGGAATATTTGTAATCCCTTATGATCATTTTGCTGCTGACGTGATTGTCAGCTGCTTTTACGGTTAGGCACTAAAAATTATTGTAATTTTCACGTAGTTATTTTCCAGTTTCTCACTTGACCTACTAATCTCAGTTAAAATCTAAATTGTAGTTTGATTCATTCTCAAACTTCTTGGTCAGATATGTAGTGATGGTGTTAGGTAAGGATCCTATTTCTGTCATTTTTTCTCTGTTTTATTTGCAGGAGGTGGACAGTAATATTGTCAAAGTAGATCATGCGTTAAAATCTGCAGGCCGTGGCGGAGATCGAGGCGGTCGTGGACGTGGAAGAGGCTCAGATAGAGGCCGTGGCCATGGAGGAAGGGGAGAAGGTTCTTTTGAGTAAGGAGGTCTTCTCCGTTTTGGAAAGTAAAAGATAAATAGGATGCATAAATAAGTTAATTTATCACACCTAAATACTTATGGCGGAGTAAAAAAATTAAAGTTTTGTTTCTGTTTGTACTCTGTTGTGTTAGGTCTGGAAAATCAAAAACATTTAAATGACTTGGACTAAAACACACTGTGCCTGCAATTATAATCATGGGGAATATGGACATTTTGAGGGAAGAAAATGCTTTAAGATTTGAAAGAAATATTGAGCAAAATAAAAGACGGTGCTCTTGAACTTGCTCTATGTTTATCAGAAACTTTTTTGTAGGCTTCATTAGAACTGTGGGAAATCGTGAACATTTATCAAACTCAGCGAATTTCATTGAAACAAAATTGTCATACTTTGTATTTTTAGAAAATTCTGTGAAATACCAACTACATGAAATATTGGGAGGTATCTTTTAATGTTTTTTTTTTTTTTGTTTTTAAGACCTAGAGGAGGACGTGAACTTGGAATGTTCCAACATGGGGGAGGAAGGGCAGAGCTACACCATTGATGAGGGGCAGAGGTGGTCTTTCTGGAAGAGGTGCCCCTATAAGAGGAAGAGCTGGTAAGTAAATTAAATCTCTGTGTCTTTGCTTTATGTTATTATCTAAATGGTATGTTGAAAATTTGTTATTTATGTACTATCTGTGAATTAATTCATGTGGGGGGGGAGGGGGGGGAAAGGGGGGGGGTTGATTGAGGTGGTGTTGATTGTATAGGGGAAAATCCCTGTGATTCTACCTCTATAGGTATAAGCTCCCTGTCAAATTACATCAGGTTCTATTTACAGTATTTTTCTTTTCTTCATCCAGCCCACAATTCCGATCAAATCCACCATCAACAACCTCTCTCGTATCGACAACGTTTATATTACCCGTCTTAGAATTGGTCACACCCACCTCACTCACTCCCACCTCCTTATTGGTTCCCCCCCCCCAACCCCTCTGTAACAATTGCCACTGCACCCTCACAATCCATCACGTTCTCCTTGCTTGCCCCCTGTACAACCTACCCAGAGCTTCCCTCGCTCCCCGAAACTCAATTGCTGAGTTCTTCCAGAAAAATCCTCCGGATGATATTATCTCTTCTTCATCATGCTTCCCTCTACAACCATATTTAATTCTCCTCTTCCACCCCTTCTCTACATTGTTTTTGTTTCACTTATGCAACTCCTCTCTCGATCACAGCTTTCTGAATTTTGTTCTTGAATTTCTCTTATTCTCCCCCTGTTTCCTTTCCTTCCAACCTCTAGAATGATCTGACCTCTCAGGCACAATTTGACCCTTGTTGTCGTGGTGCCGTTAAGACCTCATCAAACAAACAAACTTCAGTTGTTTCAAATAAAGATATGTAATACATGAATAGGGACTGGAATAAAGTTTATTTGAATATCGTTGGAAATTTCTCAATTTAATTGAGGTTTTAAAACATTGGCTGATGAAAAGGACAGAATAAAGCTAAAAAAATGTATCTTCATCACATCATCTTGTAATTCTGAAATTTCAAGCAGAAAAGTCATATTTTATTGCATGTGTTATACAATAAACAATAAATTACCACACAGGCTAACACAGAAAAGCAAGCTTCATATCATTACAAACCTGGAAGAAAGCAAAACCTTCAACGTTTTCATCGCTAATGTTTACAGTTACATTGTTGCGTTTTTTCTAAGTGATCAGGTTTTCTGCTCCATGCATTTGAATGACTGTATCCTTAAAGGATGTCCGGTGTGAAAGAATGACTGTATCCTTAAAGGATGTCTGGTGTGAAATAATGACTGTATCCGTAAAGGATGTCCGGTGTGAAAGAATGACTGTATCCTTAAAGGATGTCCGGTGTGAAAGAATGACTGTATCCTTAAAGGATGTCGGGTGTGAAAGAATGACTGTATCCTTAAAGAATGTCTGGTGTGAAAGAATAATTGTATCCTTAAAGGATGTCTGGTGTGAAAGAATGACTGTATCCTTAAAGGATGTCCAGTGTGAAAGAATGACTGTATCCTTAAAGGATGTCCGGTGTGAAAGAATGACTGTATCCTTAAAGGATGTCTGGTGTGAAAGAATGACTGTATCCTTAAAGGAGGTCCGGTGTGAAAGAATGACTGTATCCTTAAAGGATGTCCGGTGTGAAAGAATGACTGTATCCTTAAAGGATGTTTGGTGTGAAAGAATGACTGTATCCTTAAAGGATGTCCGGTGTGAAAGAATGACTGTATCCTTAAAGGATGTCTGGTGTGAAAGAGTAACTGTATCCTTAAAGGATGTTTGGTGTGAAAGAATGACTGTATCCTTAAAGGATGTCCGGTGTGAAAGAATGACTGTATCCTTAAAGGATGTCTGGTGTGAAAGAATGACTATCCTTAAAGGAGGTCCAGTGTGAAAGAATGACTGTATCCTTAAAGGATGTCCGGTGTGAAAGAATGACTGTATCCTTAAAGGATGTCGGTGTGAAAGAATGATTGTATCCTTAAAGGATGTCCGGTGTGAAAGAATGACTGTATCCTGAAAGGATGTCTGGTGTGAAAGAATGACTGTATCCTTAAAGGATGTCTGGTGTGAAAGAATGATTGTATCTTTAAAGGATGTCCGGTGTGAAAGAATGACTGTATCCTAAAAGGATGTCCGGTGTGAAAGAATGACTGTATCCTTAAAGGATGTCTGGTGTGAAAGAATGATTGTATCCTTAAAGGATGTCTGGTGTGAAAGAATGACTGAGGTACATCTTGAGCAGTGAAATAATTAATTTATTTGGTCCCTTGCATTCCTTTTATCTGAATGAAATTAACTTTCAGTCAATTCATTGAAGGATTATCTATCGTGATTGTATTGGGGTGTTGTACTATCTATTACTGATTGGCCTATCCGTAGAAGTGCGCATTGGACCATTGTATTTTGACCAATTAAAACACACAAATAAAATTCTACTTACCTCCAGGTTAGAGACGTTAACTGACCTTTTAAGTGTTGTACTGTCTGTGTGAGGACCTTGATCAATTTGAGCATCGTGGTGGATTAAGGTTATTTAAACGTTTTTATAAAAACTTGTTCTTTTTAGAGCCATTACTTAGCACCCCAGATGATCCCTATGGTAGACCTGACAGGGAAGAAATGTATGAAAGAGCGCCACGTAGATATAAAGGTAAATTTTACGAAATAAAGATTTGCTGTGGGTGTACTTTCTCAATTCCTTTAAAGGATTCTTAAGTGCTTTTGACAATGAGGGATTAAAACTTAAAGGAGGCATAAAGTCTGACATAATCCTTATTTCATATAATAGATTTGAAAGTAACAAATGTACTAACCAAGTTTGATACGTTATTTCCTGTAATAAAATTGAAAGTAACAAAGCAATCTAACACATTTTGTTGTATTTATTAAAAACTTTAATACTACTACTTAATAGTACCATGGGAAATGCCATTTTGATTCCAAACATGCAGATTATGATGTCATCAGCCCAGCAGAATGTTGGAATGCTTTGTATTTTTTTATAATTTATCTCAAGTTTTCTAGCTTATGAAAAATTGTTTTTCTTTTGTATGGGTCTAGGAAATTTTTGTGTACACATGAAATTATTAAAACATGTTGTTAAAACTTTGTGTCACATCATTTTGGATTACAAACTTTAATCACATTTATAAAGAAATACATTAAATTCCTTATGTCCCTATTGGGGAAATTTTGTCATGGGCAGAGCTGGGCAGAGATGACCAAGCTATGACCGAGTGCATCCAGCATCATCTCTGCCCAGCATCTATGCATTATCCTGTGCTGAAAATATAGCACACTATGAATTAACCCTGTTTATATATATATTAACTATTTTTCAAAAATCAAAAATAAACATTTGAAAAATACACAAACTTTCACTTTTAGTATAATTAGTTTAAGATCATAACAATATGAACACGCGGAGTATTATCGCTGTCGGTAAAAATACGCAAATCGTACATCGCACAAGAACAATAGAAAATTTTAGACACTGTCAAAACATGTAGTGTGCGTGTATGGTTTGATATGTTCATGCATTCAGCACAGAAGATTGAATGGGTTTCTGCAATGCATTATTATATAAAGAATATATGAACAAAGGTTAAAACATCACCTGGTGTATGGAAAGTGTATGCCAATATTCTGAGACTTGAGAACAATATGCACTCACATTTCAGCTAAATGCTTCTTTAATAATACCCTGAGACTGAAAAAACATTTCTTGTTCTGTGGAATTTTGGAATAGGAGTGATGATAACACAATTCAGAGAAATTGTTTTGCACCTTAACAACTTAAAAAAAATTATGTAATTGACCTGAAAATACAAAGTGATATAAAATGATCGAGTTGTTTTTGCCTTTTAGTGTTTTTAGTTTTTTAATGCAAATAACATTGGGTCGCAATGTACCAAGGGAAGATGAATAATTTTTAACTATTTTAATAAGTTAACAACTTTAAAAAAATCTGTAATTGAACTGAAAATACAAAGTGATATGGAGTGATCGAGTTCTTGCCTTTTAATGTTTTTTGTTTTTAAATGCAAATAACGTTGGGTCGCAATGTACCAAGAGAAGATGAATAATTTTATAAGTTTTTTAATAAGTTAACAACTTAAAAAAAATAATCTGTAATTGAACTGAAAATACAAAGTGATATGAAGTGAACGAGTTGATCTTGCCTTTTAATGTTTTTAGTTGCTTAATGCAAATAACAGTGGGTTGCAATGTACCAAGAGAAGATGAATAATTTTATTGGTCAAAGTAACCTCTTTTAAAACTTCTTTTGAGGCAGAAGTTGTCAGTCTTAGAATTGTGTGCTGAAATGTTGCGTTCGAGAGTTGAGAAGTTACACAAAGTTTGCTTATGTTTTGTCTATCTGCATTGGCCAATGATTTATCAGACATGATAAATCATGTCTGTAACAAATACATTTGAAGTGCCCATGCAACCACTAAAGATTGCTGTTCTTCATTCTTTATACCTCTTTTATTCCAGATGAGTTGGACCTTCCCCAACAAGATCCCTCAGACCAGCCCAAGCTTACAGAGGAGCTGACTATGGTAAGTGAGGATGATCTCCTTAAAATATGCTAAATGGAGCAGAAACTACCGGTGTGCTTAAGAGTGTATGGACAAGTAGAAATTTCTATATTGGTTAACCCTTACTCTACCAGGGCTTTGAAAAAAAGCGAGCCCAATTTTTGTATCACTTTTTTTTTTTATATGCATTTTTGTCAACTTTCCTTTCATTTTCTTTCGCTACAAGTTTGGCTGAAATAGAGGCTAAGATATTTATTTTTTGAGTAATGAAAGCCAATTTAGGAAATATTGGACAAAAACATGCAATTTAAGCAATTTTGGGGTTAAATTTGGTCAACAAATGGTCAGTCTTTGCAGAAGTTTAACTTCTTGTCAATATTGAAAACAGAGATTGATGTGTGTACATATTTAGATCAATAAAATTTTCTTTTCAATGGTATCAATATATAATTTTTAGAAAGAAAGGAAAGATGAAAAAAATCATCAAAAATGATTATACTCAAAAGACCCCTAAAAGCTGCAGCAGAAAAATAATTACGCAGTGGTCACGGTGAAACTTGAACCTGGAGCGCTCGTGTGCTAGCCGGGTACAATTCCTCTGCACCACATAGTCATTCAAATTAGAGAGGTGAAATATAATTCTTATAGGAAGGTTTTAAACAGAGGGGGTATGCCTTTAAAAATGAAAGGAAATTTCTAGCACTTTTGAACGGCGGTTCAAACAAAGCATGTGCGATGTTCGGTTTGGGGTTTTTTTTTAGGGGAAATGGTTAAAAATGGCAGAAAATGAAATTTTGAAGAAATTTTTCCAGAACAAAAGATTGCAGGTAGAGATTATAAAAATAGACCAGAAACCAATACTATCATGTCTTAGGACTTGCATGTTTGATTTTGAAGCAAAAATGTGATCTTGAAAGTTAAAGATTTGAAGAAGAAAAAAAGGAAAAAAAAAAATTGTGATTTGTTTAGCAATTTTGAGTTTTACCTTTTTCAATGTACTTTTTCTCTAAATTCTGTAAATTTTGACAAAATTTCTCCAGAACAAAAGATTGCAGGTAGGGATTATAAAAAATAGACTAGAAACCAATACTATTTTGTCTTAGGACTTGCGTATTTGATTTTGAAGCAAAAATGTGATCTTGAAGTTATTGTAAGATTTGAAAGGAAAAAAAACATTTTTTGTAAATTGTTTAGCAATTTTTGAGTTGTACACTTTTTCAATAAACTTTTTCTCAAAATTCTGTAATATGACCACCTATAAAAAAGTTACATTTTTTGAAAGAAAATATCCGAGAACTTTAAAATGATACCAAGATTACTCCTATAGGACTGTGATAAAGTCCCCATTTTATTTTTAGAAAAAGGTGGTTTGAAAATATCGCCGCGTAGTAGAGTAAGGGTTAAATAAGTTTAAGAATCAGGAGCAGTTGGTTTTTTGACTTTTGAGAATAGCACTTACAGTTATTATGGCTGGCTGATCAAAGTTGATCAATTTCTCAAATTATGCTAAATGTGGGACGATGGCTGGGTAGACAGCTTAAAAAAAAAAAATATCTTTAAATAATTTTTCAAAATTTTCTTTTTAATCTCAGTCACATAAATTAATAGGAAAGTCTATTTATGTTAAGAGTTTGCTTGAGGGTATGGTAAAGATGCAAAGACTTTGGTTAGAATTGGCTCTACAGCATCAAAGAATAAAGGACAGACAATTAAAAAACAGTGGATTTGTATAAGAAAATACCAAGTCATTTCACAAATTTGCATCAAAATTTGCATAATAATGCCTGAGATTTTGGAATGGACAAATTTTAACCTGTTTTGATATTAAAAACAGAAAAAAAAAGCATTGACTACTCTTATTGCTTTTAGTACATTTTAAGCAATTCAGCTACTTATGAATTTAATTTCCAATACTTCGTAAAATTGAAATGATGTGATTTCTGTTCCTCGGTAGTGTCATTTGCTATGACAGGATTTTTGTCAATATCCACGTATGATTTTACAGCTTTCATTTTTAAGATTGAAACACTGTTATGGTGTAACAGAATGGTAGAGAGGTTTGATTGGTTTGTTGGTGTCACTTAATCACACACTTGTTGGATTTTGTTTTGTTTATAGCGGAAGCAACGCCATTGATGGATAGAGATGAACTCCCTCTGTCATTTGAAAGAAGTTCTTACAGATCTGGTATGTATTTCAGTTTATTCTTCTCATAACAGTGTTCTAAAAACGAAGGGTTCATGGACAGTTCCTACAGTCCTTTGCTGGAGGATAATATACAGTTGGGCTCCTTTAGTGGACCAAGCAGAAGTCCAGTCTGTGTGGAGATCCAACTGTACGTTATCCACCTGAAAAAAGGATGCATGGTAAAGTCATATATCCATTACCCCTGTTCATGCACATCTTTCATATTTGAAATTAAGGAGCAGAAGAATCAACAAACAAATGCAAAAGTTCTAAAACGAAATGCATCACACAAAAATTCAGTAAGAAAAGTTAGCTTCCCTATGAAAAGTTAAGCATTCCTCTTTATTGTAGCAATTTAACAATGTCCGTTTGTCACAGGATAATATACAATGCAAATAAGGGGTGTGTTCTCTCTCGTCCAATCATGTTACAGAAAAGAAACTTGATGTTCATGAATTCAAAATCACTAGACAGATGAAATGTTTGAAATCATCATTGACAAATCTTTAGTTTTGTATTGCTTCAATTTGCTTTTGATGTATGTGTGTGATGGAAGAAAAAAAATGTGAAGAAATAAAGAATGCTGTGTCACAGATGAAAAATGGAAAAGCACCAGGAGTGGATGGAATAAGCATTGAAATGTGGAAAGGTAGCATGGACTTGATGGAGGAGACCGTAACTACATTATTAAACCAAAATTTAGATACAGAAGAAGTGCCAGATGCATGGGAAAAAGACATAACTATTATACCAAAGAAAGGTGACCTGACAATTTGTGACAACTACAGAGATATATCCGTAATGCCAACAGCAAGTAAGATATTTGGAAGGATATTGACTGACAGGCTATGTAGCGCAATAGATACCAAACTTCATTATGAGCAAGCTGGCTTTATGAGTGGCAGAGGAACTACTGAACAAATATTCACCCTTAGAAAATATAATAGAACAATGCTTGGAATGGAGAGCCACAGTATACCTCAACTTCATTGACTTTCAGAAGGTG
The DNA here is from genome assembly GCA_020152595.1 of Chiridota heheva. Classification (NCBI taxonomy): domain Eukaryota; kingdom Metazoa; phylum Echinodermata; class Holothuroidea; order Apodida; family Chiridotidae; genus Chiridota; species Chiridota heheva. The sequence goes on from JAIGNY010000024.1 coordinate 42,791, forward strand.
GTCAACCGTCTAGACAGAAGCATGACGTGGAAGATTATGGCTCATTGTGGGATACCCATGAAATACACAAATATTATATAGAACCGGTATGATGGTAGCAAATGTGCAGTGTTAAGCGATAGAAAACTATCTGACTGGTTTTCTGTGAAAACTGGGGTAAAACAAGGATGTGTAATGTTTAATTTCAATCAAATGTAATCTCAGTACTCGTCTGTGGATGTGAAACCTGGAAGCTGACAAAAGCTGACAAGAAGAAACTAGATAGATGTGTACTAAAGGAGATGCCTTACAATTATTTTGAAAATTAGATGGCCAGTGAAAGTCACCAATAAAGAACTATATGAAAGAACAGGCACTGGAGATAAGTAAGGAGATATTTAAGAGAAGTTGGAGATGGTTGGATCATGTATTAAACTGGACAAAGAAAACTATGCCAGAATATCCATAATCTGGACACCAGAAGGTAGAAGAAAGAAGGGAAGACCTAAGAATATATGGAGAAGAGTGGCAGAAAAGAAGAGAAACAGTTTTGAATTCGAACAGCTGGGGAGAAGCTGCAGTAGTAAAAAGAGATGAAAGAATTTGCATAGAGAAGCCTCAATCTCCATACCCAGGAGAAATGAGCGGTAAGGTAAGCTATTAATAATGACTACGTAGTGCAGCGGTTATCAATGCATGCTATCACCTGTGCACCCCAGGTTTGAGCATCAGGTGAGTCTACCGCATTAAAAATTTTCTGCTGCAGTTTTCAGGGAACATTTGATTGAAATTATTTTTAGTGTTTTCTCATCTTTCCCTTCTAGCTAAGAATTCTAGACTAGCATTATTGAAAAGGAAATTTAATAAGGAATCTAAATATGTAACACAAACCCAATATTCACAAGAAATTATACTTGTGCAATGATTGGCCTGTTTGTTGGGCCGAATTTAGCCAACAATTGCTTAATTTGCATATATTTGTCCAATTTTTCCAAATTTTACTTTCATAACTCAGAAAGATTAATATCTTAGCTTCCATTAAAACCAAACTTGTAATAACAGAAAATAAAAGAAAAGACATTAAAAATTCATATGAAAAAAAGTTATAAAAATTTGACTCACATTTTTTAAACCCCTGGTAGAGTAAAGGTTAAGCAAGCTTAATTTTCTTGACCATTAAGTTTTCATTTATTATACTTCTATTTAAGTAAAAATGGATATTTATTTCTAACTGTTCAACTGTGTTATGTTATTAATAACTTGTGGTTGAGAATTGCCTGTTCTGCAGCTTGGTGTTCTTTCAAAATAACCCATACTTCGCACAGTTAACCCTTATTTACCCTATTTATCCCTTTTGACATTGTTCTTGTTCGAGATCTTTGATTGTTTATTTATCCTGTTTATTTATCCTGTTTATGTAGATTCATTGCTTCCCTCCCGTGAGGGAAGGCTCCCTGTTCGTGAGGGAGGCTCCCTGCTCGCGAGGGACGGCTCTCTCTATCATACGCTCAGGAATCCGCAGGTTATGGTGAGATGCATTCCTTCTGTTTATATGTATTTTCACGCTGACCTTGTGGATATTCATTACTTTTCTAAACCGTGTTCAAGTGAGCAGTCGCAGTGGGTGAAGCCACCTTCGAGGCTAAATGGATTGATTGGGACGAACTGGATTGAAATCTTGGGCATATTGCTTCACATTCTTGTAAAGGTGTGGGTTTTAGTGGCACCCTTACAATCTTGCATTCTATCAGCTGAGCCACGTTCACCCTTACTAATAGCTTACAAACTTCAAAGATTGATTATTATTTTATAGAGGACTTCTTTTGCACTCTGAAATATTGTACAAAATTGTAAATTTCAACAAGCAATCCAGAATGAGAATGTTACATCCTTCCTCCCCATCCCCACCCCTCCCGCCCTAACCCGCACCATGCTCTACTGCCCTTGGTAAAGTTCTGGGCAGTGGATTGTTATCCTTTCCAGAAAAACATCAAACACACTATCCATATTTAACATTCTATGTTTCTGAATGGTTATTTATTGCATTCTGCTCTGTTCAGAGAGTCCCAAAAAATGTATTCTACCATCCTTCCTCCTCCTCTGCAAGAAAATAAATTTTATTTTAAAATAAGTTTTTTGTGGATAGTTTATGCATTTTAATGCTCTTAAAATTGTTTTGCATCTTTTGAATTGCCTGTTATTTGTTGTTTAGTACCTTTCTATTCTCTTCAATTTGCCTTTGTATGTTAACAGTCTACTAACATACTAGATGCACTTTTGTGCCCTAGTGTTAACTATATATGTAGACAAATTCCAAGCAGTTTAACCTTAAGCAATTCTGAAAATGATTGAGAAACCAGTCGAAGTTGAACTTGGTATGATTTGTAATCAGGAGAATAGGTAGCTCAGTTGGCAGAGTGCACGGCCGAGATGCTGGAGGTCCCGGGTTCAAGCCTTGGTCAGGTCTAACTCGATTTGTCAACAGCCATGCAAGCAGATACGCCGAACATCAAAGCGGAAGCATTTGGTCTGCAGTTCCTACTCCTCATTCAGCTGTTGAGAAAAGTGACAATGCTTAAATGGCGCACACAGTCCTTCGGAGGGGACATTAAGCTGTCGGTCCTGCCTGCAGGAGAGTCACTCCTGCCTGATCCTCTGAACGCTATTCGAGAAGAGAAGCGTGAAAACACGGTGTTCACTTACTTTCCCTTTTAAGTACTAAGTTCATGTGTGCCAGTAGGCTGCCGGAGAACTAGTCTCTTAGTTGTAGAGTGCATTTGAATCTTTCTTTAAACTAGAAAATGCTCCATATAAATTCCATATATTATTCCATATATTATTATCAGTGCAGATGAGGCTCTAAGGGCCTTTGGTTGAATCAAGGTTGTTCAGTTTGTGTTGTTCACTTTTCTCCATATGTCCTCTTGTCCATGGTGCTCCATCATTGTGTACACTTTCATCAGAACATACATTTTCAAGTTTTAACCTATGTTGTAGAAATTAACACTCATAGTGTGTGCTTGCATGTACTCAAAGTACAGGCTATATCCAGCACATGCTAAACACGTTATGCATGTTAAACCAGGACCATTTGACTCACCTGTACATAAGCATTGAAAAACCTTCCATTGGCTTTCATTATCTGGTAGAAAGTGATTAAGCTGGTATTTTTGCCACATTAGTGTATTTATTGAGCAAACAATTAAACTCTCTGATTAAGGGAATAAGCCACTCCCACTATAGCAATGTGGTAACTAGGTGGGCAAACACTCCCACATAGCAACGCGGTAACTAGGTGGGCAAACACTTCCACTATAGCAACGCGGTAACCAGGTGGGGCAAACAAACCTCAATTCATTGACATTTAGATGTGCATGTGGCCTGCTGCAATTTTTGATCCAGTTATGGTACTTCTTCGGATCTTTAGAATTTTCAGCAAAGGAATAAAACAAAATTCTGTTTACTAACCCTTCTAGGTAACGGGGTTCTGATTTGCAAATCCAGCAGCGGGCCCATGAGTGCAATTTTTGTTCACCATCTTGCCGTCCCTCTGTGTGTGCAGAAATTTGTTTCCTGCAGTATATTGCATTGTCTGCATGAGCACGCGTGCGCACCGCTAGTTAGATGTATTGTATTAGTACCATATACAATTTTTGCCCCACTTGGTTACGCAGTTATTGTTGCTAGGCAAATCCGTACGTCGATTGGTTGAAATAACTGTCAATCAACTTAGGTTAATTTTTGTTTCGATGATAGTACGAGATGTGAAGGTTATGCAGTGATATATTAAAAGATTAACATTTTTGGGGAAAAGGGTGTAATCAAACTCTTCTGTGGATGGCAGAGTACAGGATCTTCAATTATGTCTAGTGCACCACTTTGCTTTGAAGCTTGTTTCTTGATACAATAATCATTAGAAAAACTATGAACACAAAAACTGATGTTCTCTCCATTTACACACATCCAATGAATTTCTAAGGATGCAATCTGATTTTTGATCCGTTTTCATTTCCTCCTCAAAATTATGTGTTGATTAAACAGCTATGAAAAATTACTTATGTGTTGATTAAACAGCTATGAAATATTAATTATGTGTTGATTAAACAGCTATGAAACATTATTTATGTGTTGATTAAACAGCTATGAAAATTTAATTATGTGTTGATTAAACAGCTATGGAAATTTTGCCATTTGTGAAAAATTACATTGCAAACAGTGATCATGTTGGTATTGAAATATTTTTGAGCAATATTTGTTGTCTATTTTACAGATTCACTTCTTGCTTCAAGAAATCCTCGTGCTGCTACTTCTGCGTACGGAAGAGAAGAAGCCTATGGTATGTTTTATTGCGGGAGTTAAATCAACGGGTGGTATTAAGTTGAAAAGTAAATGTGTAAAAAATTGCCAGACATCCGTAGAAGGTAGATTGTCATTTAAGCAAGATTTTACTCTTTCCTGAGTATTAATAAATCAATATTGTGTGAGTCCCATTATAAGGTTTTATCTTCTTTTTTTGTGATTGCACCTTGTATAGGTCAGGAGTTTATCACAGCATGCCTTACTAGCCTAAGATGAAATAACCTTTATTGTTTATTCACTTGGTTGGATTTGTGACCCAAGGTCATCAGACCGCATAGTAACCACGTGCCTCTGTAGTGAAAGCAAAGTGATCAGCTGTGTTTGTTTCGATGCTATATATAGCACGAAAGGCCTGAGACATGTATGATGATTGATTCAGAAGATGTGGCGTCGCTTTGTTGAAATTGTGGTAGAAATTTAGCACTGTTTTGGCCAATTCTAAATTTCCACGACTGACCCAAATTTCGACCTTGTGTGTTCAACATGCAAATACCCAGCAGGTGTACCAGTAACACATACAATGTCCGATTGTCGGTAAAAATCGATATAAACTTTAATGAAATGTTATACTTAACTGCACAATCAAGTAACGAAGCATCTAATTAAAGAAATAAATTATCTATTGGTAATCGTAAATATTTTGTCTGACTTTGCATACCACATGCAGACACACAGACTTGCCGTTCGTGTAACGCACAAAACTTTGTTTTCACTCCAGCAAATGATGTCATCTCCCGGATGTGACGTGGCACCCATCAAGTGAATAAGAATATAACAGGCTACAAGAAAGTATCAAATATGTAAAGTACAAACTGATCTACTCTTAATATTTGTCTCCAGAAGTTCCAGAAAGACCCTCAAGGGCATCAGCAGCTGCTGCTTATGGTCGTGATTCGGGGACAGCTTTTGGTCGTGATGTGGGGTCAGCCTATGGTCGTGATGCGGGGGCAGCTTATGGTCGTGATGCAGGGTCAGCCTATGGTCGTGATGCAGGGTCAGCCTATCGCAGTGAACCTGATCCATACGCCAAAGTATCTGCATATGGTAAGATGCGTTTGAAATATAAGACCAGTAGAGTCAGCAGTGTGGATGGCATGCATAATTTTCATTTCATGATGTGGTTTGGCCTATTTTCATTTCATGATGTGGTTCGACTTACTTTCGTTTCATGATGTGGTTCGGCCTACTTACATTTCATGATGCGGTTCTGACTACTTTCATTTCATGGTATAGTTCTGACTACTTTCATTTCATGGTATAGTTCTGACTACTTTCATTTCATGGTATAGTTTGGACTACTTTCATTTCATGGTATAGTTCTGACTACTTTCATTTCATGGTATAGTTTGGACTACTTTCATTTCATGGTATAGTTCTGACTACTTTCATTTCATGGTATAGTTCTGACTACTTTCATTTCATGGTATAGTTTGGACAACTTTCATTTCATGGTATAGTTCTGACTACTTTCATTTCATGGTATAGTTTGGACTACTTTCATTTCATGGTATAGTTCTGACTACTTTCATTTCATGGTATAGTTCTGACTACTTTCATTTCATGGTATAGTTCTGACTATTATTTCATGGTAGACTACTTTCATTTCATGGTATAATTCGGACTACTTTCATTTGATGACAGTTCAGACTACTTGTCTGGAATTGTAATTTTCCAGTATGCTGATGCAGTATGTAGTTCTGCACCTTGAATTTAAGCAGATCACACTCAATTGGGAGCAGACATTGCTTATTCTAGGTGTGTACTTCTACTGAAGTATGTTAAAGAACAAATTTATGTGCATTGCTCTTCATCATTGTGAAACATCAATATTGTTACAATTAAATTTTCATATCACAAATTTTGCTTCTGAGATATATTGTATTGTACATGATATATTGTCAGATTGCCAAAAGGAGCACGTGAAGATTGGATTAATGAAAAATTGACCCAAGTTAATATGTAAATAAATTATGTTTTGAAATTATCCAGAATCATTTGGCAGTGTTTTATTAATTGCAATTTATAGCCAATTGACATTTAGGCCGTGATTGAAATAACATGTTTCACTGGTATGTGCTTCAAACCTGTTGATGTGGTATTTTGAGGAAAGCAATTTTTTATAATCTGTCCATAGATCGTCTGGAAGCTAGCCTGGGATCAAGGAAGCTACCACCAGCTGCATCAGCCACTGAAGATCTCTATGGTGAGTGAACATTGAACAACCATGACAGGTAGATGACACATCAGGTAGATGACACATCAGGTAGATGACACATCAGGTAGATGACACATCAGGCAGATGACACATCAGGCAGATGACACATCAGGTAGATGACACATCAGGTAGATGACACATTAGGTAGATGACACATCAGGTAGATGACACATCAGGTAGATGACACATCAGGTAGATGACACATCAGGTAGATGACACATCAGGTAGATGACACATCAGGTAGATGACACATCAGGTAGATGACACATCAGGTAGATGACACATCAGGTAGATGACACATCAGGTAGATGACACATCAGGTAGATGACACATCAGGTAGATGACACATCAGGTAGATGACACATCAGGTAGATGACACATCAGGTAGATGACACATCAGGTAGATGACACATCAGGTAGATGACACATCAGGTAGATGACACATCAGGTAGATGACACATCAGGTAGATGACACATCAGGTAGATGACACATCAGGTAGATGACACATCAGGTAGATGACACATCAGGTAGATGACACATCAGGTAGATGACACATCAGGTAGATGACACATCAGGTAGATGACACATCAGGTAGATGACACATCAGGTAGATAACACATCAGGCAGATGATACATCAGTTGCTTACAAATCCATTCAACCAATGAAAATCAATTTCCATATTATAGCTTTTTAATATTTCATAATATTTCTGACACATTAGATTCTGACTGTCGCGGTGCCGTTTAACACCAACAAACCAATACCTAATATTTCAGTTATTTACTTCAAAAGCTATACCTTACCTTCCATGTTATAAGTGTGCAATCTAGTCCAATGACCTGATTCTTATGCAGTTCTAACCGACCTTAAAAACGTAGTTACCAACCTAGAACCAACCTCATTATACCTCTAATTTCCCTCACTTCTTTTCAGTGCGTTGTTGTCACAACATTGCTGAAACTGGTTGAGAAATTTCTTTTAGTTTTCACCTTTTTCAAACAATTTTTTTCCTTGTAGCTCCTACCATGCAGGTTTTTACGCTGTTTGGTATTTTCTTCTAGCTTTTTTAAGTCACTTAAGGTAAGCTGAGGTGGCGATGGGACCAGGGCATTTTTAGTCTAAGTCACAAGACTTTCCCCAATAAGCTTACACTTAAGATAGTGTTTTTACTTCCATCCGTACATAACGGATGGCTAGAACGAGTCCCACTTTCGCAGGGGGTGTTTTTAGTCCCTAGAGCACCTGGTGTACTTGTTTAGAAGACCCCGTTCCCTTGGGTTGATGTGTTTTTTACCGTAGGTCCCCGCCCTACCACGAGAATAGCCTAGCTTTATACAGTACATATGTATTAACATGTTAGGATGTCTTCAGTACAGGTTCTCGTATGCATTAGGCTAACTTCTCGTTTCGATGTTGGCGCATGTGTAAGAGGTCGACATTACCACAGGACGAGTGAGGAGTTGGCTTCAACCAGCTCCAAGGAGCTACAGTTATTACAAGAGAGCCTATATTATTTTATGTTACCATACAGAGCATGAGTTTATTCCTTTTGCATATGATTAAGACGGAGGTTTTTAGTTCATGAACTCGATTAAGTAGAGAGACCCGAGGGGTCTCCCTCTCGCCCCCCTTTCAGAAAGAATTTACCTTTTCTTTTTATCTCCCCTGCACATTTAAAGATTTTACATTTCATGCATTTTCTCGGGTTTGAAATTTGTTTAGATATAAGTCCTCTGATTCTTTTTTCTGGTATACCAAATTGCTGTGGCTTGCCTCATACTATGTTTGACGTCTTCCGCAGTACTATCTCGCCCGCGTAAGGGTCGTAAGTACATCCCCTGTAGGGAAGCTTTGGTGTAAGTTTACATATACATATATATATTTATTTTCAAATGCCAAGAGGCGCTTGACGTTACATATATATATTTATATATATATAATATATCATGTATCATTATAGTTGCTCAAGAGTTTTCTGCTTACGCCACGACCCACGACTCGGCGCTACTGAGCCGCGGAGGTCTGAGGTAGTAGTCTACTTTGTTAACTTATACTGACTTAACCTGGGGCCCCCGACTTAATGCTACTTAGTCGGCAGGGCCGCGGGTTGAGGTCTGTTGGACGTAAGTTATTTCTGAAACTATATTGATTAGCTAAGTTGCATCTTAACGAAGTAACTTATAATAAACCACACAGTACTAGCGCCCACATCTTGACGATACTGATCAGTGGGGAGTAGGTAGTGGTGGGCGACTCCTTTTTACACCACTGTGGACGACGGTTCCGTGTTGGGACTGGTAGGGCCACTAAGGACAACGTCCTAAGTGAGTTACAAGTAATTTTATGGCTCGCTGTAGAGCCACTAAATTACTTCCACGGGTTTATAGGGGTCCGCATTGCTCCGGTGAACAGCTCCATACAGGTCCTTATAACGAGTTTACGGGTCCATTGTACGGCTCCGTATCCAAACCTTACGGGTTCATTTAGCTCTGGTGGACGGGTCCGTACGGCTTTATGGTTTTTGAACGGAATAACGTACAGCGTACAATAAACCCGAAGTAGACCCACTAGCTACGAAGCTATGCGGTTAAGTGATAAGAAAACAATCTCCACAAGAAGTATAGCATCACGAGAGCTATTTTTCCTTGTTACTGTAGCCATCAGTTACGTAGTTCCACAACCGTGGAACTACCATAGTAATTTTTTCACGTTTTCGCTAGATTATCACTAATATCATGGACACAAGGACAGGCCCCCTAGTATCGGTTCGTCACGCACCCAAGATGTCCCATGATGCGTCCCGTGTAAGCGTTTTGTTAAGTTACGCTCCTAAGCAACCATCTTGCATGTTACGCGTGCAAATTTTGTTGTGAATCGAACCCGTGCACTCTCTGCAGTGACTAGGATTAGGCTGCATGGTTGGAGCATAGACTCCACCGGGATTGGTACTTGCAAAGAGTCGTCGAGAGGGTATAGAAGCGATGGTCGTACAGACCGTCGTCCGCTTCTCCCCCTCCGCCACCCAGGTCCAAGCAGCAGCACCCTCCCATCAGGGAGGCGAGGCGGCCGCCTATACTCAGCCCAATGACGAGCCCCCGCAACTAAGTAGGTGTACGCTCATGAGCGTACACATGTTGTGTTGGACGCTGTGGCAGAGTCTAGGGGGCGGGACAGTAGACACAAAAGAAGGAGTTGACGGTACGGGTCCTCCTTACTCTGTTCTTCCTCTTTTCTTTCCTGAACCCAGGCAGAGGCGAAGGAAGTAACATAGGGGAAACCCCCCTGGAGGATGCCTCATTCATGGACACGCTCAAGCAAACGCTTGAGACTTTGGTTTCCCAGGCGATGGAGCAGAGGGTGGGCCACTTGCAGACTTGTATCTGCACGTGCCAATGCACGAGGAACACAGGCGATTCCTGTCGTTGTAATTCGAGGGAGTCATGTTCAGGGCGTTACTCTTTCGGTTATTGACTGCCCCCAGGATCTTCATCCGGATAATGAGAGTCCTCGCGGCCTTTATACAAAAGCAAGGCATCAGAATCTTTATGTATCTAGACAACTGGCTTATTGTCACAGAAGACGCAGCCACAGTTGCGAAACACACAAGCGTAGTCACAAGAGTGGCTCAGGACTTAGGGTGGGTTATCAACCTCGCCAAGTCCAGTCTAGTTTCTTTCCAGATTCCCAAAAATCCTAGCCGTGAAGGCAGGAGCCGATGTCCTCCTCTTACAACCGGGAGTCGCCGGCGAGAGCATGGCTGGTATTTTAAGGGTACCTAGCCAGCCTGGTAGATATAGTCCCAATGTGCAGGTTTCACATGCGAGATTTACTATTTCACCAACTGGATCATTTCGTCCCATCCAGGAGGGACCTCAGTGGGATATGCAAGTAATTCTCGAGACTCTAGCACAGGCTCCGTTCGAGCTGCTGTCTGCGTGTCTGCTAAAAGAACTAACGATGAAAACGGCTTTTTTATTCTTCGCTGCCTATGCCAGACGCAGAAACACTGTGCACGCACTTTCGCTTAAAGAAGGCCACATCGCTTGGAATCTGGGGGTGTACGTCTCGTACCCGACCCAATTTGCTTGGCCAAAAATCATACTTTAAAATTTCTACCGGAAGCGCTATTCCTTCTGTTGCTCTTTATGTTTTCTGACACATCAGAGGACAGGGCCTGGTGCCAGTTCGATGTCTCCAACAATATAATAATCATACATAATCCTTACGGAATGACTTAAAAGCTTTATTGTTGCTTTACAAAATCTGCATCACGCCATTTCTTGTGATACGATTTCGTGATGGATTGTCCAAGCAATCACATACAATAAATCCAGTATTTGTTGAAAAATTACAAAAAATATCTTTTTTTCTTATTGACTGCAATTGATAACTGCCTGTTTGTTTTCCCCTTTGACTGAAGTTTGAGATTTTCAAAAAAGCATTTTTACGTCACCGTGCACCACAACACTCCCAGATGTCTGACCTCGATAATGCTGCGGCAGAGTGGCATTAAATACGCATATAAACACAATGCCAAAACGTTACTATTTCTATAAATTTTGTGTTAGATTGTTAAAATGCATAAAAAGCAATTAAAAAGAATAAAAAATGCGAAAAATTTATTTTTATCACTTTATTAAAAAATTGCATCTTTTGAAAATGGAATAAACCAAATAATCAGTGTCGTGCATTAACGGTTTTTAATGCATGGGTCATAACAATGCAAATACTCCACAGAAATTTGATAACATCTGATATAATTTCCTGGATCGCAAGCTGATTTCTGATAAAAGGTTTGTCGTGCCCTCAATCCATATGCTGGGTACAAAGGACATTCTGTTGGTCTTCAAAGACTGACATGAAAGGGAAGAAATATCAAATCAGTATTGGCATTGCATTTGGCTGTTGGACATGAGTCAAAATCTACAACCAGAAAGGTTAAGGATTGTATTTCATAATGATCCAACTGTTTGGCTGTGTTGTAAATCGTCCACATTGTCCCGCCCCAGCATAGTCCCCAGGAACTTTAAGTTCAGTTTTGGCATGTTAAACAATTGATTGTTGTATGCTTTATGGTACTTAAGTGAATGGGGCATCTAAATGCTATGAATGATTTTATTAACAAAGGTAGTTAAAAAGAAAATATCTTGTTGTGGTTCCAGTATCTGAGATTCGTCTGTCAATTTTCTCCCTTTTTTATGCAGGACGCGAGGCTGCTGGAGGATATGGTGCGAGTCGTGTACCGAGAGAATATGGAGCTGAAAGGGTAGCGAGGACTGAGCTTGTCCGTGATCCATACAGTCGGGACCCATACGGTGCACGGGAAGCGCCTGCTGTGAGGGAGTACCAGGCAGAAAGAGCAAGGTAAATTTGCTTTGTAGATGATGTGTTTTTGCTGCACAGGTAGAAAATATAGTGGTCCATGTCACCAATGGTTCCATCAATAATTAAAAGTCTCCAGAAAAAATGGGGGAAAAAAGGAAATGGGGAGAAAGAAAGGAAATGGGAAGGAAAAAGGAAATAGGAAGGAAAAAAGGAAATGTGGAGGAAGAAAGGAAATGTGGAGGATGAAAAGAAATGTTGAGAAAGAAAGGATATGGGGAGGATGTAAGGAAATGTGGAGGAAGAAAGGATATGTGGAGGAAGAAAGGATATGGGCAGGAAGAAAGGATATGGGGAGGAAGAAAGGAAATGTGGAGGAAGAAAGGAAATATGGAGGAAGAAAGGAAATGTGGAGGAAGAAAGGAAATGTGGAGGAAGAAAGGAAATGGGGAGGAAGAAAGGAAATGGGGAGGAAGAAAGGAAATGGTGAGGAAGAAAGGAAATGTGGAGGAAGAAAGGAAATAAGGATGCAGAAAGGAAATGGGGATGCAGAAGGCGAAAAGTAAAGGGGAGAAAAGACAGAAATACAATCAAAAAGATTAGAAAAAGACAAGAAAGAATTAATCAGATCAAAGATGCTATTATTAACTCTCATATTATTAACAATATGTGATCTTAAAGAATTAGTTCAGGGGTCCAACATGTCCATCTTATATGAAAGAGGACTTCAAAAGAATTAAAATGGTGAAGAAAGCATTCAAAAAAATCTTATTCTGTTAAAGAGATATTCAAGTTTAAAAGTTTGGTTTAAATCTGTCTTATCTGTGTAGAAATGATTGGTGTAGTAAGTCTAATGAGAAAGGTTGGCACCTTTATCCTCACATCCTTACAATTAATTTTTAATGTATTTTAAAGAGAATTTATTCAACTTTTGTTTTACTTTTGAATTATTTTGGTTGAAATTTCTTCAGGCAGTGAATTATAATTATTCTTACTATATTTTGTTTTGCTACTTCCCTGACTCTTTCATTGGTTTTGAGTCATGAAATGGCAGGACAAAATATGATAGAATACATAAAAACTTTGAAGAATCTGAGGTTGTGACATCACAACTAGCCTGATTTCAGTCATTTCTACAAAAATGATATCAAACTTTGAATTTAAATAACTCCTTAACGGAATAAGATATTTAAATGCTTTCTTCGCTGTTGTTGTTTCTTTTGAAGTCCTCTTTTATAAAATAAAAAAAAAGGTCCTCTTTCATATAAGATGTACTTGCTGGACCCCTGAACTAATCTTTTAACGGAATAAGATATTTGAATGCTTTCTTCACTGTTGTTGTTTTTTTAAAATCTTCTTTTATAAAAGTAGTCCTCTTTCATATAAAATGGGCTTGCTTGGACCACTGAACTAATCCTTTAACGGAATAAGATATTTGAATGCTTTCTTCTTTGTTGTTGTTTCTTTTAAAGTCCTCTTCATAAAAGAAGTCCTCTTTCATATAAGATTGACTTGCTTGACCCCTGAACTAATCCTCCAACGGAATAAGATATATGAATGCTTTCTTCACTGTTGTTGTTTCTTTTGAAGTCCTCTTTCATAAAAGAAGTCCTCTTTCATATAAGATGGACTTGCTTGACCCCTGAACTAACCCTTTAAAGTGATAAAGTATTCGCTGTTTTCATAATTCTGCATATTTTTTCCCTTTGTCATGGTAGGAATGTGTCTGCTGTTTCCCGTGATCTGTACCCAGCAAGACCAGAGTATGCTGCTGCAGCCAGGGAGCCTTCAGCTCGTTCTGCGTATCCCAGGGAGTACGAGAAACAAGCACCTAGGGATTTTGCTACCGAAAGAAACGGAGCGTACGCCAGGGAAAAAGAAGTTTATGGTATGGCTTCTTTAAGAGTTTGCTAAGTTTATAAGAGGCATGCACTTAACTTATGATTTATGTTGTCAATTTGTATGGATTGCAATAAGACACCTAGACATTATTTTTTAGTTAACAGGGTATAACTGGGACTATATGCCAGATAAAGTTTCTGACTTGTGCAAAGAACTAAGATTAGATTATTTCTAGATTTGGTTAAAAATTAGAATTTGTTATTTGAATATTTATCCAACAACAAAAAAACATACAAAAGTTGTTGGATTGAAGGCAGGAGTAAGTTGTTCTATAAAATGCCTAATGCAGTCATGTTTATGTACGCATAGACCATGCCAATCTTATTGCAGTCATACTGTTATTGACAACAGAAAATCATCCATATCTTGTATTCGCTTTAACTGGTCATAAAGATTGGATGCAATAATTTTACCTTGCTACAGGCAAATTGGAAGCTAAGACATATGCTGACTCCTATGGAAGGGCTAGTGAAAGACAAGTGGGTGGTAAGTACGGAGTGTGAAGGTACTAACCAGTGGAGACTCGTGGTATACTAAAACCGTTCTCTCAGACTTGAGCAAATCTCTCATGACACACCCTTGATGTAAACAGAGACTAAGAATTGCGATGAGCATCAGAGACGTGCTTCATGTGTTCTCAGTGTTACATACGGCACTTACATAACATGTTTTTAGATTAATACTGTTATCAAGGTGCTGTAAATTGGAAAAAGCCTTAGTCGCTAAAGAATATATACATGAAATTTGAAAGAATAAGACTTCTTGATTAGGTGCACATCTGATGATGTCTCAGAGTGCTCCGTATCACACACACAGAACTTATTTTGGATAAATGCCGTTTCAAGTTGTTGAGTATTGGAAAACCGCGTAGTTGATGAATATTTGTATGAAATTTGGAATATTGTTTGATATTTCGTTAAGGTGATGCAGGGTGAAGCAAATTTTCTTGCAGAAGAAATAATCTTTGAAGATTTCCACAACTTTTTAGATGTTAGTAGACCTGTTGTAGGTCACTGGCAACTGAAAGTGAATAACTAATGAAGCAGTGCACAAATGTTATCATTACTCCATAGTTGATTAATCAACTTTCAAAGCAACACTGAAGTCAAGCACATCTCATGGAACTTCTTTTCTCTGTCGTGGTGCAGTTAAGCCCTTATCAAACAAACAAACTTAACAAATGTGAATGACTTTTACTCTTGTAGCCTCATGACATGGCAGCTGGCATAGGTTTGGTATTTTTGTACCCAACAATTACAAATCAAACTTATATTTCAGCCTTTCAAGAAATTCACTGAAACAAATAATTCTAAAGGGAGTGGTAAGTTTTTGACTTCAAGCCTTTCGAAGGAAAATGATTGGTTTACGCTTGGATTTCTTTTTAATTGAGATCTGATAACAGCATAACTTAGCCCTCAAAGAAAATTCACATTAGAACATGATCTAATTCCTATGTGCCTTTCAATACTAACTAACCTCTCTCTTGAAGAAAAACAAAATCTTAAATATCAGCCATTACAAAACAGCCAAAGAAAGAAGTTACTTTCAAATAATTGAATAATATATGAACTAAACTCCAAGCTGAATTTGTGTTCCCACTTTATTTCTTCTTGAAAGATACAACTCCAGAAAAGAGTGAATAATTCAACTCTCAATAACATGTTCTGCAAGAAATGTCTGTGCAAAGAGGGATTAACTTCATCATAGCTTTTCCAATCCAACATAAGCACTCAAATTTTAACCTCTACAAAGAATAATAGCAAGATGGACTTTAAAGAGAAGTTGTGCACTTTAATCCCAGTCAAAGCATTATTTGTTGGGATCCACTGCAATCTTGTTTTTGAAATTTGATAGCCTTTGTCAAGGGCCAAACTTCTGAAAAAGAACTGTCTGTACAAGCCGAAAATCACTTTTTATGACAAACTTCAGATTGTCATTCCATACTATTGCAGCGTTCTATGTTGCTTTCAATCTATCTTGAATATTGGTAGCTTTTATGCAGAAATGATTTTTAAAAGCCACGACGACAGTTTTATAATTTGTTGATTTGAAAGCTTACAATCAATACTTGATGTCCTTTTTGGCAGACAAAGTCGAAGCACCATACTAAACGCACCACACTAACTTTAAGATGATACAGTTGCCATGGCAACCAAGACTAAAGAATTTACAAATTTGATTTTAAAGCCAATTTCTGTTAAAGCATTGTTTGTTGAATCCACTGCAATCTTGTTTTGAAATTTGATAGCCTTGGTCAAGTGCCAAGACTGCCTTGGTCAAGTGCCAAGGCTGCCTTGGTCAAGTGCCAAGGCTGCCTTGGTCAAGTGCCAAGGCTGTCTGGTCAAGTGCCAAGGCTGCCTTGGTCAAGTGCCAAGGCTGTCTTGGTCAAGTGCCAAGGCTGCCTTGGTCAAGTGCCAAGGCTGCCTTGGTCAAGTGCCAAGGCTGCCTTGGTCAAGTGCCAAGGCTGCCTTGGTCAAGTGCCAACAGCCTTGGTCAAGTGCCAAGGCTGCCTTGCCTCTTAAAGAATGTTTCAGATTTGATTTGGAAGTATGAAATTGATCATTGCAATTTTTTGGTTCCGCCTTTTGGTTCTGGTTAATGCGCAATGGCTTATTTCTCATGTAAGTTTTTGCAATAGGCAAACTGCCAGCTAACTCTGATTTCATATTTGAAGAATTCTGAGAAAGTATATCTGAATAATGATATCTCAGAAATTTGTGTAGAGGACTGACTGTCCTTGATTAATATCGTTTCCATTTGATGCACTTAACACAGAAATCTGATGAAGCTACAGAAACACTCCTTTTGTAAAATCCTCTCTCATAAAAAATATGAACTCCATTTGATTTTGACTAGCGAAACACTCTACTCTATGTAAAGTGGAGCACTTTAAAAAAATGATCCAACCCTTGTGTTTTTTAATTAAGAACAATTGGATCACACATTTATGTACATGGTACAGACAGTTTCATTCTCGAGGCTGGACATCTGGGAATGTGGTACACGGCGACGTTACAATGTTTTTCTGACGATCTCAAACTTCAGTCAAAGGGAAAAACAAACAAGTCAGTTGTCATTGCTGTCAATGGGAGAAAAACCTATTTTTTGTAAATTTTAACAAATACTGGACAGAATTTATTTTCCTTAAAATATGTTGTGTATTAAATAACAGTTTCCAACGTATATGAGTACCATTAATTTTCGCTGACTGGCTGAGGCGACACAAGTATACATAAAATAATTTCCCATTGACTGTAATGATAAGGTTTCCCCTCCAAAATAAAATGGCAGCTTCTGACGATCTTGTAATAAAGACAACATAAAAAACAGAGCAGGAAACGTGTACTGCATTTGGAACTAATATTATTGTATATTTACTCTCACACATCTTGGGAATGCATACCAAGAAAGCCAGTAAGTAACATTTTCAGCCAAGCATTTATGACTAAGTACTTTTTTTGTATGTGTTATGCATTTCTTTGAAATCTTCTACCATCACAACAGGGGGTGCCGCATCTTCCCGATTTGACGCTTACAGCTCCCGGGATCCTTATGCCATGACAGCCAGAGCCGATAAGGTCTCGTACAGTCCCCGTGAATCTTATGGTTCACCGAGTTTGGGAGCACGAGGCGCTCGCTCAGAGGGTGGGGCTGCCGGTGGAAGCCGTGGATATGCTCGTCGCTGAAGATTCCAAAAACAAGCAACCTTTTTAACTTAATACCAAACTGATACTTACACTTTTGTACGAAACTCTTTACTTCAACTGAAGTTCCTAAATGGTAATTGCAACATGACCAGACCATCTGCATTGTTACAGACTGAGCATTGACCAATTTTTTCCGTTCTGTTGTAAGTGGAATCCTTCTGAAAACGCTGGGACAAGAGATTGTCAACATATCTCAGATATGCATTACAAACCCTAGCCGGAACCTTATACTGACCAGATTTACCTTTGCTCACTTAATCAATATCACAGATGGAAAAGATTGAATTTACTAAAGGTGGTGAAAGAACCTAACTGCACGCAGACCTTTCTTTTATACATTAAAGTTTATCCAATCAAGACTTTAACTTTGTTCCAGATCACTTGTAAATACTTCGTGGACAAAAGTAGTTCTTTTAATCTTTTGATATGTTTGTGTTTCATTTTTTTTTAAACTGTAAAGTTTTGCAAATAGTTGTCCACTTCCAGGTCAGTAGCATTTGTGTTTCCTGTTTTCCTGTTGAGTATTCTAAAAACAAACTGAAAACTACTTCTCTCTAGTATGTGATTTTTTGTTCTCTTTCAATGAGATTACATTTTAAATAGGATTTCCGTCATTCTAATTTTAGAAGATCCTTATAATAATGATAATAATGAATACTTGTTATGCGCCAGTATCCATCAAAAGTGATGCTCATGGCGCAGTGACACAACAATTAATGCAAAACAATGTGAATAAAAAAGAAATAATAGTTAAGAATACTGCAAAATACATACATACAAGAACAAATATAAGCTTCAAATTGAACAGAATTAGAACACATGAGGAATGTCTTTAATAATGATTTAAAAGAATTGAGGGAAGGACTAAGTTTGATGGTGTCTGAAAATCTGTTCCATAAAAAGGGGGCAGCAGAAGAAAATGAACGTTTACCCCATGTTCTAGAAGTACGTGGAATAGCTAATTGAAGTTTAAAATTAGAACGCATGAACTGGAGAGGAGATTTATATGGGATTAAAAGATCAGAAATATATGTGGGAGACAATGCATGAGTAGACTTATACACAAAAACAAGTATTTTAAAAACAATTCTATGATGAATAAGTAGCCAGTGTAAATTCCTTAAAATAGGAGTAATATGTTCATTTGGTTTACTTAGGGTAACAATCCTGGCAGCGATATTTTGTAAGCGGGAGAGACGTTTGATTTGATTAGCTGGGAGACCATATAAAAAAGTTACCCATATCAAGGCGGGAAGAGACAAAAGCATGAACTAGTTGTTCAGTGGCAGGCATTGTTAAATATTTTCTGATTAGTCCTATGCTATGTAAATGAAATGATGAAGATTTGAAATTTTAGAGATATGGTCAGCCATTGACATATCAGCATCAAAAATGGAGCCACGGTTACAAACTTTATAGGCTCACATACTTGAGCATTACCAATTTGAAGATAAGGGAGGTTGATTTGTCCAAACAACGATAGTCTCTGTGTACATATTTAAAAAACTTAAAAACTATCCTCTGAATAGGTTTGTTGCTGAGCAAATTTTTGTTGACTACTGATGTGTGATGGTGTCAGAGGAAAAGAACATTTTGTTAGACACATCTGCACAGGTCATAGAATGGCTAAGTTTTTAAACAACTAGCATGTGATTAGGCAGTATCTATTAGTACGAGCAGAAGAAATGTCTTATTCCTATTTAGCTTTACCGTCTTTTCTGTCAACCTCTTATTTCGCAAATCATTTTACCAAACACTTTTGAATTTGGTTAGCCTGAAATGATACTGTAAAACGTGACATCCAATTGTGACTGCAATAAAAAATATAAAAAATAAATATAAGACACATTTGTGAAGACACATATATATATATATATATATATACCAATAAAAGAAATCACTTAATCTGGAACTGAATTTTGAACAGAATATTATTAAGGCCTTTGCTGCACTTGGCTACAATCTCAACATTTCTGTTCTTCGCTGTCTATGATCAAATGTTTTACAAAGAATGTACTGAACTTCAGTCTAAGAGCACATCCTCTCTCGTCTTGAAAAATCTTATTTTCTTGCATAATCCCTTCTCATGTGAAGTTTTTCAGTTTTCTCCTGCATGAACACTTAAGAATAACAGTTGATGATGGGTCATTATTTCCATAATTACTCTTTGCTTCCCTCAGGTAGGGTCAGTCTTTTTTTCCTGATCTTGACCCTCTGGCATTTGGACATGTTACTGATAGTAAATGATTACAACTAGACTTGGATCAAGTTATTTGTTATCAAAAGCACAAATGACAAAGTTGATCCATCGAATTGTAAAATTGTAGTTTTATGAAACAAAATTGTTAGGTACTGATTTAGACAATTACACAAACACTCATTACATTTTGTCATTACTGGTTTGTGCCGTGTTATGATTTGAAATGATCTTTAGGTGTAGCTTATGTTATCATTTATTATGTGAAACTGGGAAATAAATTGTTTTGCAAGACAGTTGTTGTTGTTCAAACTTTATTTCAGTCTTTTCGTAATATGTACAATAAATTCAATTAATATATACAAGCAATTAAATAATAAGAAACTAAACAAATAAAGGTAAATAGCACAGATTGTCAGTTATGTTGAAAAGAAAGAGGGGAACCTTCAGAAAACTACTTAAAGCTTGTGATTAAAGGTTCCCCATGTATAACAAGGAACATTAACTTACAAAAGGAAAGAAAAGAGAAAGTTACATAACAAATACTAGTGAAAATACATGCCTTTAAAATACACTTGGCTAACAATACAGATTATCAATAATATAGAAATGGTCTAAGTGGGATGATGGGAAGAATTCAAAATTGATTTGAAGAAATAGTTCTTAAGTTTGGATTTAAGTTATGTTGAAAAGAAAGAGGGGAACCTTCAGAAAACTACTTAAAGCTTGTGATTAAAGATTCCCCATGTATAACAAGGAACATTAACTTACAAAAGGAAAGAAAAAGGGAAAGTTACATAACAAATACTAGTGAAAATACATGCCTTTAAAATACACTTGGCTAACAATACAGATTATCAATAATATAGAAATGGTCTAAGTGGGATGATGGGAAGAATTCAAAATTGATTTGAAGAAATAGTTCTTAAGTTTGGATTTAAGTTATGTTGAAAAGAAAGAGGGGAACCTTCAGAAAACTACTTAAAGCTTGTGATTAAAGGTTCCCCATGTATAACAAGGAACATTAACTTACAAAAGGAAAGAAAAAGGGAAAGTTACATAACAAATACTAGTGAAAATACATGCCTTTAAAATACACTTGGCTAACAATACAGATTATCAATAATATAGAAATGGTCTAAGTAGGATGATGGGAAGAATTCAAAATTGATTTGAGGAAATAGTTCTTGAGTTTGGATTTGAAGCAAGTAATGCTGGGGCAGCTTTTAACAGACATTGGTAATGAATTCCAAATTTGTACGCCTTGGTAGTTTAAGTGGTACTGACTTATATTGAAGCATAAGAATGGGGTCTAAGTTGGGTTGCATGTCTTTTATCATAGTTGTGAATTAAAGAGTTACTTATGAAGAAGTTAGCAAAAGTAGGCGGCAATAAGTTATTGTAAAACTGATACATGAAAATGGCATTTCGAAAATGAATAATGTCAAAGAAGGGAAGAATGTTGCTATCTTTAAATAAGAGGCTGGTGTGAGGTACCTTCGAGAGTTTGTTAGACACCTGGTAACTATTTTTTGTAAAATACATAATTTAGAAACTTAGTTTTATAATTATTACCCCATATTATACAGCAATACATGAAATAAGGTGTGATAAGCACATAATGTAATCTATATAGAATATGAACAGGTAAAATATCTTTTAATCTACTAATGATACCAACACTCTTTACTACTTTATTAGTAATTAAATTAATATGAGAGTTCCAAGACAAGCATTCATCAATAGTTACACCAAGAAATTTTGTATTGTTAGAAAAGGAGACTGGCATTTTATTTATAGAAATGCGATTGGTGTATGTCTATTAATTTCTACTAAAACAGATTTGATTTAAAATTTGCAGAAAGATATACATTCTTTTCCTTTTCAATATCACGGGACCTTCTTAATGCCCATAAGTCCTATACAGAGTGCTGCTATGGGGTAACAGGTTGACTTGATGTGGATCAACTATGCTAGAAAAAAAGCTGCAAGAAAAACTGCTGTTTTATCCTTTTATTGTGAAAGCCGAACAGGACATGAAATGGCTCTTAATTGCTAAATTAGTACTACTGACCAAGAGTATGAAGGGTGATATAACCAAAAATAGCTAAATAACCTTTACACAACAAAACGCCTGACAAAAGAGAATCTCATTTATCCTACTGAGGAAGCAAAACAAGGAATTCACCGGAGTTTTGAATGTAGTTTACCATCTTCAAATGGAATAAACATATAAACACAAAACTATAAATGCTGAAATGCAGTTCAGTTGCAGATAACAAGTTTTCTCCTCTACTTCCCTGAACGTTTTTGATTAAACTCTCCATTACTTACCATGAATAGGCTAGTCTTTGGTCCCTTTTATACCTGAATGTTTAATAGTCAAACCCTTTTTTATTGGTGAATTAAGATAATACATATAAGACTACTGGATTGTCCTATTATATCAATTTTGAACAATCCTGCGACACTGCGAGATAAGATTCTTGTAAATTGTGTCGTCACTCAAGTATGTGAACAGTTGATTAATGCACTGTTTGCATCCGTTGTTTATAAAGAAGTTTTTGATCCCATATCTTCCTTTTCACCTTGGGGTTATATTGCATCCTTTTAACCTGTTGTGCTCCTTGTCATGTGTTTCTTACGGTGTGACTCATGTCACGGGACACGTCATGTGACTACTGCAATGTGACAATCGTCATTTGAATATACACCGCCTTCTGGAAAAAGCCTAAGATAACATGTCCCAACTAAAGATGCAGTCAAAAGAAGTTTATCATCGAGCAAGAAAGAAACCCAAGTTGTCCTCTCGCTACATGAACTAAAAGCAAGCAAGAAAGAACTATATGAGAAGAAGCACGTGGAGGGATGGGATGAAACTGTGTCAGGTATGTCATATCCTGTTGACCCCAGTGTTGGAAGGTCAACTACAAAGTATGTTAAATGTATTTCCTTAGCATTATACGGTCTTGTCACTTAATACTATCAGCTACCTATCTTGACTGCTCCAACGCTTAAATCCTGAATTTGATCAAATGGTAGATGAACTATTTTTACAGCTTTTTAATCATTTTGGTATATTATTGCCGAAATAATACATTTAATTTAATTCTAAGAAAATCCTTTTATTGTTAAACATTAATGAGCCTTTTACAGCCAATATGCTGTTACATTACAAATTTGCAGCGAGCACTTTTTGATAAAAAGACTGACAATTAATTACTCCATTGCTTATACTTCATTATTATTCACTCACAAGAGAGGTGAAGTACTTGATTACCGAATGCCACTCTTACTTACCTTGATAAAAAGAATTGAATCCTCTGTATCAATGTACGTCCATCTGTACTTCACAAATCATTTACGATGCACAAAGTTGACAATACTTTGCAGCTAGGTTCTGTGATCACATGCCCGTTGCACAGTAAATCCCAGCATTTGCATGACATAAAGGAATCCGAAAAGTAACAATTCTTACAGAAACGAGAAGGAATGATTTGTTTTTTTACTAGCGTGAGAACGACTTCAATTAAAGTGCTATTTTTACTCAGCATCTCGTAACCCAAAAGAACAGTTAAGACGAGATGAAATCCAACTGCAGGTATGTTGTGTAATCTTGACCTTGTACTGAAGTCTGAATTTTCTCAAGTTTTCCTGAATTCTCAAACATTGTTAGATATCACTATTCCACTCTTTCTTTGCCATACTTGAACAATTCCGAGTAACATTGTCATCAAGTATTATAAAATTAACGATTCATTGTCCTGGCACTAACAGATTATTGTAGTTACTAAGTGAATCTTCAACATTCTTACACATCTGAATTTTTCTTTTTCAACATTTTGTATTTTACAACAATTTGTGTTCGCAACATCTGAATACATTTTTCTAAACAACATAAGGTGCTTGTTACATGCGGTGACAAAGTACAACACTTCTTTCTAATATTCTTTCTAATAGAGCTATGTACACCCACAAACTAAAACTGATAAAAAGCCTAAGAAAAGAATGACTTGCAAGTCAAACTCCTTGCCATACTAATGACATGCATTAATGTTCTCTACTCTGACTTTGATTGACACAACCATATTTATTTTGATTGACACGACCATCCTCAAATTAAGAAGAAAACACTATACAAATTTGAAATAAAAACTATACAATACAAGTAACAAATGTTGCACTAGCCAATCTTATAAGGCGAGTTAATTAGAACACTTGCATAAAGAAAGTAAAGTACATCTTGCAGAAAAATTTACACAAATATATTCCATTCTGTGACATTGAAAAACATCTCATCGAGTTTGGTTACATAAAATTTGCATTCAGATGGGATCGAGTTTTAAGTTATTGGTTATATTCTTTTGGAAGCGGCTTATTTTCCTCCCTTTCTTCCATTACTGGTACTATCCCAGGGGAGGGGGCACTTTATACTAAAAGTGGTAGGGGTGTGCAGCCCACCAACCGAAAAACATACGCGCAGTATGACAGATTTTTGGTAACTGCAGTATGAAAGAGGTGAATTTTGATACCTGCATTATGAGTATTAAACAAAAATATTGTAAAAATGGACCAGCAGTACAAAATTAAGACAGTAAAATTGCATTTTTTGGGACCTGCACTACAAAATTGATGAGAAAAAAAGGCAATATTTTTACCAAAAAAAACATTGTGAGTAAAATATATATATTTTTTAAATGGTGAGAAAAGACACTTGCACTACAAAAATCATGCAAAAAAAAAAGCACGTTCTCGGGAGGCACATATATAAATACCTCACATATGGAAGTGCCCCCCCCCTCTCCCGTACTATCATTTGATGCACATTGTTTTCAGGATGAGTTTCATATTTGAAATGTGATGTTTGATGTATTTCTTGTTGATATTGTATCTAAATTTGATGATCAGTGTAAGAAATTGATACTAGCCTGGAAAATGATGTGTAATGGTGAAGTGTCCAAAATTTTAATTTGAGTCATTTTTGTTTAGTTCATCGTATTTTGGTTTGCATTTTATGAAAAAGTGGGTTAAAATTACTGGAATAAAAAGGAGCGATTTATATATGACATCACGAATGTATGCATTGTTTGAATAGTTAAAATTTTAGGCTTCTTGACTTGAAAAACTTTCGAAGAGAAGCCTAATTTTTCATTGTTTTAAGAATTTCAGCTTTCTGTAAAGAATATAGCAAATGGTGTCCTAGACAGGGTTGTTGTAACCTTTGGCTCTTGAGATTATTTTACATATATCAAGACACAAGACGCTTTAAAAATCTCACCCAAGTTAAATAGTTATCCTACGGCACAAGGATTTTGTGAGATAAAAAAAAAAAAAAAAATCTACTTCACATTGGTGACTAAACCCGTCTAGAATTTCCACATGAATTGTATTCTTTGTCAATATTAATATTTGTTTGTTGCTTTCGTATTCACAGGATGGTGAGTGTGTGAAATTGGCAAATGTGTGTATCACCTACATTATGTGACTGCTGGATGAAACGGAGGAATTATGTAGAATGAAGCCAGAGGTGTAAGTATATATTTTTTTGAATGAGGAATGATTCCATTTAAATATCAAAGAGGGAATTTGTCAAAAAATATATCAGAGACGGTTTGTTTCTTTTATTGTAGGTGAAATAGACCATCACAATGAAATTTCAAGTAAACATATTTTCTTATATTTCTGGCTTTCTGCTAGGAGTATGGTTATATACCCCAGCAGCAATGTCTCTTCATGTGGTAGCTAATTTGAAGGAATATAGACTTAAAAATGTTCAAACAGTGTTTCCTTGTTGGACTGTAGTATCATTGACGCTGTTAATTTGATATAAATCTGACTGCAATTAAAAATCCACTTATTTTGAATGATATGGACAAAATTCTGATTTCTTTTTCTTTTTGTTCATAAACGAACATTTGAATATTGGGAACGGATCAACTGGAAATTGTTTTAGTTATCTTCACTCAGGAAAAAGAGTACTACCGTCCTTTGGCGTAGAGAAAGAATGAAAACTTACCAAAAAATATGAAAACGGATAAATCATACATACCATTTATTAAAAGCCCAGAATTCTTCTCATTTAGTTCTTTAGAATAGCCCTGGCACATTCGACTCGAGCTGTCGCGGTGCCGTTAAACATCAACAAACCAAATCTTAAAATAGCCCACCTTTTAAAAGTGTTCCCTAAGTCTGTGTGGGCATCCCTGATGCAACATATTTATTTACCCAATAAACTGCTTCAGAAAATACAAGAAAGTGAGTTTTCAAATTATTATTTAATCATTTTCTTTTTAGTTTCATGTCCTACAATGAGGAACTAGGTAGGCAAGGTCAAGGAGGAACAAGGCAGGCAAGGTCAAGGAGGAACCAGGCAGCACTGTATCACTTCACTCACAATATGGGTATGTAGTCATGTTTCTGTCCATTCCTACTGAACTAATAGAAGCTGCTTGATTCATGACCTCTTGTGATCTCCTGATATCCAAAGTGTTGTTCATCATATTTGAAATAAATTGCCATTGCTAGATACATTAGAGGTCAAGGGTTGAAGGTGAGCTTGACAGATTGAAGAGAGTTAAGGGTTGGAAGGAGGGTTGAATATGGGATACAAAATTTCATTTGGAAGAAAACTTTTATGTTTGAAAAGGCACTTGTGTGAAAAGAACACAGTAAACTGCTAACTTTGCCTGGTTCTGCTACACCTGAAAAGAGTACTTAGATATTCTTGACATGCATGCTGTAACCTGTTGATGTTAGCTTTCTGTATAGACACATAATATCCAAACTAAGTGCGAGAAGGAACAGAGATGTGAAAGTAGCTACAAATTGTTATGGTTATAAAAAGTTCTGGAGACTTTCGAAACATGCATTCTTGTTTGTTAAAATTCGAACCTGCTGAATCCTTTTGGTTGTAGGCATATTTTAAAGAGGTGACCAACGGTTTTATGGGCATTAAAAAGTACTGACCTCCAGTGAGGAGAGGACTTGCGGTCTTGCACAAGTTTGCTCAAAAGAAAACACTTGTGGTCGCTTCTCCACTCAATTCCCTCCCCTTCCTGTAAAGGCAGGTGATTCCTGATAAAAAACCATGAGTTGTCTGGAGTTACGTGACAAAACAGAAAAATAGTCCATATAAACATGGCTGTGCTTTGTATAAAGTGGATGAACATGATCTAGGAATGAGTTTGTTTTTACCATGGGTTGCTGTTTTTTCAGATTCAATTACTTCTCCTTTTGAGTGTCCATTGTTCGTATGATTTTTGTTATGATTTTGAAAGCGTGTATTTTTGTTATGATGATGAAAGCGTGTATTTTTGTTATGATGATGAAAGCATGTATTTTTGTTATGATGATGAAAGCATGTATTTTTGTTATGATGATGAAAGCATGTATTTTTGTTATGATGATGAAAGCATGTATTTTTGTTATGATGATGAAAGCATGTATTTTTGTTATGATGATGAAAGCATGTATTTTTGTTATGATGATGAAAGCATGTATTTTTGTTATGATGATGAAAGCATGTATTTTTGTTATGATGATGAAAGCATGTATTTTTGTTATGATGATGAAAGCATGTATTTTTGTTATGATGATGAAAGCATGTATTTTTGTTATGATGATGAAAGCATGTATTTTTGTTATGATGATGAAAGCATGTATTTTTGTTATGATGATGAAAGCATGTATTTTTGTTATGATGATGAAAGCATGTATTTTTGTTATGATGATGAAAGCATGTATTTTTGTTATGATGATGAAAGCATGTATTTTTGTTATGATGATGAAAGCATGTATTTTTGTTATGATGATGAAAGCATGTATTTTTGTTTATGATGATGAAAGCATGTATTTTTGTTATGATGATGAAAGCATGTATTTTTGTTATGATGTATTTTGATGAATGAAAGCATGTATTTTTGTTATGATGATGAAAGCATGTATTTTTGTTATGATGATGAAAGCATGTATTTTTGTTATGATGATGAAAGCGTGTAATTTTACAAAGAACTGGTCAAGTTATTGCTAGTTGCTGCCCATTTCAATTGTTCACCATATCAACCTTGTTTTTGGTAATCAGATCTGATCTCTTTTATCTTCCCTTTGTAGCTATGCATATTCATGAGTATTGCACTTGACGGAAGGAGAGAAGAGTGTACATGTTATCGCAATGAAATGAGGGACTAAAATGCCATCCATGCATCCGGTAAAATCCTCAGGGGAATACAGTCACTTTGCTGCTTGTAATCAGGAATTATTGATATTTCTTTGGCAAGACATTCCTCATTCTTTAGAAGTATATATGATGAAGTAAACTTAGATAACCTTGCACGATCTTTGTCATCAAGATATGCATGAATATTTTGTGATTGTAAAATAAAAAATTGTGAACCTCAAATTCATTTTGTAGATGAGGGAAATCACGCCGTATTTTTTGACACTATTCCAAGGTGGGCAGCTACAATAAGAGTTCAATTTAGGTTGTGGGTGGGGGTGGTGTAGTAAAAAGTAGTGTGTAAAAAGATATAAACAGCCTTACCAAAAATGTATTAAAGAAATATTCCCATTTCTTCATATATGATAGAACAAATTTATAGAAACAAAGTGGTGAAAAAACTGTTAACATCTTCTTCTGTTTAGAAGTTATAACAATTTATAGAGTAGAAAAATATTGTTCAAACACCTCGTACAGTATATGTCCTTCAGCTTGGGGTGATGTCATCAAGGCAAATCCAGCACGGTTCTTATGTATTTCTTATCAATTTAATCACACTTTTTTTACATTATCGAACCTATTTTTGATTCATTATTAAGATAGGGTGGAATATATTATTTACAAGAAAACATTGTTTTTTTCTTGGTGTACATTACATTTACAATGAGAAAAAAAATTCAAATCATTTTTAAAGAAATAAAAAAAAGATATTTTGTTGAAATTGCCTCTATGACATCACAGATGTTGCCAATCAGTCACTTGTCCAAATTCAAAAATACTTCTAATTTGTTGTAACTTCTAAACGGAATGAAATATTAACAGTTTTTTCACCACTTGTTTTCTCTATCATTTATGAAGAAATATAAATCCATGGGAATATTCCTTTAATTCTTGATTGATCCCCTAAAATCATATTTTACCTGGTTTTGACATACCAAGATGCATTCCATGTGATTTCTCTATCTGAACAATGAAATAAGAGGTTCTTAATAGACTGTTCATTTAAACACCCTAGAAATATATTAGCAAAGATGCTACATGGGTTAGAAAACAGAAAATTGGCCAGAGTAGAATGACCAGACTTCAGGAGGGTCATTCATAAGTACAAAGTCCTTTGAACCATGCATTAAATACGCACATAAACACCATGCCAAAACTGATCTATTTATAAAAAAAAAAAAGTGTTAAGTTTGTTAAAATGCATAAAAAACAACTGAAAAGAATGAAAAACGAGATATATTTACATATATTATCTCTTTATTAAAAAAAATACGTTTTAAAATGGAATGAAGCAAATAATGGTCGTTGCATTAACGGTATTTAATGCACGGGTCATAACAATGCAAACACTCCGTAGTAATTTGATAAGCTTGGTTATTTGTGATCTATTTTCCACATTTTGAAATAGCCCAATGTTGCATTTTAAGAAAAAATGGCTAGTAATCGTAATGAAAATTGATTATTCATTGAAATCCCTTGAAGATTTTGCCATGCTTAAACTGCTTCTTGACCCTCGTAGCCTCACCACTGATGCATAGAATATGATTATATATGATGAACAGTTCTTTGTGAAGTTTAGCCTTGTTTGAAGGTTTGGTTCAAGTATCAAATAAATTAGAAAACTTGCACATTTGTTTACAATATTATTTTTTTAAATGTAATGTGTCGATGTTTTTATTTTGGAACCTTGTCACTGGAGGTGGATTCGCTTGCATGGTCACTCTAAACCAGGCGTTTATTCTTTAAAAAATAAGGTATGGGGTTCTGATGAAACTAGGGAGATAAGCCATGTCGAAAATGTTCCATCTTTAGCCAGAATTTTTTTTAAATAAAAAGAACAAGAGTACTAAGTATGTGTAGTTACAGGTTTGGTCATACCAAGGAATGAGACCGTTTGCTTCTCCCATTGTGCTCGGCATTTAGGGTGCTGGCTGGGATAGTAATTACAAAGTGGAAAAAAGTAAGCACTGTCAGTTTATGTTTGCATGTAGGAATTAGCAGTGCCATTAAAAGGGCGGGGAGGTTCCATGGGGCTCAGGGGCCCACAAATCTCTGAGTATATTTTGTGGGCCAACTAAGTTGTATAAAAGAAGACTTTCAAATAAATGCAATGGTGAAGGAAGCATTTTAAAAATATTATTCCAAGGAGATTTATAAGTTTAAAAGTTCTTGTTTCATTCATTCCTGCATAAACAACCGAAGCCAGACTAGTTGTGACTATCGCATCATCGCAATACCTTAGGCATTTCATTGACGTTTTTCTGAGACTTTAGGGCTTTAAAACCAAACGGGGAAAGAACTAACCAGAACCAAAATGTTTTGTGATGCTTTTTTTCTTCTTCATAAACTCAACTGATTTGATATGCAATATTTGTATTAACTGTCATGTCATATTTGTTCCATGATCTTTATTCATAAGCCACACCCACCATGCAGATCAATAAAAATGTTGACATGAGCATTTGCACAATAATTAACAAAATTATCATAGAAAGTATGATATACAAACACTTGCTCATTTATCCTTTTTCAAGAATGTCAGTAAGCCCCGCCTATTCATGACATCACTACCACAACATTATTTAGAATGTGTAGACCATGACCAATCTGTGTACGAAATATGGCATAAATCTGATATACCATTCATGAGATACAGTATGGTGTTTACATCATTTAGCACTTTCACATTAAGCCATGCATATTAATGACATCTGTTGATAACATAAGCATGTACACAATAACCAACAATATTATCATGCCCAATATAATAAACATAAACTTCTTCATTTGTCACTTTAGCCCCGCCCATTTATTAATATGCATGAAATCACCATCAAAAACAGGACACATCTGCAGACCTTGAGCTGTGTACCATACATGACGTTAATCGTTCATAAATCATATTAAGCTCCGCCCACTATGAAAGTAAATATTTGTATACAATGAACACATACACAAACATTTTTATAAATAAACAAAACGGACATGTGATTGTCAAAATTAAAGCATTTCAAGATTTTTACATTAAGCCCCGCCTACTCATTAGTATGCATGATATCACCACCAAAAGCAATAGGGCACATCTAATGACCATGGGCTATCTGTGTACCAAATATGAAACTAATACAGTTTATTGTTCTTGAGATACCGTGTTTACAAGCTCCTTTCAGCAAATTAACATGAGCACGTACACAACCAGTTAACATCATGATTATACCAAATATGAAACAAAACAGATATGCGGTTGTTGAAATATGAACATTTCAAGATTTTTACCTTAAGTACTAAGTATGCCTACTTATTAATATGCATGCCATCAAAATCAATAGGGCACATCCACGGACCATGGGTATCTATCTGTGTACCAAATATGACAGGGATTCCAGTTTACCGTACTTGAGATACCGTGTTTACAAGCTCTTTTCAACAAAATAAGGAAAAATATCCAATGCTTCCCAAAGGAAAACTTTTAAGCCTTCTATTGTGTGTGCACAAAGCGTAACATCTGAACCATGCAATTCAAGTGCACATTGAGTCTATGTGTGCTCTTAAGCTTTCATGCTTGAATGAATCACAATATAATTTTCTTTCCTGAAGAATTAGATATGCTCTCTTAAGCTCAGCCCACTATGCATATTAATGGTATTCAACGTTTTTACATCATGAACATGCACACCAGCTAACATCAAAATTATACCATGAAACAAAACAGACATGCAGTTAAAATATGAACATTTCAAGATTTTTACATTAAGCCCCGCCTACTCATTAATATACATGACATCACCATCAAAAACAATAGGGCACATCTACGGACCATGGGCTATCAGGTACCACATGTGACCTGAATCCAGTATATCATTCTTGAGATATCATGTTTAGGAGCTGGCCGTCACATACACACACGCCATCATGACCGCATAGGTTCCGGAGGATGCACTAAAGTAAGCGTATTTTACCCTCTAAAGAAAAAACTACACAAATGAGATGGAATTTTAGAACAACAATTCAACATCTTAATGGAATAAAATTGTGTCTTCTGCGAAGTCGTACAGAATTCAAGTCCGTCATACAATATTCATTGTCTTCACTTTACATTCTTGTTCTCTGATCTCCATACATCGTTTTATGTATCTGTCCATTAATTTATAAGTAAAATTAAAAATTTCAAGTGAAAACTTTAAAATTAAGAATTTTGAGAAAACCTTTCTTCAAAATTAAGTAAAAACTTGTCTTCATAATTATTACTTAGAAGTAAAAAACATCTTCTCAAGTGGTCAGTTTTTCATGGCTTTTAAAGTGTCCTGTTCCTTCTTGAAAGCAAATGGAATCGGAGCTACACCTTAAAGTGCAACACCTTTTTATTGTCTAATGTCCAACTTGAAAAAGACAAAACAAAAATGTAATGGGTGGACTACTTGTATTTTTACAAAAGTTCTCTATAAAATATTTGTTTATATAAAGAGATATTTTGATCATTTATAACAAATTTCTTCTATAAGTTCTGCAAGTAACAAGTGCATACTCGTCTCTTGTAGCAAACTCATCTTAGGAGAAAACACTACAGTAGCAAGCTTAAATTTTATGGGGAAAAAAATGTCCCATATTTTGTGGGGGAGCGGGGATATCCCCAATTTTTTTTTTTTTTTTTTTGGGGGAGGGGAATGTATGTCCCAAATTGTGTGTGGAGAGTGGTCACAAAATGTGTGTGTGTGTGTGGAATGGGTGGGGGGGGAAGGCCCAAATTTTGTGCAGGAGATATGGCCCAAATTTTGTAAAGAAGATATGGCCCAAATTTTGTGCAGGAGATATGGCCCAAATTTTGTGCAGGAGATATGGCCCAAATTTTGTGCAGGAGATAAGGCCCAAATTTTGTGCAGGAGATATGGCCCAAATTTTGTGCAGGAGATATGGCCCAAATTTTGTGGGGGAGAAGTGACCCAAATTTTGTGGAAGAAAAATGGCCCAAAGTTTGTGGGGGAGGAAATGACCCAAAGTTTGTGGGGGAGAAATGGCCCAAATTGTGTGTGTGGGAGGGGGTGTCCCAAAGGAAGGGGGGGGTCCCAAATTTTGTAGGGGGGGGAAATGTTGAATGTAGTGTCAATATAATGAAACAAAATTGCCACAGTGTTTGGGAATATTTGGTCACCATCACTGTCCCCGGTCAGCTACAGCCCTGGTGGTAGTGTGACAAGAGTGGATTAAACTTGCTGATAAGATAACAGAGACCAAGGAAAGGAAAAGAAATGACCAGATGTATTGGGTTTTAATAAATTTTCAATGGGCAACTAAAAATTGTTTTAGAATCACACTGTTGGTTTGTAAGTAGCCTTTCTACACAATTTTGGAGCTGAGCAAGAAACCTTAACAGACGCAGCAAAGGAACCACGAGAATGCATCTTCTCCTTGAAGTGAGTATCTGCTAATACCATTCAAAGGCCTAATCACAAATGCTATCTGATGAAAATACAATATTATCTATTTATTTTGTTCTAATATATAATACTTCTGTTCTGACAAGTCTAAATATGGTGTAGGGGGTGGTGAAGAGTTCCTCTCCCCAGCACACACAAACAGTTTCAACTTGGTCCTTCCACACACAAACCCCTTTGCTTTAAATATTCTGAGTTCAAGCTGTAGTCAAAAAGTTTTCTACAAAAGATGGCAAATTCCCCATGATTCTTTGAATAGATGCCCAAGCTTTTACATTCCACCTTCAAAAATATCCTTACTGTTCTACCACATGATTGATTACAAAGATTGAGAGGGGATTTTCCTTTCTATAAAATCTGTTTCCAATTAATAGACTACCACTCAAATAAGAACATCTGAGTGTGGTAACTGACCCACCAGGAAGTGAACCTACTTATGGGAGACCCACTTTGCTACCACTAATACTTCTTTCCAGTCTTTATACTTCTGATAAAGTAATCTTCTGCTGCTAAAATCATGTTAGGATCCCTGGAGGCATCTATCAATATGCTTGTTCAGGTCTATATTTAGCGTTCCGGGGGGAAGCACAGTTTGGCACAATGGGCACTGTAACAGCACCACTGCTTGGTTTGAATTCTTCTTGGAACTTTTCTTATTTTTCTTTAAGGGTGGATCCTCTGCTGACGTTTTACTTGCTGTATTAGTAGGTTTGTGTTCTTTATTGACCAATTTAGAGTTGTCAAGGTGATTTTCAAGATTAGACGTATCGCTGCAATTTCCGTTTTCTGCTGAGACGGTCTCTGGTTTCTCTTCCTCGGAAGAGGCTTTTACAATGTCAGTCAAAGATGCTTTATTTTCACATTCCACATTCTCACACACTGACGGCACATTCTCACACACTGACGTCACATTCTCACACACTGAAGGTACTTTCTCACCCAATGACTGCAAATTCTTCGACAATGGCACATTCTCACTCAAGGACGGCACATTCCCACTCGAGGACGGCACACTCTCACTTGATGATGGCACATTTTCACTTGGTAATACTCCAGCCTCATTCAATATTTCTGTATCATCCATTTTCCCCAGCAGTTCTTCACACTTTTTGCTTCCAGTTTCCCCTGCTAAACTATTCCCAGAAATGCCAGCAGACTTTGGAATGCTATGGTTCTCTTTCTCTGAACCTTCACTCGATGGACTCTCCAAACTCCTCCTCTTTTTTTCCCCTGCCTTTCCCAAGCTCCGCCTCTTCCTCTTTCTCCCACTTTCTTCCCCATCATCGATAACAAAGCACCCATCTTCATCTTTAACCAGCTCCTTTTTTGATTTCCTTGATGATTTTTTACTGTTTTTGACCTCTGACCCTGTAGTCTCCTTCTCAGTCTTTCTTCCTGACTGAAAGATCTTTTCAGAAATTTCACTGAAAGTTTCTTTGTCAACTTTCTGAAAGAAGTTCTTGAGGGTTGGTGGTGCTGTCATGGCCCTCTCGATGTTTTTGGGATTAACGACAGACTCTGGCTCTATTATGCATTGTTTCTGCTCACTATTACTGAGCGATGCTGGGTCCAACATGATTCCAGTTCCATCTGTATTCAGTTTCTGAAAAGGTAGATAAAAGTGATAATTATTATTCTGACACCAAAGCACTCCACTTTCAAGTTTCACAGCTGAAAGGAATATTCCCATGACATTTCATATTCATTGATATGATCGAGATAATTACAGAAACAAACTAGTGAAAATCCATCGTAATATATTATTCAGCTTGGGAGTAATTACAATTTAAAAGATTTCACTGGTGTGCAGGAAAGTAACCAGGGCAGTACACAGTGTGATGTTAGTATAGCCATAATTACAAATCCAAGACAATGAAAATGTACTCTTCTTTCATGTAGAGCAATGGTTTTTAATTATATTTTTCCAAGGGCCATCATTTCACATCGACCTCAGGCCGTGGGCCAATTGCATGACAAAACCAGCGTCACTTGACAAACAAAACCGTCAAAACAATCCCTAAATACAAACAAGCTGAGAACATGAGCGATAAGAAGGATGTATGCCAGATGTCGGCCGTTTTCTTATCAGCCTTCCTTTGACAGGTCGCGATTCTGCCCATTTTATAACGTAACTAAAGATAACATTTTGCTTTATAAGCCGCGATGTTATAGTGCACAGATCTGCCTAGGAAAAATCCAAAATAAGTATTTTGGGATTTTTACCGATCTCATTCAGAATTTTTTCCCCGCTACAACTATTGTTTGCGGACCGGAGTGGATTGTCTGGTGGGCCAGATTTGGCCCACGGGCTGCCTCTTAAGAATCGCCGATTTAAAGTGTAAGGTACATGACAAAGTGCAAGTTATACCCCATCTCAATAATTGAACATGTTTCCAATAATTTAGAAAGAGAGAATTAATTTTCAAAGAAATGCATAAACATGGTCTTGGATCTGCAATATTGACATCACACTGTGGACTGCAAGGTCACTTTCAACACACTAGTGAAATCTTGAAATGTAATTACTATCAACGAAAAGATATCAACATGGCTTTACAAGCCTCAAAATTTCAGATTTTATGGGAACCTAATTTTGGGTTCCGTGTTGTTTGTACATGGGAACCCTTCAGAACCTATTTTTGGTTCCATGAAAAATTATCAGAACTAATTTAAACTCCCATTAATTTGCACACAAAAAAAAATACTCATGAATCAACAGGTGCAAGAGTGTGTATTGTTGGAAACATTTTTCAAGTAACAAGAAGCTTGATAACAAACAAGAAAATGACACACTGACAGGTGCAAATACAGGTAAACCTTCAAATAGTAACAAATGAGAAAAATGTGCACTAAATGAAAGTGAACGTTTAGGGATTTTACTAAACGTGTACACGCCAAAAAGTGAGCGCATATCATTACACGCGTTTAGCACAGTAATTTTCGGAAGTTCACCAAAATTGTTCCAATTTATGATGTTAAGTAAAAAAAATCACGCAACCAGTATGGCAAAAGTACTGACTCCATTGCCCAAATAGACGTTGGAATTTTGCTTTCCAGATTGAGAAAAAATTATTTCTACAGTACGAATCATCATTTTTATGGAAAATGTGCATGGAAATTTGGTTGAGAAAGAACTAAAAAGTTCCCTTCAATGCCATTTTATTGTAACATCGCGCAACTTTTTTGCCATATTTGCTAGTTTTCAGTGAAAATCTTGCATGCTGTGATACCTCTGCACCGCGTCGTAATCAATTTCAAAATTATGCCACCAATGCGGAAATACAGTTCAAAACATTCCTCTGGTAAAATGGTCGCTATCTTTGGGAAACATGCTAAATTTCAGCTCTGTTGAAACCTTTTTTTTTCTGCTCATTTATTTTGCAATATTTTTTCTTTCTTGCAAAATATATTTGACTCATCAGGTAATATTTACATGTAAATGTACTGATCACCACGATTAAAGCATTTTGACTGCATTTATTTTTGGTCAATTTTACAGCTTGTTAAATAGGTCTTAATCAAAGCCTAACGTTATGTTATTCTTAGTCACTTTCACTGTCAAGAATATTTGCTGCTGCACATCGCAGTGCATATTGCAAGTTTATACTTGGATTTTGGCAAAATCAAAGCGAATTTTAAATTTCTTGTGTACGGGAAACAGATTTTCGGATTCGTGGTTTAAATATCACGATACCGACATGTTACCAGAAATGATCGTTACCATGAAATTTTGAGGCTTGCTTTTACACCAACTTGTTTCAATATATGAAAATGGAGTTCAACAAGAATATTCCTTTATTTTCTGGTTGTAATTTTATGATGTGCTACCTGTTCTAAAAATCCACAACTTAAAAACTATGAATTAATTTGCTTGAGGTTTACAACTCGTATTGAAATGCATTTACAAGAAAAGTTCACAAGATGTCTATTTTACCTCCATAAGGTCTAAAACAAGCTTATTTAGGCAGTGGCTGTTGAATGCAAAGATGGAATTTAGTCAATTATTAACCCAAGTTAGGTTAAATCATCCCGAGCCAATAAAGGCTCACAGAGGCAGGCACTTATTCCATTTCCATTGTGCAAGTGGTTGAGAGTACTTGGCAGGACAGGACACCAGTTCATCGCCAGCTAACTCCCCATCAAACTGGTACTCACTTTAAGGCGGAGTAGACTGGAGCGATCAGGAACAAACAGTCTTGCTCAAAAACACAATGTGGAATCCAGAGTTGGATTCAAACCCAGTACCCTTTTAGTATTAGTCAGACGTCCTACCACTGAGTTACCATGCTTCCCTTATTAACCAAGTTAACATTGAAACATCGTTCACTCACCGACTGGACCTTTTCCACAATCTTCTGTTGCCGTAGAGTTTCCTCAACCAATGGGAGCAGCACTGCAGGATACCGTAAACCAATCAGGCGATCCCCGTTATCCAGCTGGACCCGAACCACCCTCATGTTGATCACAGCTTTACTACAAAGAAAAACATCCACGTAAGCTCATTTAACAGGTTATTGGTTGAACATAAAAGGGAAAACAGAAGGAATCACCACAAATCTTGTTTCTGCTGATGATGCAATCTCTTGTAATGGCCAAATTAGCATATGAAGCATCCACATAGATACTAAAGAAGAATGACCTGGTTTTCAAACGAACAACTCACTATTGCTCAGAGATGGAAGGCTTTTCTCATCAGCCACTATCCTAGAGCAACAAGCTCGTTGGCATGGACACTGGCCTTGCCCCCCCCCCTCCCTAATGTGTGAGCTCCCCTCAGATGCCAGGAGATCTAGCAGTCATTCCCATGCAAGATTAATTGACAGCTTAATAAAATGGAGTAGCTTAGCTGTGCCAGATCTGACTGCTGCAGCATGGAGACGTGTTAGACTTAATCAACAAACCAACCACAGCTCACAATCATCCAATGGTCTTGAGGAGTGCGTCAATGAGCCACAATGCTTATGGCGATGAATGAATCAATTTCTTGTCATTCCACTGTTATCTTAACTATGGAGTGATGATGCCATGCTCTTACAATTCCTAATACCAAATAATTCTGGAACAGCTTATATAAACTGCAAGATTTAATACAGACAAACCACGTTATCAACAAAATTTGCCTTACATTAGTATCAGATCAAATACTGACAATGTCCTTTATTTTTCTGATCATGCAATAAAGCATTGACTGATAGAGGTCTATGTACCGCCGAGTAATTCTTAAGGTCAATCCTAAAAACGCCTTTTGTTCTTTCCACAATAGTGTAGATTAAACTCTGAAACATTTCTGCATCTACATAAAATAATATGCAGTATCGGTGCAAGACAATTTCTTCTTTTAAATTTCAATCTGTGAGGAAAAACTAAAAAATTATTTTCCCAACCACTTATTTCCATGCATGTACTTGAGATATTTTCTTCCAACCCCCTCCCCCCCTCTCCTCTTCTACTTTCCCAAGCATTTGTCTTGAAGGAATATAACAGATGGGAGATTCTAGATGCACCAGAAAGAGCTTAAAATTCTGTACAGAATAATCTTTCAATTACGTCACTAGCACGTAATTCTTTTCAATTTCTGTCCTAAATTTCAGTCATTGAAAATCATCAGATTGTTTTCTTTTGCTAAATTTTGATAGAAATTCAAAATTTCTTTGTAATATTCAACTGCTCCCATTCAATAATATTAGTAGAGGGAAAAACAAGTTATCACACGAATTTCGAGATTTTCTTGTTGTGATGTCACAATATTAAAAGATAATTTGCATACTTTACCATAGTAATGCCTTAAATGTCTATCAACGCCTAGAGAGTTTTAGCCCACGAGAAAGAGCATTAAATCTAAATGCAACAGTCTTGGAATCTTGTTAATAGCACGTATGGGTTTTGAATTTTGACTGATTCAAGTTTTAGCGATCTGCAGTGAATGCATGATTTATGTTAAATCTGTGATGTATGACCAGGCCGGGTAGCTGAAAAGCTTTATGTAATTCTTTGTATTTCCTTCTTAAATTTCACTTCGTGAAAATGATGACAAAGTCTATTCCTGCTAGATTTTGGCTAGGGGTACAGTTAACACATAAAAACGTTTGGTTAAAATTCCTTTCCATTTTTCACAAAACAAACGGTTTACATAAGGAAATAGGAACGTCTGCCCTGTCATACATCACAAGAGAAACTTAAAAGAGGAACGAAAATCAGCATATTTTGGCCTGAAATTTCAAAATGCTCTAAAAAATTATGGTCAATTTTTAACCGATTTGTATGAATTTTTTTGCTTTTTTCATGTTTCATAACATATTTTCTTCCAATTAAGCTTGAATTGCATCTGCTACATGTCTAAAGACCTTTTTCTTCAGTACTTCGACCAATCAAATGCTGGGGGAACTTTTCCTTTGTTTCCTAACCAATCAAGTGCAGGTTTGAGGAAAAAATGTGGGCAGCAATACGAGTGCGTATTTCCTGCATGTATAGCGCACATACGATACAAGCGCTTGAAAACATTTGTTCATACGCTTGGTCCCATACCGTGCATGAATTGTGCAGCGGCCAAGATTCCTCCAGTATTTTATTTTTATTGGTCAATAAGATTCCTCCAGTATACGATTGGTCCATTATGGACACGTGTATCTCGGCCATGTGACGTTATTTAAATTAGTTATCCAGAAATTGCTGATTCAGATTTGAAAAGGTCTATACATCTTTCAAGACCTCCATTGCTGACGTGTTATGCATTACCTGAGTTGGTACTGGGATGCGTTCATGTTCAAGGTGTTTTCCAGAGTTGACATAATGGTCAATATTCCACCACACAGAAGATCCAGCTTGTACTGCCGCGAGCCAACTGATTACAAAAAGAAACAAATGATAATGTATCGTAGATACCGTAAGGTATAAAGCTATCGTAGACTACTTTGTTATTGTGAAACACGATCAAAGACAGGAATTTTGCAGTCTTTGCAAACACATTTTGTTCATTTTAAGATTACCAAGGTTTATAAAGTCCAGACAAAACTCCATTGGAGTATTTACAACAAGATGGCAAGGGCCGTTTTAATAACTAAAAGTGGAGCACTAATTGGAGACCCACCGAGGATTTAATCGGATGGTAAGCTGAAGCTTTACTGCACTGCCAAGGAGTTCTCTTTTGGTTAGATGTCTTACAGAATGTAATGTCATTGCAAAGGTTTACTGATTGTTACAAATATTTGGAAAAAAAAAAATTTTAAGTCCGAGGTTTTACATTTTGACAGACAGCAAAAAAGTTTGTATTTCTTTTTAAAAAGGATCATAAATTAGTAAGTCTTTTAATTATGACCTTGCATTGTTTCCAAGATACAGTTGATCAAACTTTGAAGATTTTTTGTAACATCAGTATCTAAAAATAATAAAATGTGCACATGCTAAAAAAGGTTTTTTTTTTTGGTAATTACCTTTATACACACCCCCATCCCCATGCTTTGAATTTTATTTCTTCCTTGAAAATAAGAATTACATTTCTAACTGCAAGTAAAAGCACCATCCTTTATTCTTTGTTTTAACACATACAGCAAAATTGCAACTCAAATGTGATACTTTCAGAGCTGATTCTGTTTATTTTATGTTTGTTTGTTTGATGAGAGCTTAACGGCACTACGAAAACAAGAATCAAATTGTGCCTCAGAGGTTAGATCATTCTAGAGGTAGGAAGGAAAGAAAACAGGGGACATTGAGAGAAACACAAGAACTAAGAAAGTCAGAAAGCTGGGATTGAGAGAGGAGGTGCATGGGTGAAAAAAAAAAGTAGAGAGGGGGAAGGGGGGGGGGGAGGGGGAGAGGAGGACTTAATATGGTTGTAGAGGGAAGCATAATAAAGGAAGGAGATAATTTTATCCAGATGTTTTTTTGGAATAACTTGGCTATTGACTTGTGGGAGCGAGGAAGCTCTGGATTTTCTGGATAATCAACACATACATAGAACAAAAATACAACCTTTATAGCTTAACATTGAGATAAAAGGACTTAATTTACTTTAATTATATACATACAGACATAGATTAATAGATACAAAGAAAGAAAACCCATACCCTGAGCCCCATAACACCCACCCACCCATTATTAAATACAACTAATTTATTAATGTTACAAAATAAATATCAATAAGATGTACCTGTGCAGATCCCCTTTTGTTTACACTGTGATCCATGGATACAGTGATCTAATGAATATTCATAGAGTTCCTTCCATCCTTTCTCTGCAGAAAACAAAATAGAAATAAAAGCATAAGCACAAAAATGCTGACTATATAATGCACACGTAAATTGATCAGAGTTTTCAAGTCAAATTACTATTATTATTAGATACATTTATGAAGCGCTAAAATTTGTTATCTAAAGTGCTGTACAATAAAGACTAACAATATCAAATTCATAAATGGTTGGAATATAAATATTAATTTAAATCAAGTGTAGGACTGGTCCAAATCAAGTGTGAGACTGGTCCAAATCAAGTGTGGGACTGGTCCAAATCAAGTGTGGGACTGGTCCAAATCAAGTGTGGGACTGGTCCTAATCAGGTATGGGACTGGTCCAAATCAAGTGTGGGACTGGTCCAAATCAAGTGTGGGACTGGTCCAAATCAAGTGTGGGGCTGGTCCAAATCAAGTGTGGGACTGGTCCAAATCAAGTGTGGGACTGGTCCAAATCAAGTGTGGGACTAGTCCAAATCAAGTGTGGGACTGGTCCAAATCAAGTGTGGGACTGGACCAAATCAAGTGTGGGACAGGTCCAAATCTCAGACGGTAGACTGTTCCAGACTTTAGGGGCAGTGGCAAAAAGCCTCTTCACCAAGTTTGTAATTCTACCATGCGGTGATTTTATCGCCGTGTTCAAACCAACTTTTTCTAAAAATAAAATCCTATAGGAGTAATCTTGGGTATCATTTTGAAGTACTCAGATATTTCTTTCACAAAATGCAACTTTTTTTTTATAGGGGTCATATTACAAAATTTTGAGAAAAAGTAGCTGGAAAAAGGGAAAAAACTCTAAAATTGCTAAAAAAAAATACATTTTTTTTTTTTTTTTTTTTTACTTTCAAATTTTACAATAACTTTAAGATCACATTTTTGCTTCAAAATCAGACATGAGTCCTAAGACATGATATTATTGATTTCTGGTCTAATTTTTATAATCCCTACCTGCAATCTTTTATTCTGGAGAAATTTCTTCAAAATTTCATGAATTTCTGCCATTTTTTCTCTCAAAATATTGTGTACCAAAACCGTACATGCTTCGTTGAACCACCATTCGAAAATGCTTGCAATTTCCTTTCATTTAATATATAAATACAGGCATACCCCCTCTATTTGGACCCTTTCCTATAATAATTACATTTCACCACAGCATTTACAATAATCATCTGGTGTAGTGGATATGAATGCAGCCAGCACGCAAGTGCACCAGGTTCGAGTCTCACCGTGACTACTGCATTATGTTTCTGCTGCAGTTTTCAGGGGTCATTTGACTAAAATCTTTTTTGGTGTTTTTCCATTTTTCCTTTTTTACTAAAAATTCTAGATTAGCATCATTGGAAAGGAAATTGTATAAAGAATCTAAATATGTAACAAATCTCTCTTTTCAATATTGACAAGAAGTTATACTTGTGCAAAGATTGGCCATTTGTTGATCAAATTGAGTCTAAAATTGCTTTATTTGCATATTTTTGTCCAATATTTCCTAATTGAGCTTTCATTATTCAAAAGATAAATATTTTAGCTTCCATTCCAACCAAACTTGTAATGAAAGGAAGGTTGTCAAAAATGTATATGAAGAAAAAGTTACATAAATTGGGCTCGCATTTTTCAAAGCCCTGGTAACGGGTTAAGGGACTGGAAGATAGCCCTGTTGTGCTGTAAATGTCCCTCCAATTCAAGCTTAAAGCCATGAGGTATGCAAAAACAGGTAAATAAGCTTAACCCTTACTCTACCATGCAGCGATACTATCGCCGATTTAAAACCACCTTTTTCTAAAAATAAAATCAGGACTTTACCACAGTCCTATAGGAGTAATCTTGGTATCATTTTAAAGTACTTGGATATTTCTTTCACAAAATGAAACTTTTTCATAGGGGTCATATTACATAATTTTTTTAAAGTACATCAAAAAGGGTAAAACTAAAAAAATTGCTAAACAATTTACATTTTTTTTTTTCTCTTTTAAATCTCATAATAACTTCAAGATCACATTTTTGCTTCAAAATCAAACATGCAAGTCCCAAGACATGATAGTATTGGTTTCTGGTATAATGTTTGTAATCCCTACCTGCAATCTTTTGTTCTGGAGAAATTTCTTCAATATTTTATGAATTTCTGCCATTTTTAACCCGTTTTTTTTCCTCAAAAAATCGTGTAACCAAACCGTACATCACCCATGCTTCGTTGAACCGCCGTTCGAAAGCGCTTGAAATTTCCTTTCATTTGATATATCAATGAAGGCATAACCCCTCTATTTAGGACCTGTCCTATAAGAAATATATTACACCTTTCCAATTTGAACAACTACTTAGTGCAGAGGGAATGTATGCGGCTGGCATGCGAAGGCTCTGGGTTCGAGTCTCACCGTGACCACTGCGTAATTATTTTTCTGCTGCAGCTTTCAGGGGACGTTTGACTTTTATTATTTTGGATGTGTTTTCATCTTTCATTTCTTTCTAAAAATTATAGATTAGTATCATTGGAAAGGAAATTTTAAAAAGAATGTAAATATGTGATGCAAATCTCTGTTTTCAATACTGACAAGTTATACTTCTGCAAAGACTGACCATTTGTTGACCAAATTTAGCCAAAAATTGCTTAATTTACATAATTTTGTCCAATAATTCCTAAATTGGTTTTAATTACTCAAAAGATAAATATCTTAGCATCTATTCCAACCAAACTTGTAACGAAAGAAAATAAAAGGAAAGTTGTCAAAAATGCATATGAAAAAAAAGTTACGAAAATTGTGGTCGCTTTTTTCCAAGCCCAGGTAGAGTAAGGGTTAAATAGATTGTACAATTTCAATAATCAAAGAATATAAATGTTTGACTGTTAGAACTACCATGGTCAGTCACTTGTTCCTTTCAAAAGCATCAAAAAAAATTGCAAGATTGTACACAGTGCTTAAGAAGAAGTAGCCTCACAAGTCTATTTGCTGAAGCTTTC
This sequence comes from Chiridota heheva, assembly GCA_020152595.1. Classification (NCBI taxonomy): domain Eukaryota; kingdom Metazoa; phylum Echinodermata; class Holothuroidea; order Apodida; family Chiridotidae; genus Chiridota; species Chiridota heheva. Next base: position 87,298 of record JAIGNY010000024.1, read on the forward strand.
AGATACTTTTTGACCTGTTTGACCTCGTTATTGAATCTTAGATAACAACTTTATGTTTGTTTGTTTGATGAGGGCTTAACGGCACCACAACAGCAAGGGTCAAATTGTGCCTAAGAGGTCAGATCATTCTAGAGGTAGAAAGGAAGGAAAACAGGGGGAGAATGAGAGAAACACAAGAACTAAATGCCAGAAAGCTGGGATCGAGAGAGGAGGTGCATGGGTGAAAAAAGGGGCTAAAGTAAAGAGAGGGGGGGGGGGGTGGTGGGAGAGAAGGACTAAATATGGTTGTAGAGGGAAGCATGATAAAGGAAGGAAATCATTTTATCTGGAGGGTTTTTCTGGAAGAGCTCTGCTATCAAGTTGTGGGGAGCGAGGAAAGCTCTGGGAAGGTTGTACAGGGGGCAAGCATGGAGAATGGATGGACTGTGAGGGTGCAATGGCAATTGGTGCAGAGGTGTGGGGGGAGCCAATAAGGAGGTGGGAGTGATTAAGGTGGGTTTGACCTATTCTAAGGCGGGTAATGTGGACGCTGCCGGCACTGGAGAGATTAAGGATTGTAGGTTTGATCGGAATGGTGGGTTGGATGACGTGGAGTTTGTTATCAATTTGAGTCACATGAGGTTTGCCAGCGGTCACAAACAAGGGAAGCGATCAGCAGTTTGATGTCAGAAAGGGTTTTGGGAAAGGTAGTAAGGGGGAGGTTGAGGGCAAGCTTAGCGGCTACATCAGCTCTGTCATTGCCAGGGATGCCAACATGGCTGAGTATCCAAAAGAAAAGAATACTTTTCTAATCCATTAAATAAATATTGGTCTTAGAGAAGTTGTGTAGCTCTCCAGTGGGTCTAAATGCTTTGTTGAATATTTTAGAGTCTCTACAAAATTGTGCCCTCACTTTCGGTTTAATGCCCCTCTAATATGAGATGTCAAATTACCTGCTCTTTCTTCTGAGATTGGCTTGTACCTAGTTAACAAATCGGAGATTTCCTCATCTGCAATTGAAAGTCCTGTGTTTGGCCTGAAGAGCAAAGAATGGGAAAAAGATAACTTCAGTTTGTTGGGAGATGACATTTGCTGTAGGTTTTTTTTCTTTTTACAAATGGAAACAATTATTTACTGCACATGTCTCATAGAAGTCATAAATATCAGTCTCAATCTTAGATTTGTCCTCATATAAAAGACAGCTGTTCTAATATTGTGACCTAAAACAGAGGGAACAGCGATCATTTAATCACCAAAACAATTGTAGTTTGATTTAATACATTTTTTGAGACAAGTGATATTTTCCTTTTATTAAAACTTTAAATGTAAATGCAGATCTTAAATATATTCTGTATAATAGAATCAAATTAAATCAATATTTACTATAAAAACATAGTACATATGGCTGTTGAGTACACTCATAACTCAAATCTTTTTTTTAAATCCATTGACTATTCTATTCCTTCCATTATTTCCACTCCCAACCCTACTTCCATTCCTCTCCCAACCCCACTTTCATTCCTCTCCCAACCCTACTTCCATTCCTCTCCCAAGCCTACTACCATTCCTCTCCTTACCCCACTTCCATTCCTCTCCTAACCCCACTTCCATTCCTCTCCCAACCCTATTACCATTCCTCTCCTTACCCTACATCCATTCCTCTCCCAACCCCACTTCCATTCCTCTCCCAACCCCACTTCCATAACTCTCCCAACCCCACTTCCATTCCTCTCCTTACCCTACATCCATTCCTCTCCCAACCCCACTTCTATTCCTCTCCTTACCCCACTTCCATTCCTCTCCCAACCCCACTTTCAATCCTCTCCTTACCCTACATCCATTCCTCTCCCAACCCCACTTCCATTCCTCTCCCAACCCCACTTCCATTCCTCTCCCAACCCCACTTTCATTCCTCTCCTTACCCTACATCCATTCCTCTCCCAACCCCACTTCCATTCCTCTCCCAACCCCACTTCCATTCCTCTCCCAACCCCACTTCCATTCCTCTCCCAACCCCACTTTCATTCCTCTCCCCAACCCTACATCCATTCCTCTCCCAACCCCACTTCTATTCCTCTCCTTACCCTACATCCATTCCTCTCCCAACCCCACTTCTATTCCTCTCCTTACCCTACATCCATTCCTCTCCCAACCCCACTTCCATTCCTCTCCCAACCCCACTTTCATTCCTCTCCCAACCCTACTACCATTCCTCTCCTTTCCCCACTTCCATTCCTCTCCCAACCCCACTTCCATCCTCTCCCAACCCCACTTCCATTCCTCTCCTTACCCTACATCCATTCCTCTCCCAACCCCACTTCCATTCCTCTCCCAACCCCACTTTCATTCCTCTCCCAACCCTACTACCATTCCTCTCCTTTCCCCACTTCCATTCCTCTCCCAACCCCACTTCCATCCTCTCCCAACCCCACTTTCATTCCTCTCCTTACCCTACATCCATTCCTCTCCCAACCCCACTTCCATTCCTCTCCCAACCCCACTTCCATTCCTCTCCCAACCCCACTTTCATTCCTCTCCTTACCCTACATCCATTCCTCTCCCAACCCCACTTCCATTCCTCTCCCAACCCTACATCCATTCCTCTCCCAACCCCACTTCCATTTCTCTCCCAACCCCACTTTCATTCCTCTCCCAACCCTACTACCATTCCTCTCCTTTCCCCACTTCCATTCCTCTCCCAACCCCACTTCCATCCTCTCCCAACCCCACTTTCATTCCTCTCCAACCCCACTTCCATTCCTCTCCCAACCCCACTTCCATTCCTCTCCCAACCCCACTTCTATTCCTCTCCCTTACCCTACATCCATTCCTCTCCCAACCCCACTTCCATTCCTCTCCCAACCCCACTTTCATTCCTCTCCCAACCCTACTACCATTCCTCTCCCTTTCCCCACTTCCATTCCTCTCCCAACCCCACTTCCATCCTCTCCCAACCCCACTTCCATTCCTCTCCCAACCCTACTTCCATTCCTCTCCCAACCCCACTTCCATTCCTCTCCCAACCCCACTTCCATCCTCTCCCAACCCCACTTCCATTCCTCTCCTTACCCTACATCCATTCCTCTCCCAACCCCACTTCCATTCCTCTCCCAACCCTACATCCATTCCTCTCCCAACCCCACTACCATTCCACTCCCAACCCTACATCCATTCCTCTCCCAACCCCACTTCCATTCCTCTCCCAACCCCACTTCCATTCCTCTCCCAACCCCACTTCCATTCCTCTCCCAACCCCACTTCCATTCCTCTCCCAAACCCCACATCCATTCCTCTCCCAACCCCACTTCCATTCCTCCTTACCCTACATCCATTCCTCTCCCAACCCCACTTCCATTCCTCTCCCAACCCCACTTCCATTCCTCTCCCAACCCTACTACCATTCCTCTCCCAACCCCACTTCCATTCCTCTCCCAACCCCACTTCCATTCCTCTCCCAACCCTACTACCATTCCTCTCCTTACCCCACTTCCATTCCTCTCCCAACCCCACTTCCATTCCACTCCCAACCCCACTTCCATTCCTCTCCCAACCCAACTACCATTCCTCTCCCAACCCCACATCCATTCCTCTCCAACCCTACATCCATTCCTCTCCCAACCCCACTTCCATTCCTCTCCCAACCCCACTTCCATTCCTCTCCCAACCCCACTTCCATTCCTCTCCTTACCCTACATCCATTCCTCTCCCAACCCCACTTCCATTCCTCTCCCAACCCCACTTCCATTCCTCTCCCAACCCAACTACCATTCCTCTCCAAACCCCACTTCCATTCCTCTCCCAACCCCACTTCCATTCCTCTCCCAACCCTACTACCATTCCTCTCCTTACCCCACTTCCATTCCTCTCCCAACCCCACTTCCATTCCACTCCCAACCCCACTTCCATTCCTCTCCCAACCCTACTACCATTCCTCTCCCAACCCCACATCCATTCCTCTCCCAACCCTACATCCATTCCTCTCCCAACCCCACATCCATTCCTCTCCCAACCCCACTTTCATTCCCTCCTTACCCTACATCCATTCTCTCCCAACCCCACTTCCATTCCTCTCCCAACCCCACTTCCATTCCTCTCCCAACCCCACTTTCATTCCTCTCCTTACCCTACATCCATTCCTCTCCCAACCCCACTTCCATTCCTCTCCCAACCCTACATCCATTCCTCTCCCAACCCCACTTCCATTCTCTCCCAACCCCACTTCCATTCCTCCCAACCCCACTTTCATTCCTCTCTCCCAACCCTACATCCATTCCTCTCCCAACCCCACTTCCATTCCTCTCCTTACCCTACATCCATTCCTCTCCCAACCCCACTTCTATTCCTCCCAACCCCTACATCCATTCCTCTCCCAACCCCACTTCCATTCCTCTCCCAACCCCTTTCATTCCTCTCCCAACCCTACTACCATTCCTCTCCTTTCCCACTTCCATTCCTCTCCCAACCCCACTTCCATCCTCTCCCAACCCCACTTCCATTCCTCTCCCAACCCTACATCCATTCCTCTCCCAACCCCACTTCCATTCCTCTCCCAACCCCACTTTCATTTCTCTCCCAACCCCTACCATTCCTCTCCTTACCCTACATCCATTCCTCTCCCAACCCCACTTCCATTCCTCTCCCAACCCTACTTCCATTCCTCTCCCAACCCTACTACCATTCCTCTCCCAACCCCACTTTCATTCCTCTCCCAACCCTACTTCCATTCCTCTCCCAACCCTACTTCCATTCCTCTCCCAACCCTACTACCATTCCTCTCCCAACCCCACTTCCATTCCTCTCCCAACCCCACTTCCATTCCTCTCCCAACCCTACTACCATTCCTCTCCCAACCCCACTTTCATTTCTCTCCCAACCCTACTACCATTCCTCTCCTTACCCTACATCCATTCCTCTCCCAACCCCACTTCCATTCCTCTCCCAACCCCACTTCCATTCCTCTCCCAACCCTACTTCCATTCCTCTCCCAACCCCACTTTCATTTCTCTCCCAACCCTACTACCATTCCTCTCCTTACCCTACATCCATTCCTCTCCCAACCCCACTTCCATTCCTCTCCTTACCTTACATCCATTCCTCTCCCAACCCTACTTCCATTCCTCTCCCAACCCCACTTCCATTCCTCTCCCAACCCTACTACCATTCCTCTCCAACCCTACATCCATTCCTCTCCCAACCCCACTTCCATTCCTCTCCTTACCTTACATCCATTCCTCTCCCAACCCTACTTCCATTCCTCTCCCAACCCCACTTCCATTCCTCTCCCAACCCCACTTCCATTCCTCTCCCAACCCTACTACCATTCCTCTCCCAACCCCACTTTCATTTCTCTCCCAACCCTACTACCATTCCTCTCCGTACCCTACATCCATTCCTCTCCCAACCCCACTTCCATTCCTCTCCTTACCTTACATCCATTCCTCTCCCAACCCTACTTCCATTCCTCTCCCAACCCTACTTCGTGTGGCTGGGGTATTTATGAGACTTATACTTACCTTTTAAGCATCCTCCAACCTACCCTTTTGTTCAGTCCTCTGTGGTATCGTAGTGAGAGGGAGGGCTAACTTATGTTTTAGTTGTATAAGCGTTTGTATAAAAAATAGAAATTGTTGGCACAAATTTAGCCATACCCCTTCAATCGTATGATATTTAAAGAACAAAAATTCAGGTATAATATCGACCAGATATTTATAGTATAGAAGGTAAGGTATAACTCGTAAATCAATACTGAATATTCATATTAGATAAGTCCATTATATATATTACTCACCTGGCCAATTTGAACAAACTCCTGCTGCCTGGCTTCTGAGTGGCTAGCAGGTAGAAATACCGGCCAAACCTTTCATGTCTGGACTTGTAGAATCCATCACGGTTTCCTGAATAGTTGTCTGCTCTTGTTTTCGCCGCCTCCCACGTGAGGCCTCGATCCACCTTAAGTGACACATGCCTATAAGTACAATACAAGAAATATCACAACAAAACATCATATCAAGAATCACTGTACTACATCAGAAAACTACAAGATTTTTATGAAAAGGAACAAGCGAATTCCACATTTCTGACAAGCGGCATTTCTACTAATGTGATAGTTTTCTCAATTTGTATGCCTATTCAAGATGCAAAGTTCGAGATTGTCTTCAGTGGTGGTAAATCTCACAATTGCTCAACAGGCCTCTATTCACCTTCAGTGACGCATGCCTTAAATAAGGATACAAGAAACGTTAGAAAATAATAGCCATCGCAAGACAGTATTACTTTAGAACGCAAACAGATAGAAAAAAGTGAATTTCACATTTTTATCAAGTAGCAATTGTACTAATATTTTAGCTTTCTGAAAATTAATTATTAAAGAAAAGCTCAATTTCTAATTAATCCCAAGGATAGTAGCGTATATTAAAAAAGATAAATTCTTGGTAAAACTTTAGCCATACCCCTTTAATCGTATGATATTCAAAGACCAAAAATTCAAAACTTTCTGGAGGATTTTAGCCACTATTTAACTTACGTCACATATTTTTCTTATCACGGTTTCATTCCAAATCAGCCGTTAACTTGTAATAGTAATATGATTTTTATATTACTTAAACAGGACTTCCTCACAATCTATTGCTCTTTTTATTCAACAAACTCACAGGTAGATAGATTGGGTACTTTACATCCCTTTCTCAACAATGTCCACAGCCATTTGATAAACCACTTGTGAAGGGGAGCACTGGTGAATGAAGACTTACTGGGGACCTCTAGCATGCCAAGCTGATGCAATAGCCCCAGAAAAACACATATTAATTAGATGGAAAAAAGCATAATCCAAGTATGATTTTAATCACCTGAAAAGCTATTTCATTGTAAAAAGTTCAGTTTTGAATATTTTATCAGCCATACCTTGTAGGGGCACTCTTTGTGGCATCTTTGAACACCTCTGTCGGTGTGCCGGTCACAGTAATAGACGAGGCAGTGATATCCACCATTCCTTCATTGTATCTGAGAAAGTAAATTAAATTTTACAAAGCTCTGAATATGTCAGACTAAGATGGTCAAGATGTGGTCAACAACAGTGAATAGAACAATGCTAAGACTTACAGGACAATCCTACTACCTGTTTTTATTACATAGACACGAGACCTGGAAAAATGAAGAAGGGAGATGCAAAGGAATTGAATGTGCCCCAGAACAAATGCCTCAGAAAAATCGTGAAGATACAATGGCACAATCAGGTGAGCACCGGGGTGAGCACCAAAGAGCTTTTACAATGGACCGAAACAAAGCTGATGAGAGGGGGAGATAAGGAGCAGGACAAGAGAGCAACATTGCTCCTACATTAACACCAGAGTGCAGAGGGGATAAGGAGCAGGACAAGACAGACACATAGCTGCTACATTAACACCAGAGTGCAGAGGAGATCAGGAGCAGGACAAGACAGCAACATCGCTCCCACAATAACACCAGAGTGCAGAAGAGATAAGGAGCAGGACAAGACAGCAACATCGCTCATACAATAACACCAGAGTGCAGAGGAGATCAGGAGCAGGACAAGACAGCAACATCACTCCTACATTAACACCAGAGTGCAGAGGGGATAAGGAGCAGGACAAGACAGCAACATAGCTCCTACATTAACACCAGAGTGCAGAGGGGATAAGGAGCAGGACAAGACAGACACATAGCTGCTACATTAACACCAGAGTGCAGAGGAGATCAGGAGCAGGACAAGACAGCAACATCACTCCTACATTAACACCAGAGTGCAGAGGGGATAAGGAGCAGGACAAGACAGCAACATAGCTCCTACATTAACACCAGAGTGCAGAGGGGATAAGGAGCAGGACAAGACAGACACATAGCTGCTACATTAACACCAGAGTGCAGAGGAGATCAGGAGCAGGACAAGACAGCAACATCACTCCTACATTAACACCAGAGTGCAGAGGGGATAAGGAGCAGGACAAGACAGCAACATAGCTCCTACATTAACACCAGAGTGCATAGGGGATAAGGAGAAGGACAAGACAGCAACATAGCTCCTACATTAACACCAGAGTGCAGAGGGGATAAAGAGCAGGACAAGACAGCAACATTGCTCCTACATTAACACCAGAGTGCAGAGGATAAGGAGCAGGACAAGACAGCAACATCGCTCATACAATAACACCAGAGTGCAGAGGGGATAAGGAGCAGAACAAGACAGCAACATCGCTCCTACAATAACACCAGAGTGCAGAGGATAAGGAGCAGGACAAGACAGCAACATCGCTCCTACATTAACACCAGAGTGCAGAGGGGATAAGGAGCAGGACAAGACAGCAACATCGCTCCTACATTAACACCAGAGTGCAGAGCGGATAAGGAGCAGGACAAGACAGCAACATCGCTCCTACATTAACACCAGAGTGCAGAGGATAAGGAGCAGGACAAGACAGCAACATCGCTCCCACAATAACACCAGAGTGCAGAAGAGATAAGGGGCAGGACAAGACAGCAACATCGCTCCTACATTAACACCAGAGTGCAGAGGGGATAAGGAGCAGGACAAGACAGCAACATCGCTCCTACATTAACACCAGAGTGCAGAAGGGAGGATGTCACCAAAACAGGTGGTGAACAGAAGAATAAGAAAGGAACAGCATAGCTTGGAACACCTGGAATGAGACACTGAATGCAGCCAAGGACCACAACCAATGGAGAAGCTCTGTGGAAAGCATTATGTGCCACTAAGCAACAAAATAGGATTAGGGTAAGTGGAGGCATTATGTGCCACTAGGCAGAAGATAGGGTAATGGGTAAATATGGTAAAATGAAAAGTTGATATGAACATAACTTGCTTTCTCCTTTCAAAATCAACATTTATTTATCAATCACAAACAAATGTTATGGATGAGCGACCAACATGTACGTGGCTTACTGAGAAGTAGAGAGAACAAACTAAACCTGATGAGGAGAAACCTGAGTAACAAGCTTCCACATACCTGCTTTCAAAAATCCACTCTAAAGGGTGTATCATCGTAGACCGACCATTCCTAAAATCTTGTTTTAGGTCATTTATATATTTACCACATTCATGTTATTAACAAGTCACAGATATATCACCATAAAAATGAAATATACTAGAGAATGTGACTAGCAAAGAATAAAACGTCTTAATAATTTAGGTTGGAAAGACACTAAATCAATGCTGTCATTTTTAGTTTTTAACAAGTATATTTCTAACATCAGAAATTGATTGATAAACTGTGAAAAAAGTTGTGAGTTTAAAATTAAAATTTCTTAAAAACAAGATTTTGAACTTTTTTTTGAAAACCATTCTCTTATTTATTCCCATATAGCCAAACAAAAGTTGACCAATAAATTACTTACTTTCCTTCCTTCTTGGAAGCCTCTATGACAGCTTGGAGACACTCACAGAAGTAGTTAAATATCTTTGAAAGAATGAGAAAAAACATAAGTTCTTACAAATTCCAGGTACAGTTTGGAAAATCAAACTACAGGTCTGCAAACGAAAAAAAATCCATTTTCATAAATGTGGATTACAAGTAACATTCCTTAAATTGTTTTCCTTTGTTCATATACTTCTTAATTTGTTTTCTGCAATGTGATTGGATTAGAGGGGATATACCTCTAATTTGCATTAAGCATCGGCCAATGACAGGCAAACTAGTGCACAAGAACCCATTGTAGAAAGTTGTCTACTTTTTAAGAGAAAACTTACTAATCTCACTTAATTTTGGTGGTTAAATGTTTTTTAATCATTTAATTTGTAAAGAGAATAAATATTATTGCAGCTTCTTTTCTCTCTTTTATTTCAAATATGAACAGGGTTCATGAACAGGTTTATGGAGATAATAAACACTGAGCTCCCTACAGACTCTGCTATCACCTTGTCCACTGAAGGAGACCAACTGTTTATTATCCAGCAGCAAATGACCATAAATTCCTTCATTTCTTGTATTATTAAGAGTTGTTATAATCAAAATCAACTTCTCTGATCCTACATGGTAGTTGCATCATCCATGAACACCTTCAAAGATGTTTTCCATCTGAATGTCCAAGAAAACGGATTTTCAATTAAATTAAACATTTCATATAATTATTGCTGAGTATCTATGTTGTCCACTTCATACTAGAATCAGCGATGCTACCATGTTTTACATTTCAGTTCTTGTAAGATATTCGATGACAGCAGTACCAACAGTTTTAAGATCATCGTTGCTGCCATGAGGCTAACAAACCCGTAACCTGTAACGTTTGCCCAAGAAACTTACCAGGTTCTGCTTCTCTACTTTCAGACCGAGGATTCTGTTGAGGAATTTTCCAACATCTCGGTTATCTTTATCCATGGCTTGGCTGTTGAAGCCCATCAGCACCAGACATTCCTGTTATAAACAATGTTTCCTTTTTTGTGAAAAATGCAACAACTTTTGAAAGAATCTCACCTTCCAGCCCGCATTGATTGTGATCAAAATTTGTTTAGGATAAGTAACTTAAAGGAGACATGAAAATCATTATTTCACATGATAGAGGATACAAATCTTAACCAACTACCACAAACAGCAAGTCAAAATCTTATTTCTATCTCAGTTATGCTATTTAAAGGAGACATAAAGTCTGATACAATCATTGTTTCATATGATAGAGGATACAAATCTTAACCAAATATCAACAAACAGCAAGTCAAAATCTTATTCCTATCAAATTATTTATGTTTAAAGGGGACATAAAGTCTGATACAATCATTGTTTCATATGATAGAGGATACAAATCTTAACCAAATACCACAAACAGCAAGTCAAAATCTTATTTCTATCTCAAGTTATTCATGTTTAAAGGAGACATAAAGTCTGATACAATCATTATTTCATATGATAGAGGATACAAAACTTAAGCAACTACCAAAAACAGCAAGTCAAAATCTTATTCCTATCTCAAGTTATTCATGTTTAAAGGAGACAAAGTCTGATACAATCATTATTTCACATGATAGAGGATACAAATCTTAACCAAATACCACAAACAGCAAGTCAAAATCTTATTCCTATCAAGTTATGCATGTTTAAAGGGGACATAAAGTCTGATACAATCATTGTTTCATATGATAGAGGATACAAATCTAACCAAATACCACAAACAGCAAGTCAAATCTTATTTCTATCTCAAGTTATTCATGTTTAAAGGGAAAATAATGTCTGATACAATCATTATTTCATATGATAGAGGATACAAAACTTAAGCAACTACCAAAAACAGCAAGTCAAAATCTTATTCCTATCTCAAGTTATTCATGTTTAAAGGAGACAAAGTCTGATACAATCATTATTTCATATGATAGAGGATACAAATCTTAACCAACTACCAAAACCAGCAAGTCAAAATCTTATTCCTATCTCAAGTTATTCATGTTTAAAAGAAACATAAAGTCTGATACAATCATTGTTTCATATGATAGAGGATACAAATCTTAACCGATTGTCAAACACAGCAAGTCAAAATCTTATTTCTATCTTAAGTTATTTATGTTTGAAGTTGACACATGGAGGCTGCCATTTTGTTCAAATCTGTATTAAAACATTGTGTATGATGACATAATTTCCCCAATAAGGACATAAGGAATTTAATGTATTTCTTTATAAATGTGATTAAAGTTTTTATTCCAAAATGATGTGACACAATGTTTTAACAGATTGTTTTGTTAATTTCATGTGAACACAAAAATTCCTTGACCCTTACATAAAAATTTTTCTTTTCCATAACCTAGAAATCTTGAGGTAGATTATAAAGAAATACAAAGCATTCCAACATCCTGTTGGGCTGATGACATCATAATCTGCATGTTTTGAAATCAAAATGGCAGCTCCCATGGTACTATTAAGTAGTAGCATTAAAGTTTTTAATAATGATGTCTTGATGTTTATGGTAGCAAGAGAAGTTATTGAGGGAATTATGGTCAGTGGTTTTCAAAGGTTTCTTGTAGGCAGAAGACAACCGGGTTGAAGGTGGTGGCCAGAAGGCCAATTACTTCTGAGTTGGCCTTAAGGCTCCTGATGTTCCATTTGATAATCTTGTAAATGTTATTGTAATTGTTTCTGTTGTATGACATAAGGAGGCAGGGGGTTATCTGGAGGAGGATCTGTTGTGTCTGGGTTGGCTTGTTTTTTCTTTGGATCCATCCCCGTTTCTTTAGGAGTGGTTTTTATTGAATATTAAATGGGAAGTATGTTCGGTAGGTTTGGTAATCGAGCAATCCATGTTCTCTTCAGTGTCATACATATGGGTTTGGATGGTGGGCTGTTTGTTGATTTGTTTGCCAGGTTGGCTGGAGTTTAATGGCATTTGAGGTGTTGGAGCAGGGGTTGGGGAGGGGTCTTAGAAAAAGAAGGAAGGTTGGGGAGAGAGGTGGTTTGTGTAATTGGGTTGTTGGCAAAGGTGATGGGCTTAGGACTCGGCAAGAAGAGCCAGGTGAGGTCGGTTTGGGCATGTGAGTCAGTTTAAATTGTGTGTGTGTGTGTGGTGTGTGTGTAAGGGGGTATTGGTATTTGAGGAGACTGTGCTCAAGTAGGAAGGTTTGGTGTGAAGGGAAGTAAAGAATTGCTTCCTGGCCTCCGGGTAAGTGGTGCTGTTTTCCTGAAGCCAGGTGGGGCAGTCTTTTGAGGAGAGATGGTTGGCTGGGTGAGTACCGTCGCAATTGGTGCAGTGTGGGGTGTTGGTGCAAGAGGCGCTGTCATAGTCCGAGGCTCCACAGTTGCCACAGCGCGCATGGCTGCGACAGGATTCTCAGATATGATGTAGGAGGGGAGAGTTGGGGTGGCAAAAGTCAGGAAGATTGTATTGGTGGGTGTTTGGCACTGCCTCTCTTGAGGACAAGACGACGGGCATCAGTGACATGTTGGCTGACAAGTTCCTTAACGAGGTCTTCATTGGTCAAGTATGCAAGGTCTAGGTTCTGATGATGCCTTTCAGGGAACGGTGGGGAGTGACTGTTATGTCAATACCAGTATTAGCTAGGGTTTTGGTGGTGAAGAGGGTGGTGGCTCGAGTGTCCCTGGTGCAGTGCACCAGGAGATCTCCGGATCTAAGGATAGAAACCTTGGGGAGGGTACTGACAAGGCTGTGGAGCACCTTGTGGATGAAGAAGGGGTAAACTCTTTTGAAACTTGTCTGGTTTGTTGGTGGCTTGAATGATTAAAATGTTGGAGACTGGGGCTGAGGAATGGTCAATGGAGGTAGCAGGTAGGTCAGGAGGGGAGAGGGAGTCAAGGCAGAAGCATTTGGTCTTGTTTAAAAAACAAAATACCAAGGGTTGGGAGACCTGAGGCAACTAGAACATTTTTTTTAATGGAACTATCATAAGAGAACCACTGTACAAGTACCGAAAAGGGCGTGAAGGCCTGGTTATCACAACGGGAGGGTAAAAGTTAAAAAAAGGAATGATCTTACCAAAAGCTATCAGCCATCAACAAAGAGAAAATTCCGGAAAATGAAAAAGGTGCAAAAGTTTAGGCAAAAAGTGTGTGGTAGAGTGTAATCAGAATGGAAAGTTGAAGAGAAGTGTAAGGAAGTCACGTTGCTCTGAACACGTTACACTAGATGGTACTTCACTTATTAAGGATAGGTAGGTAGTTAAGGTATTTGTCTCGACATCCCGTATCTGCTGCCCTTAAGAGGTACCAGTTGTCTCAGTTAGGGCGCAACTAAGATAATTATTGCTGTGTACTACTTTGTTTGGGGTACAGTAAATTCTAATTAGAAGTTCAGAAAGTTATATATATATATTTTTTTGTATCACCCATTGAAGATGATAATGTGAAAATAAAAACTATTTGAAGAAAAGAAATTGACAAACAATGAGAATACTATACCTGCATTTGACGGTTGAAGTCCTCCAAGCTCGCACTTCCCTGCAGGATGTTTGCCAATGGAACACCCGGAACCAGTATGCTCTGAAAGACAAATAAGTATCAACATAGAAAAGATGTCATTCAATAAATTAAAATGATCAGTTACATGTGCAATGCCAGTAAAAACTACACATCCCCTGTAAAAGTTACAAATTGAGTGTTTTTTGGTCAACTTGATAAAAATTTGGACAAGTATCGCTGGTAATTAAAGCTTTCTAAAGACAAACTCTTGCACACAAACAAACTATCACACATGAATCGATTTTCTATTTTACACTCTTGGCATCCATTTCAGTTTACAAATATCTCTACATTTGTTTCTATATTGCCCTTCTTAGCATCCAGCCACTGTGTACATACCCTTTCTCTTCAATGGATGGGCCTGAATATGTGATTTGACTATTCAAATAGCAGTAACACATGTACACATTTATAACTAATGCTTTGACTGGTACAGGGATATTCCCGTGAATTTTTTTATATTCATATATATGATAGAGGATTATAAAAAAACAATTTGGTGTAAAAATCATGTTGATATCTTTTTCCGTTCATAAATAAATTGAGTTTCAAAGATTGTGCAAATGTGTTGAAAAGTGACCTCACAATGAGCAGTGTGATGTCATAGAAACATTTCAAAGATGATGTTTGTATATTTTAATGAAAATTAATTGGCTGTTGCTAAATTATTAAAAGCCCTTTTTTATTTATTTATTGAAAACATGCCCCTCTCTCTATCTTTCTCCCCCCTCCCCTCCCTTCCCTCCTCTCCCTTCCCTCCTCCCTTTATAAAAGAATATCATTTTTTTGTTTATAAGAATTGTGATGGATCTGCCTTTATGACATCACATGCATTTGACACTGCAAGGCCCTTTTCAGCACACTCACGCAATTTTGGAAATGCAATAACTCCTAAATGGAAAAAGATATTAACATGATTTTACACCATTGTTTCTTTACTTTTCCCCTATATATAGATGAAAACAAAAATTCACAGGAATATTCCATTAATAGCATAATACTTAAACATCTTCTAATCTGTGTATACTGTAAAGCAAGATAAATGTTTCATATTTGACTTTTATATTAAGAACTATCTATAGGCAGAGGTAGAAAGAAGGAAAAAATATATGGTTCCAGCGGTTATATCCAGGAAAATCAGGAATTCGCGGGAATAAAATAAAATTGTTTTTCATTTACTTTTTGTTATTTTGTTTTTAAGATTTCTTTAGTAAGCAAGAGTTTATGGGGTACATATGTGCTCTAAACATTAAAATATCTATAGGCAGAGCTGAAAAAAAAAATATTGTTATAGGAGTTATCTCCACAGGAAATCAGGAATTCACGGGAAGAAAATAAATTTGTTTTTCATTTAATTTTTTGTTATTTTGTTTTTAAGATTTCTTTAGTAAGCAACAGTTTATGTCGTAAATGTGTGCTCTAAAAATAACCCACCATGTAAATGAGCGACAAAAAGTACATAAATTGCAAAAGAGGGCAGCATATAAAGATGTATTTACTACAATAATTAATATTATTTCTGTCTAAATTTTTTGTGGGATTGATTGATTGTAACTTTATTTTCACTCTCTTGCAAATACAACAACATACAGGTTAAGAAAATAATAATTGAGCTTTACATACATTTGTGACAATTTGCACGGGATAGTGAGGGGGTTATCTGCTCAAGCCAGAAAGGCTTATTGAGGCAGAAACCCCCATGAAAACATAATTAACAAATATGTTACGACACAAACTTAACATGAAAAAAAGAAAAGAAATCATATATCAATAGTCAACATTATTAAACGGGGTATCTTAAGAAAAAGTGGACAAAAAAAAAACAATTCAGAATTAGATAGAATCATATAAGCTTAGAAAGTAATTCTTAAAATGAGACTTAAATGTTTTGACATTATTTACGTTTTTAATATCTTGCGGTATGTCATTCCAGACTTTTACACCCGTATATCTTAAACAATGTTGAGATAGTGTAAGCCTAAATTTCGGAATACGGTAATCATTGACCTCTGGTTTTGTAAAAGTTTTGCGAGAAAAAATGGTCAAAAGCATTGGGTAAATTGTTATTCTTATATTGATACATGGTTATAGCAAGTTGGTATTTATGGAGGTCAAATATATTAAGAGTTCTCAATTTAAAGACGATTGGGGCGGTATGGGCATTAAAAGGACTACCAGTGACAATTCGAATGGCACATTTTTGCAAAAGAAAAAGCTTTTGTTTGTTTGATGAGGTCTTAACGGCACCACGACAACGAAGGTCAAATTGTGCCTGAGAGGTCAGATCATTTTAGAGGTAGTAAGGAAAGAGACCAGGGGAAGAATGAGAGAAATTCAAGAACAAAAGCCAGAAAGCTGTGATTGAGAGAGGAGGTGCATGGGTAAAACAAAAACAAAGTAGAGAGGGGGTGGAAGAGGAGAATTAAATATGGTTGTAGAGGGATGCATGCTGAAGGAAGGAGACTATTTTATCTGGAGGATTTTTTTGGAAGAACTCAGCAATTGAGTTGTGGGAGCGAGGGAAGCTCTGGGAAGGTTGTACAGGGGGCAAGCAAGGAGAACGTGTTGGATTGTGAGGATGCAGTGGCAATTGTTACAGAGGGGTTGGGGGACACCAATAAGGAGGTGGGAGTGAGTGAGGTGGGTGTGACCAATTCTAAGACGGGTAATATGAACGTTGTCGATACGTGAGAAAGGTTGTTGATGGTGGATTTGATCGGGATTGTGGGCTGGATAACATGGAGTTTGTTATCAATTTGAAAGTTCCATAAGGTTTGCCAGCAGTCACGAACAAGAGAAGCGATAAGCGGTTTGATGTCAGACAGGGTTTTGGGAAAAGGGGAAGGGAGGAGGTTAAGGGCAAGCTTAGCGGCTGTATCAGCCCTGTCATTGCCAGGAATGCCAACATGGCCGGGTATCCAGAAGAAAAGTACACTTTTCCTGCAGAGGGTGGGAGAAAAGAGTTTCCGGAGGAGGAGGTGGCAGGTGAGGTTATCCCATTTAAGATTGAGTAATGAAGTAAGAACAGCCTTTGAGTCAGAGAAAATGGCAAAGTGACTAAGAGGAGAGTACTCAATAAAGTTGAGGGCGAGGAGAATGGCCTTAGCCTCGGCTGAAAAGATGGATGAGTGGTCAGGAAGTCTGCTACTGAGGGTGATGTCTTGATGATGGCAGCAGCAGCTGTCTTGTTGCCTTCCTTGGAGCCATCAGTATAGATGGAGGTGTAATTTGAGAGTTGGTCTTTGATTTGGTTGTGAGATTGATGAAGAAATTAGGGTGAGTTTGAGTTTTGTTATAAGTGGAGAGGTCTAGGTGGACAGAAGGAAGGGGGGTGGCCCAAGGCGGAAAAGTGGGCCAGGAGTAGGTGCCGAGAGTGGCGGGGTTGATGCCAAGTTGAAAGAGGTCTGATTTAATGCGTAAGCTGAAGGGAGGCGATAGGGTTTTAGTCCTATCAAAGAGGGAGGAGAAATTGGGGTACCTAATGAGGTTGTAAACAGGGTTCTGGGTGTTGGTGAGGACTCTAAAGGCTAAGCTTTTTACATCTAAGTAGAAAGGGGGGTTCGTTGGCTTCAACATGAAGGCTAGTGATTGGGGAGGTCCTGTAGGCTCCTAGACAAAGCCTGAGGGCTTCATTTTGGATGGTGTTAATGTGGTTGAGGTATGAGTTGTGAGCGACACAGTAAACAATATTGCCATAGTCAAGCTTGGCACGAATGGTGAGCCTGAAAATTTTGAGGAGAGCATAGCGGTTCGCTCCCCAAGTAGTGTTGGAGAGCAGTCGGAGGAGGTTGAGGGAGCTATTGCATTTTAGTTTCAGGTTGGTGATGTGTGGCTTGTAGGTGAGCTTGGGGTCTAGAGTTAGACCAAGGAACTTTGTGTTTTCAACTTTAGGGATGCGATTCCCATTGAGCACAAAGTTCGGGTTGGGGTGGAGGTTGTTGAAATGACAAAAGTGCATGCAGACTGTCTTGTCTTTGGAGAATTTAAAACCGTTATTGTTGCTCCAGACTTGCAGCTGATTAAGGCTGGTTTGGAGCCTATTTTCAACAATAGGAAAGCTAGGAGAGTAGAAGATGGTGAAGTCATCCACGAGGGTACGTTTGATGCTGGGGCCAAGGTCATTCCCGATGTCATTAATGCTCAGGTTGAAGAGAGTGGGGAGAGGATGCTGCCTTGGGGACGCCCTCTTTGGGGGTACGGCTTGGAGAGGGTGTGGCCAATACGAACTTGGAACTGCCTGGGTGAGAGGAAGTTTTGAATAAAGATGGGGAGGTGGCCTCTGAGGCCAATGGTGTGAAGTTTCCGGTAATGCCGTATTTCCAAGTAGTGTCGAAAGCTTTCTCGAGGTCAAAAATATGGCAATGAGGTGTTCCTTTTTGCAAAGGATTCCCGGATAGCGGTGTCGAGCGTAATTAACTGGTCTAGGGTATTGCGCCGTTTTGGAAGCCCGCTTTGGTGAGGAGAGAGGATTCTGTTGGTCTCGAGGAACCAGTTTAGTCTCTGATTAATGATCTTTTCCATAATTTTACAGAGACAGCAAGTAAGGGCGATGGGTCGGTAGCTGGTGGGGTCGGTGCTATCCTTCCCGGTTTAAGGACGGGGATGACAATAGCTGTCCTCCAGATAGGGGAAAGGAGTGTGAGGACCAAATGTGGTTGAAGATGGTGAGTAGGGTAGTGGTGGCCTTGATGGGGAGGTGTGTTTCAGAAACTGATAGGGGATGTTATCTGGGCCCTTGGAGGTGCAGCCAGCGCCGATGATGGCTTGGTTTAATTCAGAAAGGGTGAGAGGGGTGTTGTAGCTTTGGAGTTGTCAGAGGAAAAGTGATTCTCGGGCTTCATCAAGCTTTTTGATTTTGAAAGCATTGGAGTAGTTGGTCGAGGACGAGATGTTGCTAAAAGAGGCGGCGAGGTGGTCAACGATGTCCTTTTTTTGTGAGAAGGTCTCCATTCCAAGAGAGATGGGAGATGGAAGATTTGCCTACTCTGCCGTGGAAGCTGTTAACCATTCTCCAAATCTTCTTAGTGGGGGTGTTGGTGGTGAGAGAAGAGATAAAGTTGTTCCAAGTGTTGGTTTTACTGTCCTTGATAGTGCGTCTGGCCTTGGCACGGCTGATGCGAAAGAGGTTAAGGTTATGGGTGGTCGGGTTAGTTTTAAAGTTCCTGAGGGCTCTTTTCCTGTTCTTGATGGCGGTTTTGCAGTCATCCGAGAACCAGGGGTTGGGGGATGATTTGGGGGTTTGGAGGTTTTGGGAATTGAGCAGGTGGCGATGTTGATAAGGATATTACTGAAGTTAGACATGGGATCCTCATCCTCGAGAAGATGGGGGGAGAGGTGCGAGTCACAGAGGGTTTCAAAAAGGGCTTTTGTATGTGAGAAGGATAAGCACCACCCCAGGCGACATTACAATATGATATATACGGCAAAATCAAAGTATTATATAGCATCTTAAGTATATGTTCAGGAAAATGTGTTCTTAATCTATTTAATATACCAGTACCTTTTGCTAATTTATTACAGATACAATCTATGTGAAGTTGCCAATTTAGATTGCAATCCACTAATACACCTAGAAATGTTGAGGAGGGGGAATGATTAAAATTTACATCACCAATGGAGAGTTTGGGGTAAAGGGACCAGTCACGACGAGTAGGAGTAAAGAAAACTGAAGTAGTCTTCTTTACATTAAGGGATAACTTATTTACATTAAACCAAGATGCATACTTATTCAAACCTGAAACCGCTTTGTCAATTACTGTATGAGAAGAACGATGGGAGTAAAAAAGAGTTGTGTCATCCGCATAAAGTGAGGGTGAAAGAACAGAGCTAATTCGATGCATATCATTTATATATATTACAAATAACAAAGGACCAAGAATTGAGCCTTGTAGCACTCCACAAGAAATAAACTTGGAATTAGATTGAGTACAAGAATAGGATACAAATTGCTGTGAAGTTTTAGATAGTTACTGAAGCCAATCAAGTGGCATGCCACGAATACCGTAAGTTGATAATTTATGCAAAAGAATAAAGTGATCCAGGGTGTCAAAAGCTTTTGACAGGTCTAAAAAAGTACAATGGGCAACTTCTTTTCTCTCAAAAGCTTGGGTGATTTTATCAATGAGATGCAACAGAGCATGAGCAGTTGACCTGCCAGGGAGGAAACCAAACTGGAATTTATAAATAATTTTGTGAGAAAACAGAAAAGATTTCCGACACTTGAATTCAAAACCGTGGCAAGCTTTATAATTATTTCCAACTCTTGTCTATTTATTACATGACTGATTTCTAATTGTGTACAATATGAATTAAATATTTCAAGTGGTTTCACGGCATGATGGAGCATTTTAACTTACGTAGTTGATAGCAGCATACATATTACGCAGCCCAGTCCTTCCATAAGGAGTATCAAAGTTGAACTGAGTTAGATCTGCCCCTGAGGCAGCACGGCGATCACCTTGAGTTAAAGCACCTTGAAAGAACAATTCAAACAATTTGATTTGCAGGGGTTTAATTTCCCGCCATTCCAAAAACAGTGATGTTTAATGCAGGACCGGTTCATTTTCAAACATCAATGTTCCATTCCGGTGGAACAAAGTAATCTTTTCACAAGTATATGGGACAAAGATCAATAACTTGACTTCTTAAGCTAAAGAAATGCATGTTGTCAAACAAAGTTATCATGAAAATAATTTTTTCCAGTAAGAAAAAGCTTTTTCCACCTTGCCTGCAATTGCCAGCACAATTAATCATGAATACACATATGCAAGGTTGCTTGCACGGGTACGACTGTACGCAACTGGATGCTATACATCATGTAAATACCAATAATTGACATACACATTAACCAATGAAGTTGTTGTAAATTAAACCCGTTTTTAAGAAAGGAATTTGTGTCCTGTTATCAACAGTGAAGCTGAGTCTGAAATCTGATACGGCAAAGTATTATTTGAGAAAGTTCTGTTTTGTGGTACAGTGGCAAATATTTAAAATTTTGCCCATTGCTTTGGAGTGTAATGGAAGGAGGGAAGGAGGGGGGGGGATTTGTTGGTAAGGTTTAATTGCACTACCGCAATAATGATCAAAAGAAACGAGAGGTTATATTCAATGGAGGAGAAAATAGTGGCAGTGAGACAGATAGGATTGTAGAAGGGCGTGAGGGGGTCAGACATCACTTAAGTACTTGATGTATTGCAGGGAGAATAGTTGTTTTGGGATATTTCCCAAGAGCTCAGTGATGGAACAGAAGGGTTTGAGAGAGGTCCTGTGGAGGGGGCAGTCTACAAGGATGTGTTTGATTGGAGCTTTAAAAACCATGCAACATGACTCAGTTTAAAGGATAAGTGAATTGGTTGATCAAACATACCTAGAATCTTTAGGAACAAAAGACATAGAGAACAGAGTGAAGAAGAGAATATTGACAATTCTCAGAAATCATAAAATATTACAAGTAAAAATTAATGTTGGGGCGGAGTGTTTATGTGTATTTAATGCACGGGCAAAGGACTTTGGCCTGAGTAGAATGACCAGATGCACGAGGCAAAGGACTTTGGCCTGAGTAGAATGACCAGATGCACGAGGCAAAGGATTTTGGCCTGAGTAGAATGACCAGATGCACGAGGCAAAGGACTTTGGCCTGAGTAGAATGACCAGATGCACGAGGCAAAGGACTTTGGCCTGAGTAGAATGACCAGATGCACGAGGCAAAGGATTTTGGCCTGAGTAGAATGACCAGATGCACGAGGCAAAGGATTTTGGCCTGAGTAGAATGACCAGATGCACGAGGCAAAGGATTTTGGCCTGAGTAGAATGACCAGATGCACGAGGCAAAGGATTTTGGCCTGAGTAGAATGACCAGATGCACGAGGCAAAGGATTTTGGCCTGAGTAGAATGACCAGATGCACGAGGCAAAGGATTTTGGCCTGAGTAGAATGACCAGATGCACGAGGCAAAGGATTTTGGCCGGAGTAGAATGACCAGATGCATGAGGCAAAGGATTTTGGCCGCAGAAGAATGACCAGATGCACGAGGCAAAGGATTTTGGCCTGAGAAGAATGACCAGATGCACGAGGCAAAGGATTTTGGCCTGAGAAGAATGACCACATGCAGGAGGCAAAGGATTTTGGCCTGAGTAAAATGACCAGATGCACGCGGCAAAGGATTTTGGCCTGAGTAGAATGACCAGACTTCAGGAGGGTTATTCGCAAGTGCAAAGTCCTTTGAACCATGCATTAAATACGCATACAAACATGATGCCAAAACATTTAATCTTTTTTTTTATATTATAGAACTTCAATGTTAAATTGTTTAAAATGCATACAAAGCAACAAAAGAGAATAACCAGAACCAAAGATTCTGTGGTACCGATGCTTTTTTTTCATGCTGATTGATTTTTTATTAACTGTTATGTCATTGCATATCATAAAATATTTGACATGACATGAATTGTCTTGAGATATCGTGTTTACAAGTTCTCTTCAGCAAAATCATATTAAGCCACACCCACTATGCATATTAATCAAATTCAATGTATTTTTATTTTATAAAATGAACACGTACAAACTAACATCATAATTCTAAAATATGTGAAACAAAACAGACATGTGATTGTTAAAATATGAGCATTTCAAGATTTTACATTAAGCCCCACCTACTAATTAATATGCATGACATCACCACCAAAAACAATAGGGAACATCTACAGATCATGGGTTATCTGTGTACAGCACATGACGTGAATCCAGTTTGTCATTTTTGAGATATACCATGTCTAAAAGCTCTTTTTAGCAAAACCATATTAAGCCCCGCCTACTATGCATATCAAAGAAATTCAACGATTTTAGACAATGAACACGAGATTGTTAAAATATGAGCATTTCAAGATTTTCACATCAAGCCCCGCATACTTACTAGGAAGCATGACATCACCACCCAAAAAAATAGGGCACATCCACAGATCATGGGCTATCTGCGTACCAAATATGATATGAATCGACTTTACCGATCTTGAAATACAGTGCTTTTTCAACAAAATCAAGTTAAACCCCGCCCACTATGCATATTAGTAAAATTCAAAAATTTGTGTACCACAAACAT
Source organism: Chiridota heheva (assembly GCA_020152595.1). Classification (NCBI taxonomy): domain Eukaryota; kingdom Metazoa; phylum Echinodermata; class Holothuroidea; order Apodida; family Chiridotidae; genus Chiridota; species Chiridota heheva. The sequence goes on from JAIGNY010000024.1 coordinate 110,299, forward strand.
GTCCACACTAGCTAACAACAAAACTACACCAAATATGATACAAAGCAGACATGTGGTTGTAAATTTATGAGCATTTCAAAATATTTACATTAAACCCCGTCCACTCATTAATATGCATGACATTACCACCAAAAACAATCGGGCACATCTTCAGACCATGGGCTATCTGTGTACCACATATGACATAAATCCGATGTATGGTTCTTGAGATATCGTGCTTACGACCTTGCTGTCACAGACACACATACATACACTCACCCTTACATACATACACACATACAGTATATACACATGTCAGCATGACTGCATAGGTTCCTTATGCTATTAGCATTGGAACCAAAAAAACGGGATAAGTTTATGTACATTTTTTTTGCTTTGTTGCAATTCTCCTGTTGTAAAAATGGACTGAACCAAATACTGAAGGCTGTGCATTATGGGAATTTAATGCACGGGTTATGACAATGCGAATACTACATAGGAATTTTTTTTATTCACAGGAATAAACACCTGGACTTCGTATTCCTCCAGAAATCTAGTGAGTGAAAATATTCAGGGACACGACAAGATTGTCAGTTTGTAAGGCAATGGCATAAAATGGCTTATGCACATAGAGTATGATTGCTAATATATGTGTGATACAAGAGTGTAGGTTAAGTTAAATCAATACTCGAGTCATATAGGCCCATGATACCCACATGGATAGGATGCCAGTCCATCACAGGTATCTTTTGCACATTAGCATGTCTCCTTAACCACTGCACCTCCACTACAAGAGTGTAGGTATTATCATAATAGTTATGTTTATTCTGTAATTTACAATTAGTTTTTTTTTGCACTTTTAGGCATATGCCAGGAAAAGCACACATAAGTCACAATGACTTGTTTTCAGTGTGGACCCCCAAGGAATTTGTCAGGAGAAGCGGGTGAACACCGGGTTAACACCCTGCTCTTTTCGAGAAAAGTGCAGAGAACCAGGCAGGGGGTGCATCTACCATAGCGACCAATGGATTTATGTCCCCTCCAAAGGAATCAGAATCACTGGTTAAATCGTGGTAGGACTCAACCTGGGACCTCCAGCATCTCAGTCGTACGCTCAGCGACTGAGTTACCTGCCTCCCTTACTCAATACATTGATAACAAAACAGAAACTGTAATCAATATTAGAATAATATAGAAAAATATAATTTCTTAATCCTAAAAGCAATTTACTTTCAAATAAAATATATTGGAAATTACAATGTCAATGAGGTTATGTAGGTTTCTTGAACTTAGCTAATCATTGACAACATTTAATAAGACAACATACAATTGACCATCTAAAAACTAATTTTAGCAGAATGTGATTACTTCAGGGTACATCAGACAATCAACTACTGGGGATTTCCCCTTTGTTACCCAGCCAATCAACTGCTGGGAGACTTTCTCCTTTGTTACACAGCCAATCAACTGCTGGGGGACTTTCTCCTTTGTTATACAGCCAATCACCTGCTGTGGGACTTTGTTACCCAACTATTTAATTGCTGGGGAAATTTCCTCTTTGTTACCCATCCAATCAACTGCTGCAGGAATTTCCCCTTTGTTACCCAACCAATCAACTGCTGGGGGAATTTCCACTTTGTTATTCAACCAATTAACAAGTGTTACCCAACCAATCAACAATTGGGGGAATTTTCCCTTTGTTACCCAACCAATCAACTGCAGTTAATGGAGGAAAAGTTGTAAGCAATAATACGTACACATATTTTCATCATGTATTACACATGTATGATAAGCATATGAAAGATCCTATAACCTGTGTGAAATGTGGAGACAGCCAAGTAACCCCAGTGTTTGATTGGTCATTAACATTCTCGCAGAATACGATTGGTTCATTGTGGATATGTGAATCTCGATCATGTGACATGTCTTAACATGGAAATTGTCTTATCTGATTTGAGAAGTGCTGACACACAGCAAAGACTAGTAAATAAGGTATGGTCCCAAAAATATTTGTTCAATTTGGTTTATGGAACAAATCAGCATCTAGAAGCGTAAGGGTTAAGTAACCATTCCTTACCTAATGATTGCAACCTCCTTGCCACGGCCGATGCAAATCTTCTTTCACCACCGAGATTGGTTGTAAGCAGTTTATACAAAGGACCACTATCACAGAAGAAAAAATATGCCAGTTATGTTATTTTCTGATCCTACAATAAATCAGTTATAGCTTTATTTTAACTTAATCGCTAATTCAGTTTTTAAGAGGGTATGCCTCCATTACTGTGAATGATTTCACTGCTATGAGACTATACAAATTCTGAAAAAAAGTGGGGGGGGGTAAGGTGAATGGTCCCCCTTACAATGGCTGAGTCCCGCCTATGCTTCATCAATGTTATAAATTGCTCAATGATATTTTTGGTTCGTATTTATGCACTAATTCGTGGGGGTACCTACTCCTTACTGCCATACCATCTCACATGTACTTGTGGTGGATCCATTAAGAGGGGAAATATCTGATGAATGCCCTTTTTTCTTACATTCATTCTCCTTGGTATCAACAATTCAGTAAAATATCTATTAAATAAGGCGGGTAGATAGTTTGGTTACTCAAGATTTCCTTATCAACAGCTTAAGTTATATGGAGAGATCCACTGCCATTTGATAAACCAGTTGGGAACCACTGGTAAATAAAGACCCATCAGGAATTGAACCTGGGACCTCTAGGATGCCAAGCTGGTGCTATGGCCACTAGACCACAGAGCTCACTATTCCAACATTCACTTGATCTATTCCTACATTCACTCTATCTATTCCTAGTCACTCTATCTATTCCTACAGTCACTCTATCTATTCATACAGTCACTCCACCTATTCCTAGTCACTCTATCTATTCCAACATTCACTCTATCTATTACTACATTCACTCTATCTATTCCTAGTCACTCTATCTATTCCTACAGTCACTCTATCTATTCATAGTCACTCCACCTATTCCTAGTCACTCTATCTATTCCAACATTCACTCCATCTATTACTACATTCACTCTATCTATTCCTACATTCCCTCTATCTATTCTTACATTCACTCTATCTATTCCTACAGTCACTCATATCTATTCCTACAGTCACTCTATCTATTCCTACATTCACTCTATCTATTCCTACATTCACTCTATCTATTCCTACATTCACTCTATCTATTCCTACACACTCCATCTATTCCTACATTCACTCATATCTATTCCTACATTCACTCTATCTATTCCTACAGTCACTCTATCTATTCCTACATTCACTCTATCTATTCCTAGTCACTCTATTAATTCCAACTTTCACTTGATCTATTCCTACATTCACTCTATCTATTCCTACAGTCACTCCATCTATTCTTACATTCACTTTATCTATTCCTACATTCACTCTATCTATTCCTACATTCACTCTATCTATTCCTACATTCACTCTAACTATTCCTACATTCCCTCTATCTATTAATAAATTCACTCTCCATGGCATCAAATATCAATTAAACATTGTTTGTTTGTTTGATGAGGGCTTAACTGCACCACGACAGCGAGTGTCAAATCGTTCCTGAGAGAGGCACAATTTGATCCTCGCTGTCGTGGTGCCGTTAAGCCCTCATCAAACAAACAATGTTTAATTGATATTTTGATGCCATGGAAACATATTAATTAAAAGATCAAATGAGATCCACTGCTCAAGCCACCTTTACAAAATAGTTTGCTTCCCTTCTCCATATCCATTTTTTCAACCAAGTTGTGTCAGAGCACATAGATATAATATCATCATTATATAATATAAGATAATATCATCATCATCCATGCACATTCATTCTCACCTGCTTTGGTTTGACCTATGTGACCTGCCCAATTGCTGGACAGCCTTGTCAGCTGACCATGGCAGCTCAATGGTCAGGTGGACACGTCGCCTCTGATTGGCTACCCTGGTGTCAGAATGGAGGGAGATCCCAGTGCTGGCTGCATCCGAAATAACTGCAACCAGCTTCCTACCTTGCATGAAGCTGTTTCTCTGTTTAAAAAAACAACAAAAAACAAATCATTAATTTAGCACAATGAAATACATTTTCCAAAAATAAATTTGATAAACCAACAATTAAAAGATTTGATTAAATTATCTTGCAAAAACGCTGCTCTGTACTTTATCAAAATTAAACCCCCTCCCCTCCTAAAAAAACAAAAAAAGAAAAATTAAATGTTTGTTTGGTGTGGCTTAACTGCACCACGACAGCAAAGGTCAAGTTGTGCCCGAGAGGTTGAATTATATCAGAGGTAGGAAAAAGTAAAGGAATTATCTGAGAAAAGGTTGAGAGTAATAGACATTAAGCTATGATCATTACAGGAACTGCAATAGGTAAAAAAACATGGAAGCGGGGGGAGGAGGGGGGAAGGGTGGGTAAAGAAAGACTAAATATACTTGTAGAGGAAGGTACAGGGACAAAAGGAGATCATTTTATCTAGGAAAAAATTTAATTTAAAATTTAAGAAAGGTTTATTTCAAGATAAAAGCAAAGATGGTGATGGGTATTGGTTTCCCCTGTATGACAGGAATGCATTGAAATTTATACATTTGAAGCACTAGCACTATGAACAGTTAAAAGCCAGATATCGTGTTGGCATGGAGATGAAAATATCGTACATTCCAATGTTTCTGATTGGTTAAATTATCAATTAACCACTCCTATTATGGAAATAAGTCACATTCACCATAGCAACGCGGTAAGTAGGTGGGGAAAACAAACATCAAATACACATTCATGCATGACTAATGCATTTACATTTGAATGTTCATGTGGTCTGCCACAAGCTTTGATTCATTAAGTAAACCTCACAATACATTTTGTGTCTTAAGCCCCGATAAAATCTAAAATCTGTCGGGGTCTATTTTGCTAACAACAGAAACCACAATCCAGCACAAGCAATTACACCCAGGATTTGATAGTAAACAAATTTAACTGCAGCTGCACTGACTTTCACACTCAACACAAGAACAAAAGTATTCCCACATGGGAATACGTTTTGGACTGAAAATCCATGTGTCTGGTTTAAAGTAATAATTAAAAATAGGATGGTATTTAACAGTAATGGTTTTGTTTGTTTATTGATGAGTGATTTAAAGTGATGTTTTTGTTCAACCTAGTAGGCTTCAAGGATTTTGGACTAAAAATCTATTGCAATAGATTTTCATCATGCCATTTATGGCACTTCACAGGATCTTTAGAGTTTTCAGCAAAAGGAATAAACAAAACTCTATGTGCTAAGCATTCTGGGTAACGGGAATCAGATTTACAAAGCCTGTAGCGTGACCCATAGGCACAATTTTGTTCACCAATTTTTCGTCACTCGGTCTGTGTGTGCAGAAATTTGTTTTGTACAGTATATTGCATTGACTGCATGAGCGCATGCCACTAGCTAGCTATACTGTGCTAGTACCACATAGGATTTTTGCCCCACTTAGTTACGCAGCTTTTGTTGCTAGGCAAAATCATGCTGTGATTGGTTGAAAAAGCTGTCAATTATCTAACTTAGAGAGGTTAATTACCACTGCAGAAGTGACATTGCTAGTATGATCAAGATTTTTTTTTTAGAGATAAGATTCCCACTTTCACATTGGCGCAAAAGAAGAACAACTTCCAAGATAAAATAGAAGAGCAACTTCCAGGATAAAATAGAAGAGCAACTTACAGCATAAAAGAAAAGAACAACTTCCAGGATGAAATAGAAGAGCAACTTCCAGGATAAAATAGAAGAGCAACTTTCAGGATAAAATAGAAGAGCAACTTTCAGGATAAAATAGAAGAGCAACTTCCAGAATAAAATAGAAGAGCAACTTCCAGGATAAAATAGAAGAGCAACTTCCAGGATAAAATAGAAGAGCAACTTTCAGGATAAAATAGAAGAGCAACTTCCAGGATAAAATAGAAGAGCAACTTCCAGGATAAAATAAAAGATCGACTTCCAGAATAAAATAGAAGAGCAACTTCCAGGATAAAATAGAAGAGCAACTTTCAGGATAAAATAGAAGAGCAACTTTCAGGATAAAATAGAAGAGCAACTTCCAGGATAAAATAGAAGAGCAACTTCCAGGATAAAATAGAAGAGCAACTTCCAGGATAAAATAGAAGAGCAACTTCCAGGATAAAATAGAAGAGCAACTTTCAGGATAAAATAGAAGAGCAACTTCCAGGATAAAATAGAAGAGCAACTTCCAGGATAAAATAAAAGATCAACTTACAGGATAAAATAGAAGAACAACTTCCAGGATAAAATAGAAGAGCAACTTCCAGGATAAAATAAAAGAGCAACTTCCAGGATAAAATAGAGAGCAACTTCCAGGATAAAATAGAAGAGCAACTTTCAGGATAAAATAGAAGAGTAACTTACAGGATAAAATAGAAGAACAACTTCCAGGATAAAATAGAAGAGCAACTTCCAGGATAAAATAGAAGAGCAACTTCCAGGATAAAATAGAAGAGTAACTTCCAGGATAAAAAAGAAGAGCAACTTCCAGGATAAAATAAAAGATCAACTTACAGGATAAAATAAAAGAACAACTTCCAGGATAAAATAGAGGATAAAATAGAGAGCAACTTCCAGGATAAAATAGAAGAGCAACTTTCAGGATAAAATAGAAGAGTAACTTACAGGATAAAATAGAAGAACAACTTCCAGGATAAAATAGAAGAGCAACTTCCAGGATAAAATAGAAGAGCAACTTCCAGGATAAAATAGAAGAGCAACTTCCAGGATAAAAAAGAAGAGCAACTTCCAGGATAAAATAAAAGATCAACTTACAGGATAAAATAAAAGAACAACTTCCAGGATAAAATAGAAGAGCAACTTCCAGGATAAAATAGAAGAGCAACTTCCAGGATAAAATAGAAGAGCAACTTCCAGGATAAAATAGAAGAACAACTTTCAGGATAAAATAGAAGAGCAACTTCCAGGATAAAATAAAAGAGCAACTTACAGCATAAAATAAAAGAACAACTTCCAGGATAAAATAGAAGAGCAACTTCCAAGATAAAATAGAAGAGCAACTTCCAGGATTATATAAAAGAGCAACTTCCAGGATAAAATAGAAGAGGGATTGGAAAAACAAATTTTCTCACATGAATTTAATTATATAGAATATATTGAGCAATAAATATTGAAGAATGCAGGCATGGGAATGAGAAATCTTAAATATAACAGAAAATTTGTTACCACAACTTTCGGAAGTACACCAGTCGCCATGAAACGATGCTTTAGGTTTCACAAAATCGCCCAACTAGTATGGGAAAGGTATTAACTTTCATGTCCAAATCACACCATCGATATTCCAATCTCAATAAATTTTTGACACCTTTCTCAAGACGATGCGTTTTGTGTCCTGTTCGTAAATACTACCCGAGATTTGCAATAAAATCATTTCCTCAGTAACAAAATCTTTTCCTCAGCAACAAATGTAAGTTGATCATCAATCAAGTTACACAATACAAATCCCAACACTGTGTATAATAGGCTCAGTGTATATTTATGTCTAATCGTGTCTTGATGTTGACAACATGCCCAAAAATGATGCACATTTTGTAAAAACCTTTCGGGCAACTGCCTATTCAAATTTGATTGGATATACTTCTCTGTACTAGGATTTAGTATAAAAAAATTCCTATATTATTCATCAGAACATTAAAAATGGAACGATGCCGTGATTAATGACAGATAATAACTTTCAAAATAATCCATTCAAAAACAAAAATTATAATGAGCAAGAACTGAAAATGCACAGCTCCTTTTCAAAATAGAAATGATGTAATCGAAAACATTTATACCTCTTGGACATTTAAGCTGTTCACATCATTAGTATCTCCGTACCTTCCTTCATACTCCACCACTGACCGCGAACCATACTGTCTTCTTACCATCCGACCTTTACGACCAGTCATTTCTGCAACACACGATGAACCTCCAAGCTGGTCTATCACGTCATCCAAGGCACTGCAAAATGATAACCGCATTTTTCGTAAATTATTAGCAGAGATTTCAACTGGAAAAAGGGTGGCATGACCTCTTTTCGGGAAAACATTATTAAACGTGATAAAATTCAAAGACTGTAAAATGGTCAATTTGACTGATTATGATAAGGGAACTTTTGCTATTTTCGAGGTTGTCAAACTACTTTCACTGTAGGAATAATTACCAGTCCACCAATTCTTCGTTTTCAAAAACATTTAAATATGATGAACTCGCTAAAAGGTATAACTCTATCATTACAAAACAAATGAAATAATAATAACAATAATAATAATAATAATAATAATAATAATAATAACAATAATAGTAGTAGTAGTCAGTAGTAGTAGTAGTGGTAATAATAATAATATTAATAGTAGTAGTCAGTAGTAGTAGTAGTCAGTAGTAGTCAGTAGTAGTAGTAGTAGTCAGTAGTAGTAGTCAGTAGTAGTCAGTAGTAGTAGTAGTCAGTAGTAGTAGTAGTCAGTAGTAGTAGTAGTCAGTAGTAGTAGTAGTCAGTAGTAGTAGTAGTCAGTAGTAGTAGTAGTCAGTAGTAGTAGTAGTCAGTAGTAGTCAGTAGTAGTAGTCAGTAGTAGTAGTAGTCCAGTAGTAGTCAGTAGTAGTAGTAGTAGTCAGTAGTAGTCAGTAGTAGTCAGTAGTAGCAGTAGTCAGTAGTAGTCAGTAGTAGTAGTCAGTAGTAGTAGTAGTCAGTAGTAGTAGTAGTAGTCAGTAGTAGTAGTAGTAGTCAGCAGTAGTAGTAGCAGTCAGTAGTAGTAGTAGTAGTAGTAGTCAGTAGAAGTAGTTGTCAGTAGTAGTAGTAGTCAGTAGTAGTAGTCAGCAGTAGTAGTAGTAGTCAGAAGTAGTTGTCAGTAGTAGTAGTCAGTAGTAGTAGTCAGTAGTAGTAGTAGTCAGTAGAAGTAGTTGTCAGTAGTAGTAGTAGTCAGTAGTAGTAGTCAGTAGTAGTAGTAGTCAGTAGTAGTAGTAGTCAGTAGTAGTAGTAGTCAGTAGTAGTAGTAGTCAGTAGTAGTCAGTAGTAGTAGTAGTAGTCAGTAGTAGTAGTCAGTAGTAGTAGTAGTAGTCAGTAGTAGTAGTAGTAGTCAGTAGTAGTAGTAGTCAGTAGTAGTAGTAGTCAGTAGTAGTAGTCAGTAGTAGTAGTAGTCAGTAGTAGTAGTAGTCAGCAGTAGTAGTAGTAGCAGTCAGTAGTAGTAGTCAGTAGTAGTCAGTAGTAGTAGTCAGTAGTAGTAGTCAGTAGCAGTCAGTAGTAGTAGTCAGTAGTAGTAGTCAGTAGTAGTAGTAGTAGTCAGTAGTAGTAGTCAGTAGTAGTAGTAGTAGTAGTAGTCAGTAGTAGTAGTCAGTAGTAGTAGTAGTAATCAGTAGTAGTAATAATAATAGTAATAATAGTAATAATAATAATGATAATAAAAAATACATACATTTATATAGAGCTAATTTTGTAAAAACATTCAAAAGCGCTTTACATACAAGGAAATTAGATACGAAAACAAAAATAAGAATACAGAAATGACAACATAAATAGAAATACAATGGATCAAGCTGCACATGATTAATGTCTTTTTAAACAAAAAAGTATTAAGCTTAGTTTTGAAAGAGGTCAGGGATACATTATCAATACATTTGAGTTCAGTTGGGAGTGAATTCCACAACCAAGGACCTTTATAAGCAAAGGTCCTTTCGCCAAGAGTTTTGTGCTTCTTAATACGGGAGAACAAATAAGGACTTGAAACGAAAGTCATAGCGGGATGGTTTTTCAACTACCATTTCACATAAATAATTTGGAGCAAGGCCTTTAATGCTTTTGAAAACTTGTAAAATAATTTTATAATCAATTCTTTGTTTGACTGGTAACCAGTGAAGGGACTTCAAAACAGCATTAATGTGAGAAAATTTTGGTAGTCTGAAAATCAACCAAGCAGCACCATTAAGTATTCTTTGAATTCTGGAAAGTTGATAATCAGGTAGTCCAACAAGAAGTAAATTACAATAATCACTGTGACTTATAACAAAAGCATTAATAAAGGGTTTTCATGGAATCTACATTTAGATATTTGGCAATCTGATGAATGTTATAAAGATTGTGATGAGCTTTGGAAGAAACTTTCCCAATACAAATATTCATAGACATGTGATTGTCCAAATAAACACCCAAATTTTTTACACTAACAGATGGTTTTATTTCAGCATCACCAACTTTGATGGATTGAACTCCAGCTTTAGCTAATTGCTGCCGAGTGCCCATTAGAAGAAATTCAGTCTTAAAGTCATTGATCATGAGATTATTCTTGACCATCCAAGACCTTATTTCAGCAATAAGAGATTGCAATGCCCCGACTGCCTCTTTCTCTGAAATAGAACTAGCAGTGAATGAGCAGTAAAGCTGAGTATCATCAGCATAGCTATGGGCTTGTGGGATATGCTCTCACACAATACTGAAGACTTAAGAAACATGACACAAGAATAATATGGGACCCAAGCAGCTGCCTTGAGGTACGCCACAGTCCAAAGGAAAGTTTTTGGATCTAGCACCTTTAACAAAAACATGTTGCTTTCTAGACAATAGATAGGATATGGGCCATTGCTGGATGTCACCAACAATTCCCAACTGAGAGTGGAGTGTGTTGAGGAGAGTGCTGTGGTTTACGGTATCAAATGCCCTACTCAGATCCAAAAATAACAAGAGGGTTCCTCGTTGTTTGTCTATATTTAACATAATATCGCTGTGAATTTTCATCAAGGATGTCTCTGTGGAGTGGAGTAGTTTTTTCTGTAAGCAGACTGACAATCTGGAAGGGGAGCATGTTGTGAGCAGTGAGAAACAATCTGGTCAACTACCGTCCGCTCAACCAATTTTGATACAAAGGTCAAATTACTCACAGGTTTGTAGTTGGAAAATGAACACTCCAATCCTGCTTTCTTTATCAGAGGAACAATAGTTGCATTTTTCCAACTATTAGGTACTGCACCATCTCTGAGAGATAAATTCACCATTGTTGTAAGCACAGGGAGAAGTGATTCAAGGCAGTCCTTAAGCAGCCATGTTGGTATTGGATCGAGGATACAACTCGAACTTTTAGAAGATATTACCAGTTTGCGAACATCATGTGCAGATAATGGTGTAAAGGAATCAAAAATCACATCAATGCAGTGGAGTTCATCGCAGAGTTCAAAACTGTCAACTCAATAGTGTCAATATTGTCTTTAATCTGATTCCAAACCTGATTTCCGATACAGCCTTTCAACTTTCTTGCACTGTGAGCGTAGTGTTTTTAAATTATCTGAATACCATGGCACTGTAGGTCTAGTGGTAATCACTTTGGTAACTACTGGAGCATGTTTGTCTTAAATGGAAATTAATGTTTCATCATAACAAGCCACAAGACATTCCAAACCTAACCAGTCTGTTTTAATTAAAGGTGATTCAGCAATATCCTCACAAAATTGGTCATAATATTAATGGTCCGATATTTCTGGTATTTGATATCCTCAGTCGAAAGCAATGTCCCTGGTATGTTCAGAACATATCTGAGTGACCGATGATCAGATAGTTTAAGTTCGGGTTGTGGTGGTGATATGAATAGATCATTGGTGGATCTTGTAATAATAAGATCCAATGACCCGATTCGTGAGTTAGAAAACAGACATGTTGTTTCAAGCTAAAAGTATTCAGAATATCAGCAAACTTACAAGCATCAGAATTACTGTTATCATCTACATGAATATTAAAATAATAATAATAATAAATAATAGTAATAATAATAATAATAATAAATATAAAAATAATAATAATAATAATAATAATAATAGTAGTAGTCAGTAGTAGTAGTAGTAATAATAATAATAATAATATTAATAATAATGATAGTAATAGTAGTAATAATAATAGTAATAATAATAATAGTTGTAGTACTAGTAGTCAGTAGTATTATTCAGTAGTAGTAGTAGTAGTAGTAGTAGTAGTAGTAGTAATAATAGTAATAGTAGTAATAATAATACTTATAATAATAATAGTAATAATAATATAATAATAATAATAATAATAATAATAATAATAATAATAATAATAATAATAATAATAACAATAATAATAATAATAATAATAATAATAATAATAATAATAATAATAATAATAATAATAATAATAATAATAATAATAATAATAATAATAATAATAATAATAATAATAATAATAATAATAATAATAATAATAATAATAATAATAATAATAATAATAATAATAATAATAATAGTAATAGTAGTAATAATAATAATAATAATAATAATAATAATAATAATAATAATAATAATAATAATAATAATAATAATAATAATAATAATAATAATAATAATAATATCAAACCTAATGATGACAACAAACCTTTTAGGAAGTTCGATCTTCTCTGCAAATGACAGCAAAAGATTTTTAGCTTGTAAACACCATTCCTCATCTCGCACTATTTCATAGGCCTGTTAAGAAGGTTCAAAAGATAAAAAAGAAGACAAATAAATTTTCTTTCCGTTTTGCAGTCCTGTTTGTAGACATTAACTCATATATCCTTCTACTTGGCACTTTCCAAAAGTGAATTCCTCTAATTTTAAATAACTGCAAATAAATTTGAGATTACATGTAAATTAAAAGAACAAAGTCATTATCAATATACTGATTTATCAATAAATTAAAAGAACAAAGCCACTATCAATATATTGATCTATCAATAAATTAAAACAAAGACACTATCAATATACTGATCTATAAATAAATATACTGATCTATAAATAAATAATTATAAAATTGATTCAATAAATTAAAAGACTACAATATACTGAATATAAATAAAAGAACATGATCTATGATCTATAAATAAATAATAGAACAAAGACATTATCAATATATTGATCTATCAATAAATTAAAAGAACAAAGACACTATCAGTATACTGATCTATAAATAAATAAAAGGGGTGGGTAATATATTTTACTTTCGTAAACAATTAATTATGTGAGGAAATAACAACAACAACAAAACTGAATGCTTCATTTCAATAGGAAATATAAATTTAGTGGACTTCAAAGAATAGTTAGTTTGTTTGTTTGATGAGGGTTTAACGGCACCACGAAAACGAGGGTCAAAATGTGCCTGAGAGGTTAGATCATTTTAGAGTTCGGAAAGAAAGAAAACAGGGGGAGATTGAAAGAAACACGAGAACTGAAAGTCAGAAAGCTGGGTTCGAGAGAGAAGGTGCATGGGTGAAAAAAACAAAGAAAAGAGATGGGGGTAGGAGAGGAGTTAGTTTGTGAATATATTTTATTGACTGACCATATGGTCAAACAAACTTTCAAAATGTTTTTTTTTTCTTTTTCACCTTTTCCTTTCTTTTCTCTGCTTTTTCTCTTTCTGGACACATGAAAAACTTTTCTGGGACCATTGTGTGCCATGGTCCACTATATTTTCCACCCCTGGCCACCTTGATGTCTATTTACGCTAGCTACTACTCAGACAACCCATTCTTCTGCTGGACTTGAAAATCTATTTGAATAGCATGTCCACACACTGAATGCATGTACTTATCAATAATATCCCACTGAAAGTTATTTGAATAGCATGTCCACACACTGAATGCATGTAGTTAACAACAATATCCCACTGAAAGTTATTTGAATAGCATGTCCACACACTGAATGCATGTACTTATCAATAATATCCCACTGAAAGTTATTTGAATAGCATGTCCACACACTGAATGCATGTAGTTAACAACAATATCCCACTGAAAGTTATTTGAATAGCATGTCCACACACTGAATGCATGTAGTTATTAATAATATCCCACTGAAAGTTATTTGAATAGCATGTCCACACACTGAATACATGTAGTTAACAATAATATCCCACTGAAAGTTATTTGAATAGCATGTCCACACACTGAATGCATGTAGTTATTAATAATATCCCACTGAAAGTTATTTGAATAGCATGTCCACACACTGAATGCATGTAGTTAACAATAATATCCCACTGAAAGTTATTTGAATAGCATGTCCACACACTGAATGCATGTAGTTATTAATAGTATCCCACTGAAAGTTATTTGAATAGCATGTCCACACACTGAATGCATGTAGTTAACAATAATATCCCACTGAAAGTTATTTGAATAGCATGTCCACACACTGAATGCATGTACATGTAGTTATCAATAATATCCCACTGAAAGTTATTTGAATAGCATGTCCACACACTGAATGCATGTAGTTAACAATAATATCCCACTGAAAGTTATTTGAATAGCATGTCCACACACTGAATGCATGTAGTTATCAATAATATCCCACTGAAAGTTATTTGAATAGCATGTCCACACACTGAATGCATGTAGTTACTAATAATATCCCGCTGAAAGTTATCAATATCTTTGTCTATGATTTCCAAAGTTTGCTTGATTGGTCCTTAGCTTTAACTTTTTGCTGTCAAACTCTGCTTGGTGATATATCATACGTAATACATATTTCACTATTTAATCTTAATTGCTCATATAAAATGAAGCTGACATGTATTCGTACTCACAGAAGGTATAACCTTTATAGGGAAATGCTGCTCAATGAATCTTGAAAGTATTTCTCTGGCGGTGGATACAAAGTCTGAGAGCAACTCCCCCTTGCTGAGCTGGCTGTCTAAACTTGCCTGCAAGCAACAACAAAAATTGTAAAAATTACAGCAAGAGTCAAACCCGAAAAGCTTGAGAAACTGAACTAAACACAGCTCTACGTACACATAATGATAAAAATCTTTTACAACTAATGATGCTTGCTCAATGCATTATCAGAATTAGCAAAACACAGCTCTACATGCACATAATAATACAAATTAAACTCTTTTGCCACTTGTAATGCTTGCTCAATGCATTCTCAGAATTAACTAAACACAGCTCTACATACACATAATAATAAAAATTAAACTCTTTTGCCACTTGTAATGCTTGCTCAATGCATTCTCAGAATTAACTAAACACAGCTCTACATACACATAATAAACATAATAAACATAATAAACATAATATGATAATAATAATAATGATAATAATAATAATAATGATGATGATGATGATGATGATGATGATGATGATGATGATGATGATAATGATATTGATGATGATGATGATGATGATGATGATGATGATGATTCTGATGATGATTCTGATGATTCTGATTCTGATTCTGATTCTGATTCTGATAATGATGATGATGATGATGATGATGATGATGATGATGATGGTGATGGTGATGATGATGATTCTGATGATTCTGATGATTCTGATTCTGATTCTGATGATGATTCTGATGATGATAATGATGATGATGATGATGATGATGATGATGATGATGATGATGATGATGATGATGATGATGATGATGATGATGATGATGATGATGATGATGATGATGATGATGATTCTGATGATGATGATTCTGATGATGATGATGATGATGATGATGATGATGATGATGATGATGATGATGATGATGATGATGATGATGATGATGATGATGATGATGATGATGATGATGATGATGATGATGATGATGATGATGATGATGATTCTGATGATGATGATGATGATGATGATGATGATGATGATGATGATGATGATGATGATGATGATGATGATGATGATGATGATGATGATGATGATGATGATGATGATGATGATGATGATGATGATAATAATAATAATAATAATAGTGATAATCAAAACTCTTTTGCCACTCCTCATGCTTGATAAAATTCTATAAAATCATTCTAGACTTAACTTGGCACTTTCCAAAAGTAAATTCCTGTAATTTCAAAGGACTTTAAAAAAAATAAATTTGAGAATAAATTTAAAAAACAAAGCCATTATCAATATACTGATCTATCAATAAATCAAAACAACAAAGCCACTATCAATAAATAAATAAAAGAACAAAACCACTATCAATATACTAATCTATCAATACATAAATAAATAAATAAATCTAAAAAACAAAGCCACTATCAATATATTGATCTATCAATAAATAAATAAAAGAACAAAGCCATTATCAATATACTAATCAATAAATAAATAAAAAAGAACAAAGCCACTATCATTATATTGATCTATCAATAAATAAATAAAAGAACAAAGCCATTATCAATATACTGATCTACAAATAAATAAAAGAACAAAGACACTATCAATATATTGATCTATAAATAAATCAAAGAACAAAGCCACTATTAATATATTGATGTATCAATAAATTTAAAGAACAAAGCCACTAGGAATTTACTGATCTATATAAATAAAATAAAAAAACAAAGATACTATCAATATATTGATCTACCAATTAATAAATAAAAGAACAAAGCCATTATCAATATACTGATCTATAAATAAATAAAAGAACAAAGCCACTATCAATATATTGATCTATCAATATATTGATCTATCAATAAATAAATAAAAGAACAAAACCACTAGCAATATACTGATCTATATAAATAAATAAAACAACAAAGGCACTATCAATAAATTCAAAGAACAAAGCTGCTATTGATGTACTGATCTATCTATACCCGAGTGATTATAACATTAGCAATATTCATTCCTCTTATTATCTACTTACTTCTCCCGTAGACTGAAGTCCAATCACTACACAACATCCCTCCTCAAGTGCTTTCTTGGCCTCTGCAACAATGCAAGGAACTTTCACCCCAAACTAAAATGAAAATCAAAATATTCCCAAAATAAACTTCTACATAACTAAATATAAATAAAACCATTTCTACAGGATATTAATCCATAATGCATGTTTTTAGAGACACACTATTGTAATATAATGGACTATCAAAAAATACTGCTGCATTGTTTTCATTACGCTAAATCTTCACTCGAGCCATGAAGGATCATCAGGCCGGTGCTTATCCCCGTTTTTCTTGGCGTTAATGGATAAGAGCACATGACTCCCCCTGGACAGGATGCCAGTCCATCTCAGGTCAACTCCTCAGCAATACTGGTACTCATTTTACAGATGATTGAACTGGAACAATTAGAACAGCGTGTCATACTCAAGGACACAATGCAGAGCTCATGGCAGGTATATTCACATACACGCACAACTCCTTACCCGCTGAACCTCTCATTGTTCTCATATAAACCTTTAAACTTTGTTTTCAACAAAATTCCACTTTTGTTAAATACTCCTATAGCTTCTACAACATGATATATCAGGATATCAAAGATATTCTAATGCATGCGAATTGTGTACAAAATATGTGGGTTGTATGGCATCTGTGTAATTCTAAAGCAACTATTTATATTTCTGTAATAGAATTTCCTATTAAATAGTACTTAATGGTCAACTTTTTCTATAGAATATTAATGACAATCAAATAGTAACGGCGATATCTTTTCAACACTGGGGAGGGGGGACAAAGTCAGACAGTGGTGTAGCCAGCCATATAGGCATTAAATAAGGCTTCATTTTTTAGGGGGGACACAAAATTATTAGGCCGCCCCTGTCCCCATCATGCAATCAACTACCCCATTGCCCAAGTTTTTTAAATATTTCTTTAACAAAACATTGAAAACAAAAATATTAAAAGAATGTCAGTTACTCCAGTGAATTTAAATTTTTGTCTTTTTAAGCTATAACCACATATGAAAAAGATTTAAAACATTTCAAACAAAAAGTTGGAAAACTAAAACAAAAAACTGAATTTGGATTCAAAAATTTCATGGCCAAAATGCATGTGTAAAATGCATAGTATACATGTATGTTGCAGTATGTTTCTTTCTTAATTGATAACTGATAACTATTAAATTATATTATTTTCATTCTTGATCAAATAGAAGTATGACATCAGATTTCTCAAGACATCATTTTTGTTTGTTTTAAGAAATACAAAATTGCTACTTTAAAATTAATACTGACCAAAGCTGTTTGAAAAATCTCTGATGAGATGACCAGTAGAATGACCACACCCTGGGACCACTGGTGTTTGTGCGTGTCAAAGCATTCTCCATGGCTTTCCTCACTTCATTCCTAATAAATCAAAATTTGAAAACTGTCTTATGTCCTTGAAGAAATCATCAAAATAGAAACCTTCCTAAAATATATGTTCTTTTGTGAAGGTGAAATATGATACCACGAAATGAAAACAGGAATGATAGGAAAACATCTATCATCGTTACATTCTATTTAGATACAAGTTCAATCTCAATCCTTCCTTTCTCCAGCCTGCCTTCTCCCCATCTAACCCGAAATTTAAATCCTTTATGTATGTACAATGGGCACTACAAAGACCCTAGCACTTGCAGATGATTGGTCAAGTAACAAAGAGAAAATTCCCCAGCAGTTGATTGGTCGAAGTACTGAAGAAATCACGTTCAGCTAAAATCAGTTTAAAAAGGTCTACAAAATCACGTTCAACTAAAATCAGTTTGAAAAGGTCTAAAGGTCTCTTCTGTTTAGCCTCCCTGACTCTACACTTAACACCACAGACTGTTCAGAACTCTGCTTCCTGACTGATAACCCATTCATCCCGATATGATCACATATCACCAGTTCTTCAATCGCTTCATTGGCTTCCAGTAAAACAGCGATCATTGTACAAGCTGCTCCTCCGTACTTATAAATCTCAACACTCTCTGGCTCCTGGATACAATAAGCAGTATATTCCCCAATACCATCCTCAATGTCGGCTTCGCTCCTCTACAAAATGTCTTCTGGCTGCCAGTTATCATCCGAACACAAAATTTTATGGTGAAAGGGCCTTAATCTGTGCTGCACCTTATGGAACAATTTAACTTCTTCAACTTGCAATGTCTTTTTAAAAACTCATTCATTAATCAATTAATTTGACATGATGCATTATTGTTGTGAACTTGTTCAAGTAAATTGAGGCCTTTGCCAAACCCACTATTCAAATCTGTTATTATTACTATTATCATTATTATATATTAACAAATCTTTCATATACTCTTGATGTTATTTCAAATCCTTACCATACATGAGCTGCTAGATCATACATGCGTTCTTGCTCGGGGGTCAAATTGGTCTCTATGGTGACGAATTCGGCCTCCTGGAAGCTCAGTCCCTGGACACGTACATCCCTGACGACTTCAACTCCATGGCGAGCATCTCAGCAGCACCTTCAAACGTGACCAAAGAGAAATTTCAGAATAAGAATGCATGGGGGAACAACGTAAGCCAAAGATGATGATGGGATTATTTTGAATCATGGTCTTGCCGGAGAGTCTTGAAAGTTCCATGGACCGAGCGCAAGACAAATGCCTAGGTACTCAATAAAGATGGAACGGGAAAAACTCTGTGAGCACACACATTATCAAGAAAATTGGACTTTTTCGCACATGTTATTAGATGTAAATGTATGAAGAAAAAACGTTATACAAGGGATGGTTGAAGGGAAGACCAGCATCAAGTTGGCATCAAAGCATACACTGGCCAAAGCATGATAGAAGCAATTTGAATTAACCTTTGTAGGTTTAATGATTGACAGCTTGTTTTAAGCAATCACCACACGTATTTGCCTAGCAACGAAATCTGCGTAACTAAGTGGGAGCAAACATCCTACGAGGTACTGGTAAAGTATAACTAAAGAGCGGCGCACGCTCATGTAGTCAATGCAATTTACTGTACAAAAAAATTTCTGCACACACAACCGACTGAGTGACAGCAAAATGGTGAACAAAAATTGCACTTACAGTGCGAGCTTTGTACATCTGATTGCTGTTACCCAGAACAGTTAGCAAATAGAATTTTGTTTATCCTATTTGCTAAAACCTCTAAAGATCCAGAGAAGTGCCATAAATGAATCAAAGCTTACGGCAGGCCTCGCGAGCATCTAAGTTAGGCCAAATGTCAACGCACGATTGCGAATTTGAGATTTGTGTGCCCCACATAGTTACCACGCTGCTATGGTGGGCGTGGCCTATTTGGAAACCTGGAAAGGTTAATTGCCGATGACCGTGACCATGGAGACATCTCATAAGAACCACGCAAGAAGAATAATGTGGTACTCTGACCCTTGCCCCCTCTTTATAAAAGCAGATCTGGAATTAATTATACAATTTCCCACGGTTCTAAATAAAGGTGACTAGCATCACATGATGAATTTTCATCCAAATGTGTTGTATTAAAAATCAATTCACCATTTTTTGAGAACAATTTGCAAGTCAAATTATGATCAGAAGTGCTTTTTAAGGTGCAAATTACAAGTTTTAATGAAATTCAATCAGTTTTAAGTATTTTCGGTTAAGTCACTTCCTGCTGGATAGAGTTCTAACACCAGACACTCTATTAAGAGCGACCTGTGAAAATTGTCAAATAGTGAAATATGCTATTCATTACGAATGAATTAACACCAAACAGAGTTTGATGGCAATATGATTAAAAGTTGATGACTAAATCGAAAAAACACACTTTAAATGAAATAGTGTTAATAATTACATGCATTCAGTGCATGCTTTGGACATGTGATTTAAATGGAATATTAAGTACATAATTTTCTCGGATTTGTTTTTGGTATGACCTTATTGTTGTTCACCGTGTAATACAAAATATTAATCTGCCCACTAAGTGAGTCAAATTTTAAGCTACTTACCAAGCCCTCTTCTGTTAATATTATTCAAAAAATGGTCGAATGATTTAAAGGGGGCTCCTTCACCCCAGAGACCCAGCCTCTCCATGAATGCCTGCAAATCAAGGAAATAACAATCAACATCGCAATCTAATGTAGGTAGGCTGTGGAGTAAAGAATCCTGTGCTATTCATGAAGTTTGACCTTACTTTGCATTGTGGGAAGGTCTGATTAGCTGGTGGGTGAAAAGGGGTCTTGTTTTCCAAATCCTCTCTCTGGCATGAAGAAAGAGTGTTATGAGCTTGAATTCTTATTTGAGAATTTGGATCCAAGGAATATATTGAAATCTTTGTTTATTTCCGTTGGTATTAATTAGCGGAGGGCGTTAACCCTTACTCTACCAGGGCTTTAAAAAAAGTGACCCCAATTTTCGTAACTTTTTTTTTATATGTATTTTTGACAACTTTTCTTTCATTTTCTTTCGTTACAAGTTTGGTTGAAATAGATGCCAAGATATTTATCTTTTGAGTAATTAAAACCAATTTAGGAAATATTGGACAAAATTATGCAAATTCAGCAATTTTTGGCTAAATTTGGTCAACAAATGGTCAATCTTTGCAGAAGTATAACTTCTTGTCAGTATTGAAAACAGAGATTTGTGTTACATATTTAGATTCTTTTTGAAATTTTCTCTCCAATGATACTAATCTATAATTTTGAGAAAGAAAGGAAAGATGAAAACACATCAAAAATGATCAAAGTCAACCGCCCCCTGAAAGCTGCAGCAGAAAAATAATTACGCAGTGGTCACGGTGAGACTCCAACCCAGAGCGCTCGCATGCTAGTCGCGTACATTTCCTCTGCACCACGTAGTCGTTCAAATTGGAGAGGTGTAATTTATTTCTTATAGGATAGGTTCTAAATAGAGGGGGGTATGCCTTTACTTATACATCAAATGAAAGGAAATTTTAAGCGCTTTCGAACGGCGGTTCAACAAAGCATGTGTGATGTACGGTTTGGGTTACACAATTTAAAAAAAGAATGGCAAAAATTTATGAAATTTTGAAGAAATTTCTCCAGAACAAAAGATTGCACGTAGGGATTATAAAAATTATACCAGAAACCAATACTATTATGTCTTAGGACTAGCGTGTTTGATTTTGAAGCAAAAATGTGATCTGGAAGTTATCGTAAGTTATAAAAGAGAAAAGAAAAAAAATTGTAATGTTTTTAGCATTTATTGAGTTTTACCCTTTTTCGATGTACTTTTTTTAAATTATGTAATGACCTCTATGAAAAGTTTCAATTTGTGAAAGAAATATCCGAGTACTTTAAAATGATACCAAGATTACTCTTATAGGACTGTGGTAAAGTCCCGATTTTATTTTTAGAAAAAGGTGGTTTAAAAACGGCGATACTATCGCCGCGTGGTAGAGTAAGGGTTAAGGCATGTGATACCATAAAAAATGAAAAGTTGACCAGTTTCAAGGACATGAAAGGTGTGGTGTCATGTACAGAGACACCGTCATGGGTACATGACCAAGTCAGGATGATTAATGGTGGAATGTGACAGAAGAAGAAGTAGATTGGGTCTTTTATATCTCAACACCTTAAGTTATATAAAGATGTCCATGCCTTTTGATAAAAAAGCTCAACTTTTGTTCCCTTATAAACCAGACACGGCTGATCTATCTACCAAATTAGAATGAAAATTAATTGCAGATTAATTTGGAGTTTATTATAAGTCTATTATATTTCCACTCTATTCTAGCATAGACTTATTGTTTTTTCCCTATTCATTCCCAAGATACTTAATTACAAATTCTATTCAGTCGTCAGCTCTATTATTCAACTTTTTTTCCATCCCAACACAAATATTTACTAACTATTCAAGTCTGGAAGGCAAGATTTTCCATCATATAAATTTCTTTTCATAAAAATTGTTGGAATTCTTTTTCGAGGGCTAAAATCTATTATTACCCAGTAGCTGAACAATGCATGAAGCTGGACTGACATTGGATAAGAACGAACAGACGAACAATAGGTAAAGATACTATACTCCCTCTTTATTAACTTCATTGGCGAGGGAATAATAAAGGTTAAAGAATCATATCAGAGATTGCACCAATTCTGTTTCCCCCTCAGAAACTTGCATTTGACTCTGTTTTTAGTGGTTGAGTAGAAATGGGAATAATGTTTTACAATTTTTCTCTTGTTTGTTTGATGAGGGCTTAACGGCACCACGACAACGAGGGTCAAATTGTGCCTGAGAGGTCAGATCATTCTAGAGGTAGGAAGGAAAGGAAACAGGAGGAGAAGGATGCTAAACAGTATGAACATATCTTCAAAATGGACTCCAAACAACATTCAAAATCAAATAGGTGTTTATATTACTGTAGAAGTGGAAATTTCATAGATAAAAAAAACATCTTCCATGTTCAGAAATGAGTAGCTATACCACGAAAATATTTTATGTGATTTAAAAATATGAATTACCATATTCTTGACATCGCTGACTCCTGTCGCACTGCAATACACCACTCGAGCCTTAGGCAGCATCCTAAGCAGAATATAAAAATAACCAAGATAAGTTTGGCAGTCATCCATGAGCAGAATGGCAACAAGAGAAAATCAAACGGCTTCCCCAAAATATTAGGTTATTGCTAAACACAGAAGTCCTAGCATAATGCTAAAATGCTACACAGAGTTTGATGAAGTAAGTTTACTATGTGTTTCTTAGATTATTAATTTTCATTAATTCTTTTATTCTTCAACTAAAATTTTATTTTTAACATACAACTTTAACAAGAATATTTCAGTTATAAGTATTTAAAGCAAATTTATAAAATCATCAAAACATCATAAAAGTTTCCATTATTTTAAGAAGTGAATAAATTTGTATTACAAGAATCACATTTTGCCCTAGTTGTATTGCTATACTAGGCTTTTACCCTAAAAACATACCTTTGAATGGAAATTACAGCCATTGCAATCTTAGTACTATTCTTCTCCTTCCCCTGAAAAAAATTGAGAAAATGTCATTATTGTTCCTAAAAACAAAAGAACAAATTACATAATTAAGAAATACAAAATCTCTTTCTACCTTCAGACATTGACATTTCTCAAATAATTTTGAGCTGAGATGCGTTGCATGAGTATGTTCATTTTCTGTGTACCTTTTACGTTTCTAAAAAATATGTAAAAAACATAAAGTTTTGTTTGTTTGTTTGATGAGGGCTTAACAGCACCATGACAATGAGGGTCAAATTGTGCCTGAGAGGTTAGATCATTCTAGAGGTAGGACGGAAAGAAAGCAGGAGGAGATTGAGAGAAACACAAGAACTAAATTCCAGAAAGCTGGGATCACAAGAGGAGGTACATGGGTGAAAAAAACCAAGTAGAGAGAGGGAGAGGAGGACTAAATATAGTTGTAGAGGGAAGCATGATGAAGGAAGGAGATCATTTTATCCGGAAAGTTTTGTCTATCAATGATCCATGATATACAAAAGTTACAATGTTTAAATGGCTTTCTATTTATATCATGCATGCCAATAAGTTTCGTGAAATGTAAGGTACCTTTTGGCATTTACTATGCTTGAGTTATTTTTTATCCTCTATCTGTTTATGACGATCCTCGATCCTGTTATTAATTTATATATGTTGTTTATATTTTGTACATTTTTTTGTGATAAGGGCCAAGGGCCTAGTGCACCGATTTAATAAATAAATGATCACAAACTTATCAATAAAGAAATTAATATCCAATGTTCACATATCAACAAATAATACAACTTTGGTTAGTGGCACAGACTATGATTAGAAGGTGTCATGATGAAGTAACTCTCTTTAGGAGAAATGATCCATCGATCATTCATGGTCATTGCAAAAATTCCTTCACGCATATATATGCATATTTATTTTAGGGTCAGTTAAGGACTAATCCGTTCCACTTCACTGCAAATCAGGCTTGTGGCTTCAGCTGCAGATAAATGACCTACAGTATTGTGTAAAGTGAAACAACAGCTGGTTGGTAGCAAGTGAACTGTGAAGATGCTCTCAGGTTGGAAGGTGTGGATTACCCCTGTGTTGTGTATGGTGTAACAATAGCTGGTTGGTAGTACAGTAAGTGAACTGTGAAGAGGCTCTCGGGTTGGAAGGTGTGAATTACCCCTGATTTGGAGAAAATCAAGGGTGTCGGGTTGGAGGGGCCAAGGGATAAAACTTCTTAATGGTAATATATTCTGCCAGAGGCTACTATGGCATTGAAAATACCATGCAAAAGCCACAAAACAATGTGGGCTTGCCTTGATTCACTTTACAGGTAAAGAAATAAATTCTAATATGATACAATATTTTAAATATTATCTATTTACAATCAATTCAAATTAGGACATAGACAATCGTTTTACTTACAGGGATAAAATTCTTTGCTTTGTGACACTCGTCAAAGATGAGGCAGCCGTCAAATGACTCTTTGCCACACCAGTCAATCAGCTGTTGGAGGCGGCTATGACGACTGCTCCACATGGCACCTACAAAGAAAAAATACAAAAATGGTTATAAAATCATAAATTAGGTTATATCTCTAGGATCTAAAGATTTTTTTTAGCAATGCCTAAATAAAAGAAACTCTGAGCATGACATGTTCTACAATTTTACAACTTTTAAAATTTTCTCATATAGATTCAAAAACATCTAAACTGGTAACAGTTTTTATTGTACTCATCGGAAAAGATGCATAAACACCCACAGGAATGTGAAAACAAATGTTGAAACAGATAGCAAAACGTCTCCTGCAATATTGCTATATCAAACAGACAGTTAAATGTCTTGTGCCTCTTCAAAAGAGGAATCATATCTTCTTAGCTGTGTAAACATTTATCAAACTATCTTACATCTGTCAAAATAGCATATGTCAAAAAACTGCCAAGTCTTAAGGTATCTCATACTTGGATGTAAGTTGGTAGGTAGGCTGGGTATTTTCGTCCACTTCTTAACAGCTCGGGTTATGTAAGGGAGTGGAAAATAGTGTCTTTAAATAGCTTTTGTTTGCTACTGTAACTCGTGTCTTTAAATAGGAAGTGTTTGCTACTGTAAGTCTTGTTTTTGTCTCACCTGCAAAGCAGGATGAAAAGACATACGGTTCATCCTCTCCTCGGCGTTGTCCACAAATGTTTAACATGAGCTCAGCTCATACTTTAAGTTATGAATGGTGTACATTCACATGACTTGGCACAGAGGTAGATGACATGGGTACTGTTCAAATGAGCATGATTAAGGGGTTGTGTGTGCATACTAAAATCTTGGACAAAACTGTTGGAACAATTCAGCATTTTGAGAACTACATATGATATACTGCTATGTTTCTTCAATATTTTTTCAGAGAATTGTAACCCGTTACCCCATCCCCCTTTTCGATGATGAATTTATATCTTTCTTGACATCATTTCTAGGAAAAACAGTAGCCAACATTGGGGGAAGGGGAGGGGAGGACAATTAATATAGTGAAGTAGGGGGGGAGGACAATTAATATAGTGAAGTAGGGGAGGGAGACACTGGCAGCGTCAATGAAATTATAACAATGTCCTTAAAATTCTAACATAATAATTACAATTGAAAGAATAGGATTTAAGAAGCAACAGAAAAGATTTCCAGCATTTCTGATTATAGAAAAGAAGATTCATGAAAAGCATTACATAATTTCACTAAGTGTTTTAACAAGTTTTGTCCAAGCTTGTCTGAAAAATTCACAAAATATTCCTGGAGAAAATATGCTCTTATTTTGTAAAAAGCAAAGTACAAATCGGAAACTTATGCCGACAATTTGTCAATTTCACATCAAATTGGTCAAGTCGTGTTAAATAAAAACAGAGGTGGGGAGGGAGAGGGGGGGAGGGGAGGGCGATTGGAAAATACATTAAAGTAGGATAGGGAACAGGAAGTGTCTAAGGAAGTGAAAATATGAATGTCCGAATAATTACATCAAACTACTAAAGTTGTTAACAGAGGGGTGAAATGACCTACAAAAAAAGACAGTATTAATGATTTATAAATGTTTAATCAGTGATGTAAATTTGGTGGAGGCTGCCCTGCAGTGGGTTAAAGCCCTTGCGAGCAAAGCGGACGTTTAGCCTGATCGCAGAACAAGCAGCCCATGCAGTGGAGGCCATGGGCTGGTGGGGTTCAGGGGAAAGCCCATGGTGTGATTTTCAGCATTTGTGATTTCTGATGTGGAATAATCTATAAAAAAAAAAGTAGCTTCATGAAAAGCATCGCATTTATGCCCCAAATCTGTCATTTATGCTTCAAATTGGTCAATTTAGGACAAGGGTGGAGGGGAGGGGTCCTTTCTTCGAGAACCTCCAGCTTTTGAGGACCTCCGGTTTCGAGGACCTCTAGATTTCGAGGACCTCCAGCTTTCGAGGACCTCCAGCTTTTGAGGACCTCCAGCTTTCGAGGACCTCCAGCTTTCGAGGACCTCCAGCTTGCGAGGACCTCCAGCTTTCAAGGACCTCCAGCTTTCGAGGACCTCCAGCTTGCTTTCGAGAACCTCTAGCTTGCAAGGACCTCTAGTTTGCAGGACCTCTAGCTTTCAGGGACCTCCAGCTTTCAAGGACCTCTAGCTTTCAAGAACCTCTAGCTTTCAAGAACCTCTAGCTCTCAAGGACCTCTAGCTTGCAGGGACCGCTAGCTTTCAAGGTCCTCTAGCTTTCAAGGACCTCTAGCATTCAAGGACCCGTACTTTCAAGGACCCGTAGCATTCAGGGACCGGTAGCTTTCAGGAACCTCTAGATTTCAAGAACCTCTAGCTTTCAAGAACCTGTAGCTTTTAAGGACCTGTAGCTTTCAAGGACCTGTAGCTTTCAAGGACCTGTAGCTTTCAAGGACCTGTAGCTTTCAAGGTCCTCTAGCTTTCAAGGACCTGTAGCTTTCAAGGACCTGTAGCTTTCAAGGACCTCTAGCTTTCAAGGACCTCTAGCTTTCAAGGACCTGTAGCCTTCAAGGACCTGTAGCTTTCAAGGACCTCTAACTTTCCAGGACATGTAGCTTTCAAGGACCTCTAGCTTTCAAGGACCTGTAGCTTTCAAGGACCTGTAGCTTTCAAGGACCTCTAGCTTTCAAGGACCTCTAACTTTCCAGGACATGTAGCTTTCAAGGACCTCTAGCTTTCAAGGACCTGTAGCTTTCAAGGACCTCTAGCTTTCAAGGACCTCTAGCTTTCAAGGACCTCTAACTTTCCAGGACATGTAGCTTTCAAGGACCTCTAGCTTTCAAGGACCTGTAGCTTTCAAGGACCTCTAGCTTTCAAGGTCCTCTAGCTTTCAAGGACCTGTAGCTTTCAAGGACCTGTAGCTTTCAAGAACCTCTAGCTTTCAAGGACCTCTAGCTTTCAAGGACCTGTAGCCTTTCAAGGACCTGTAGCTTTCAAGGACCTCTAACTTTCCAGGACATGTAGCTTTCAAGGACCTCTTGCTTTCAAGGACCTGTAGCTTTCAAGGACCTGTAGCTTTCAAGGACCTGTAGCTTTCAAGGACCTCTAGCTTTCAAGAACCTCTAGCTTTCAAGGACATGTAGCTTTCAAGGACCTCTTGCTTTCAAGGACCTGTAGCTTTCAAGGACCTCTTGCTTTCAAGGACCTGTAGCTTTCAAGGACCTCTAGCTTTCAAGGACCTCAAGAACCTCTAGCTTTCAAGGACCTCTAGCTTTCAAGGACCTGTAGCCTTCAAGGACCTCTAGCTTTCAAGGACCTCTAGCTTTCAAGGACCTGTAGCTTTCAAGGACATGTAGCTTTCAAGGACCTCTAGCTTTCAAGGACCTCTAGCTTTCAAGGACCTCCAGTAGCTTTCAGGACCTCTGTAGCTTTCAAAGGTCCTCTAGCTTTCAAAGGACCTCTAGCTTTCAAGGAACCTGTAGCTTTCAAGGACCTGTAGCTTTCTTTCAAGAACCTCTAGCTTTCAAGAACCTCTAGCTTTCAAGAACCTGTAGCTTTCAAGAACCTGAACCTGTAGCTTTCAAGAAGCTTTCAAGAACCTCTAGCTTTCAAGAACCTGTAGCTTTCAAGAACCTAGCTTTCAGAATCTAGTTTTCAAGAACCTCCAGCTTTCAGAACCTGTAGCTTTAGCTTTCAAGAACCTGTCAGAACCTCAAGAACCAGCTTTCAAGAACCTCTAGCTTTCAAGAACCAAGAACCTGTAGCTTTCAAGGACCTCTAGCTTTCAAGAACCTGTAGCTTTCAAGAACCTGTAGCTTTCAAGAACCTCTAGCTTTCAAGAACCTCTAGCTTTCAAGAACCTGTAGCTTTCAAGAACCTGTAGCTTTCAAGAACCTCTAGCTTTCAAGAACCTCTAGCTTTCAAGAACCTGTAGCTTTCAAGGACAAGGACCTCTAGCTTTCAAGAACCTCTAGCTTTCAAGAACCTCTAGCTTTCAAGAACCTGTAGCTTTCAAGAACCTCTAGCTTTCAAGAATCTCTAGCTTTCAAGGACCTCTAGCTTTCAAGAACCTCTAGCTTTCAAGAACCTCTAGCTTTCAAGAACCTCTAGCTTTCAAGAACCTGTAGCTTTCAAGGACCTGTAGCTTTCCAGAACCTCTAGCTTTCAAGAACCTCCAGCTTTCAAGAACCTGTAGCTTTCAAGAACCTGTAGCTTTCAAGAATCTGTAGCTTTCAAGAACCTGTAGCTTTCAAGAACCTGTAGCTTTCAAGAACCTGTAGCTTTCAAGAACCTGTAGCTTTCAAGAACCTCTAGCTTTCAAGAACCTCAGCTTTCAAGAACCTCTAGCTTTCAAGAACCTTCTCAAGCTGTAGCTTTCAAGAACCTCTAGCTTTCAAGGACCTCTAGCTTTCAAGAACCTGTAGCTTTCAAGGACCTGTAGCTTTCAAGGACCTCTAGCTTTCAAGAACCTCTAGCTTTCAAGGACCTCTAGCTTTCAAGAACCTCTAGCTTTCAAGAACCTGCTTTCAGCTTTCTTTCAGGACCTGTAGCTTTCAAGGACCTTTCAAGAACCCTCTAGCTTTCAAGAACCTGTAGCTTTCAAGAACCTCTAGCTTTCAAGAACCTCTAGCTTTCAAGAACCTCTAGCTTTCAAGAACCTCTAGCTTTCAAGGACCTCTAGCTTTCAAGACCTCTAGCTTTCAGAACCTCTAGCTTTCAAGAACCTCTAGCTTTCAAGAACCTCTAGCTTTCAAGAACCTGTAGCTTTCAAGAACCTCTAGCTTTCAAGAACCTCTAGCTTTCAAGAATCTCCTGTAGCTTTTCCAGAACCTAGCTTTCAAGGACCTCTAGCTTTCAAGAACCTCTAGCTTTCAAGAACCTCTAGCTTTCAAGAACCTCTAGCTTTCAAGAACCTGTAGCTTTCAAGACCTCTAGCTTTCAAGAACCTCTAGCTTTCAAGAACCTCTAGCTTTCAAGAACCTGTAGCTTTCAAGAACCTCTAGCTTTCAAGAACCTGTAGCTTTCAAGAAAGCTTTCAAGAACCTGTAGCTTTCAGAACCTGTAGCTTTCAAGGACCTGTAGCTTTCAAGGACCTGTAGCTTTCAAGAACCTCTAGCTTTCAAGAACCTCTAGCTTTCAAGAACCTCTAGCTTTCAAGGACCTGTAGCTTTCAAGAACCTCTAGCTTTCAAGAACCTCTAGCTTTCAAGGACCTCTAGCTTTCAAGAACCTGTAGCTTTCAAGGACCTGTAGCTTTCAAGGACCTCTAGCTTTCAAGGTCCTCTAGCTTTCAAGGACCTGTAGCTTTCAAAGACCTCTAGCTTTCAAGAACCTGTAGCTTTCAAGAACCTGTAGCTTTCAAGAACCTCTAGCTTTCAAGAACCTCTAGCTTTCAAGAACCTCTAGCTTTCAAGAACCTTTAGCTTTCAAGGACCTGTAGCTTTCAAGAACCTGTAGCTTTCAAGAACCTGTAGCTTTCAAGGACCTGTAGCTTTCAAGAACCTCTAGCTTTCAAGAACCTCTAGCTTTCAAGGACCTGTAGCTTTCAAGGACCTCTAGCTTTCAAGGACCTCTAGCTTTCAAGGACCTCTAGCTTTTAAGGAACTCTAGCTTTCAGGACCTCTAGCTTGCAGGGACCTCTAGCTTGCAGGGACCTCTAGCTTTCAAGGACTTGTAGCTTTCAAGGACCTCTAGCTTGCAGGAGCCTATAGCTTGCAGGGACCTCTAGCTTTCAAGAACCTCTAGATTTCAGGACCTGTAGCTTTCATGGACCTGTAGCTTTCAAGGTCCTTTAACTTTAAAAACATCTAGCTTTTAAAAGTCTTTTCTAACAGATTTCAATAAATCTAAGATATGCCAAAACTTCATTTGCCACAAAGCCAAGCAACCATCAGAAACATGTTGTACTTCAAATGTAAAAATGTTGTTTTATATATAGTAAAACTAACCTCCTCTTGACACAGACGACACCAGAGTTGAATAGGTGCTGAAAATGACCCCAAACTTCAGGCCAGAGGGTAAACCAAAAGCTCTGCAATGAAAAGAACATATAAATTACATACATTTTCATTGACATAGATGCTTAATATACATTTGGTGGGTATTCTACATTTTTTTTTCTTTCAAGTTATACAATTAAAATGGCACCAGGGGCTTCCTTAAACGATGCACAGCAATCATAGATCTGTGAACAATGCACACAGTCCATAGGTCTGTGAACAATGCACACCATCTATAGGTCTGTGAACGATGCACAGCATCCATAGATCTGTGAACAATGCACAGCTTTCATAGGTCTGTAAACGATGCACAGCATCCATAGATCTGTGAACAATGCACACCATCCATAGGTCTGTAAACGATGCACAGCATTCATAGGTCTGTGAACAATGCACAGCATCCATAGGTCTGTGAACAATGCACACCATCCATAGGTCTGTGAACGATGCACACCATCCATAGGTCTGTGCACAATGCACACCATCCATAGGTCTGTAAGCGATGCACAGCATCCATAGGTCTGTGAACAATGTACAGCATCCATAGGTCTGTAAGCGATGCACAGCATCCATAGGTCTGTGAACAATGTACAGCATCCATAGGTATGTAAACGATGCACAGCATCCATAGGTCTGTGAACAATGCACACCATCCATAGGTCTGTGAGCGATGCACAGCATCCATAGATCTGTGAACAATGCACAGCATTCATAGGTCTGTAAACGATGCACAGCATTCATAGGTCTGTGAACAATGCACAGCATCCATAGGTCTGTGAACGATGCACACCATCCATAGGTCTGTGAACGATGCACACCATCCATAGGTCTGTGCACAATGCACAGCATCCATAGGTCTGTAAACGATGCACAGCATCCATAGGTCTGTAAACAATGTACAGCATCCATAGGTCTGTAAACGATGCACAGCATCCATAGGTCTGTGAACAATGCACAGCATCCATAGGTCTGTGAGCAATGCACAGCATCCATAGGTCTGTGAACGATGCACAGCATCAATAGGTCTGTGAACAATGCACACCATCCATAGGTCTGTGAACGATGCACAGCATCCAAAGATCTGTGAACGATGCACAGCATCCATAGGTCTGTAAACAATGCACAGCATTCATAGATCTGTGAGCGATGCACAGCATCCATAGGTCTGTGAGCGATGCACAGCATCCATAGGTCTGTGAACGATGCACACCATTCATAGGTCTGTGAACAATGCACAGCATCCATAGGTCTGTAAACGATACACACCATCCCTAGGTCTGTGAACGATGCACAGCATCCATAGATCTGTGAACAATGCACAGCATCCATAGGTCTGTAAACAATGCACAGCATCCATAGGTCTGTGAACAATGCACAGCATCCATAGGTCTGTGAACAATGCACAGCATCCATAGGTCTGTGAGCGATGCACACCATCCATAGATCTGTGAACAATGCACAGCATCCATAGGTCTGTAAATGATGCACAGCATCCATAGGTCTGTGAGCGATGCACAGCATCCATAGGTCTGTGAACAATGCACAGCATCCATAGGTCTGTGAACAATGCACAGCATCCATAGGTCTGTGAGCGATGCACAGCATCCATAGGTCTGTAAATGATGCACAGCATCCAAAGGTCTGTAAACGATGCACAGCACCCATAGGTCTGTAAACGATGCACAGCATCCATAGGTCTGTAAATGATGCACAGCATCCATAGGTCTGTAAACGATGCACAGCATCCATAGGTCTGTGAGCGATGCACAGCATCCATAGGTCTGTAAATGATGCACAGCATCCATAGGTCTGTGAGCGATGCACAGCATCCATAGGTCTGTGAACAATGCACAGCATCCATAGGTCTGTAAACAATGCACAGCATCCATAGGTCTGTGAACGATGCACAGCATCCATAGGTCTGTGAACAATGCACAGCATCCATAGGTCTGTAAATGATGCACAGCATCCATAGGTCTGTAAACGATGCACAGCACCCATAGGTCTGTGAACGATGCACAGCATCCATAGGTCTGTGAACAATGCACAGCATCCATAGGTCTGCGAACGATGCACAGCATCAATAGGTCTGTGAATCTATAAGGAAAGAGCAAGGTAATAAAACTTGTTGTTGTTGATGCACCACTGGTTGGCTGTATCACATAATCCCAACTGAAATTTGGTACTTACAAAGATGAAGCATTTCATTAAAAAGCTATTTCAAAATAATGTGCATTATCAAACACTGTTTGAATATCATTACCATACAGTTTCATCATGTGAGGTATTTTATTCAATCATGTCCCTACCTTGTTTCTCGGTCCAACTGTTGACAGCCTTCAATCACTTTGATGTGACAACCAAGATCATGGAAATCTCTGAAAGAAAAACATTTTTTTTTTTTAATTGAATTCCCAGGTTTTGTAAAGAGTCCATAAAAGCATCACCACAATTATTATAAACTATTAAGAAATGCTCAAATACCCCTTGTTACCTTTTGCTACAAAGATCAAAACATGAAAATAACACCAAGAAAAGGATAAGTGTGAGACCAGGAAAAGATCAGATTGACAGTTTTAATTAATATATTATATATTGCTGACTGCCTTATGCTGTATGTTTTATTTTTCTTTGGTGAAGTGGCTAGCAAAAGTTTAACATTTCTCCCAGTTCACCATTCACTTCATTTATGCTGATTATGTAATTATGCTTTTATGTACATGTGTGTGTGTAAATGTGTGTGTATTTACCCCGCTAAGCATAGTGGGAATATTTAAGAGAGTTATACTTACCTCCCATGCTATTAATATGTAATCTGGTCACATGGCTTGATTTAAACACACTTCTAACCGACTTTAAATACGTAGTTACCAGCCCAGCCCTGACTTCCATATAACCTCTACTAACCCTCACTTAACATTCCAACGAGGCCTGAACGAGAGGGGAGGCGGGTCGGGATGCATGGACGGTAAGTATAACTCGTAAATATCCCCGCTACGTTTAGCGAAGTAAATTTACTTCAAGTTATACCTTACCTTCCAAGCAATAAATATGCAATCAGATTGCCACCGAGGATCGGAAGGAAGGGAGTCCAGGTCGAAGCTCAAAGGCTGGTACCCAAAACTCGAACTAGATGTATCCTACTTTAGGGACTAGATACCTTATCCTCTTCAGGATGAAAGCCCTCTGAGTGGAAAGTACTAAAACATAGTACACCACTTTTAGTTACAGTCAACCCGAACAAGGCACTATTTGTTAACAGTAACTGAGGCAAACGTCGCATGAACCTGAATTAGAAACTCTGAAAACATGCCAACCAGAAGAGGGTTTGGACACGATATGAATATCATAGTAATGTCTACATAAACGCCACAAAACTTGCCAGCTTCGTCCACGAGACGGAAGCGGCTAATAAAATACGATTGAAAACGAAGCGTGTACTAGCTAAAACGAATTGAAGAATTCCCAGACCAGGGAAAAATTCGTTAGCGCGTAACTACATAAGAGTAAAAGTTAGTGGGGTAACACAAACTTTGTAAAGTAGGTCAGGCAAAAACAAGGAAAAAAACCGCTGTATGCGCTTTCCCGAACAGCGGCACGAGAAATCCCGTGAAAGGGGCTATGCCTCGAACCCGAGTGCCTACCCCAGCCGTACCATGATCAGTGTCAACTACAATAAGAAATTGCTTCTGGATGATCCATCAGAAAATGTCTCGCGATACAGTATGATGAGATTTTCCTGTATCATCCCAATGGTCGCGAATCAATGACCATCGACCCAACTGAAAAACCTCGGTGGATGGCTGCAAGCTATCCTAGAGCCCGTGACTGAACCAAATCTGAGAGGCCCCAAAAAAAAAAAAATGGGGAGGGGGTGAACAACTCCTTAGAAAAGCCTTGCTACGCCAAGGATCGGCGGACAAAGGCCACACAGTCAAACGGTGCTCTGGGACTGTGATGCAGTTTGTCGGAGCCCAGGAAAGAGACAAAAGTCATCTCTGACCAGAGGCTCGCACGGGAAGCCTGCAAAGTCTTGAGCAGCTGAAAGAACCGAGTTGGCGGGCCAAGTGGGCGATATCGGTCATACATCGCCTTGCTTAGCATACTCAGTACCAGCATCAAAGGCGGAAAACGTAACTCACATAGTGAGTCCCTTTTGAAAAGTAAATGCATCGACCCCGAAACCCGCGGGTCAGGAGATAGGACACAAAGAAACGATAGCTTGTGATCGCCCACAGATGCCGACAGACCTACATCCGGGAGACCGAATAAGGTCCTGATCGCTCTGGTCACCTATGAGAAGCACGCCCATCCTGTGGAGGTTCCACTGAAGCGAGACGAATATCCGTGATCATGTTCTTGTAGTCCAAGGTAAGCGGCCTTAAGGCTTGCATAGTTCTTCCTGCGCCGAGCAAGAAAAAGGATTGCAGAAACTCTTGGAGTCTGTTCCTCTCTGTCAGAAAAGGAGACCACAACAGTGGTGTAAAGTCAGCGCGAATCTGAACTGCCTTGCTCAGCACTAGCGGTAAAAGGTGAAAAATTCCCGGCAGACTGCCTGTGAAATAAGCCAAGTACCTGTCCAAGTTTCTGTCATTGGGGGTCACATGAAATGTGCCCCTACCTCAACCAAGACGCATCCATCAGCACTGATGTTAAAAATCTGAAGGGTAGAAACTACGTTCCTTACAACAGGTGGGAGCGTCCGCACCACCACCAAACGGGAGTGGCCACCGACTAAAAGTGTAAAGCGGAGGTACTGAATGAGACCATCTTCAGCCCGAGGGTAGACTTCAACAACGTCTTCTCCATGACTCGTCAAGTCTGGGGGTGTCGAAAGTACGCATAGGTCGCTGGTGGCCAGTGGTGTGTGGGAGTCAACAGCCTCTCCTACATGGCCTGTGTGATCCAAGACGGAAGCTGGATGTAAAGAGGTCCATGAAGAAAGGAAACTTCCTCCCATGAATGAAACTATAGTTCTTCCCATCATCAGAGCTTCCAGATTCTTTCTCTGTCCCTACTCCGGGACTTGCTCCGTTGTGGAGAGGACCGGGGGAGAGAAATGAACGAAATACCGAACGTCAGCAAAATGCACAGGGTGAAGTGCTGTTGAGCAGGAAGAGTCTTATAGGCTGATAGCACTGATAACTTCATTTTAACTTACGGTTAACATATGTCGTACACTTTATGTCGTTAACTCTGTAAAAACTCTAAGCAAACTTTGTTTAAACTTTACTGAACTAAACCAACGACAACACCACTTTGTGGGTCTGACTGGTACTTTAAATTCTATCCAAAACAGGCTGCTAACCGTGTAAGGCTATGTAACTGCAAGACGGTTTTGGGTCGTAAGATTGCAGAGCCGTAAGCCATTGGCTATGGCTCCGAAGCGGTGTCTGAAGACTGTAGCAGTTGTGGAACCAGCTCTAGGCTACTCCTATCAACAGCGAAAGTTGTATGAAGTTGATTGGAAAAGGTCTTAACTTACGGCGTATTATTATAACCTTGAAACGTGCGGAGTCTATGGCTGCGAATGTGGAGAAAACTAATACTGTATGTCTGTACGGGTAGTTACAGTAACAGGCCGTAAAGCCACAAGCCGTGTTGAAGTGCTTTAAGAAGGTGTTAAAGTATGGTATGAGCTGTATGTGCCGTTGTTTTTAATAGCTACCCCGATCGTGGAACTGTCTATCAAAAGGCCACCTATGTCAAGAAAAGTATTCTTCGTGGAGTTAATTTTGACAGGGGTTTAATGTACTACGTCAACTGTACGAGTCGTTAACCCAACCACTGGGGTAGAAATCACAAAAAAGTTGACATCGTATGTATACCACACGGGCTGTAATTCCGCTAAACACCCTTCACCACGGAGCTGAGAAGCTAGTGGCTACGTGGGGACTATTGCCATACTCAGTACGCATCCCCGTTAAGTAGTATAGAGCCGTCGTGGATCTACAAAGGCGTCAACGTGCCAGTAAGTTCTACAAGCCATCTGCCCAGTTTGCCACGGTTCACCACGGAGCAACAAAACTAGAGGCTACGCGAGAGGGACTACCACCGTACTGGTATGTGTCCCTAACGTAATAGCTATAAGTACAAAAAAAACGTCTAGATATACGGTAGCGTTAACGTACTACATCTGTTACAAGAGTCGTTACCTCAGTATACTTCTATTTACCACAAGGCCACTGAGTAAGTGGCTACGCATAAGGGTGTGAAGCCGTACTCAGTATGCATTCCTGTTGGAATAGCTAAAAATATACTGGAGCCGTATGGATTACGGAGGAATTTACGTCCAACGCAAGCTATACGAGCCGTTAACTCTGTTTCACTACAGAGCTACAAAGCTGGTAGCCGCATGGGGAAGGGATGGGGGGTGACTACCATCGTACTCAGTACGTGTCCCGGTAAGAATAAAGACTGCGGAGCTCTGTAGCTCCTGGTTACTGGTTGCTTACCACGCAGCTGCGCTGCTGGTGTATGCCGATAACTCTTGTTTGTATCTGTTCACCACTGAGCAATGTAGCCAGTGGCTACGTGTGGGGAACTGCCGTCAAATGCTGTACGCGTCCTGGTAAGAATGATGGGTCCGGAACCCTGTAGCACACGGCTATCAGTCGCATCACCCCGCAGTTGTGTTATCGGGGTTTACCATACGTTGTACGTTATCCCGTGTAGGTCCTGTGGGGGCCGTAACGGCCCGTTCAACAGAGCCGTGTAAGGTTAGGCTGTGATAGCATAAGGGCCCATACGGGACCACACAACGGAGCCGTAAGGGCCTGTAAAGTGTAGCTACAGAACTGTACGGACCTGTAAAGCCGTATCCCGAACTCGTGAATTCATGTCTTGGAGCCAAAGGGACCGACACGGAGCCATTCAGAAGGCTCCTAAAGTTATGGTACTCCCAGGGTTACCGTATATAAAACCGTGATAATCTTTTTATAGTTTGAGCTGAACGTCACATTCGACGCGAGAATTATATCCAGGGTAGTTCGAACGGTCGTGGAACTACATAACACGGAGAAAATAGCTCTCGTGATGCTATGCCTCTCGTGGAAATGGTTTTCTTATCACCCGACCACCAAGCTTCGTAACCTAAGGAAGCGCGCATCACGGGGCATCCTGGGCGCGTTACATTCGGGGACCTGTCCTCGGTGTCCATGATGCTGATGAAAATTTTGTGGAACTGTGACGTTCAACGCGGACAATCTTATTGATGTAGTTTACACAGCCGTCGAACTCCGTAGCTAATGGCTACAGGACCAGGATTAAAATAGCTCTCGTGATGCTATACTTCTTGCGAAGAATGTCACTTATCACCCAACCACATAGCTCCGTAGCTAGCTAGTGGGTCTATTTCCGTATTTATTGTACAGTGTACGTTATCCCTTTACAAAACTCAAGAGCGGGTCTCCTGAAAAGAGGACGTCAGGGGGGTCTATGCCCCAAAATTCAAGCTTAAAAATTAAAAACTTTTGTCTTAATTATATGCGAGAAAAACAAACGCAGGACATTTACTGGTAACGTTAAATAAAATATATGCTCTCTTATAACAACTGTAGCTCCTTGGACCTGTATGAAGCCGACTCCGCGAACACCCTGTGTGACGTTGACCCAATCACATGCGCCAACATCGATATAAGAAATTGGCCTAATGCATAGGAGAACCTGTACTACCCTAACATGTTAATACAAAGCATAGTTTAAAGCTAGGCTTTACTCGTGGAAGGGCGGGCCAAGGGTAAAAAACATTTAAACCCAAGGGCAAAAGGTCCAATAGACAGGCACACTTGGTGCTCTAGGGCCT
Organism: Chiridota heheva; assembly: GCA_020152595.1. Classification (NCBI taxonomy): domain Eukaryota; kingdom Metazoa; phylum Echinodermata; class Holothuroidea; order Apodida; family Chiridotidae; genus Chiridota; species Chiridota heheva. The sequence continues at coordinate 149,182 of JAIGNY010000024.1, forward strand.
TAAAACACCCGCGGCGAGAGTGGGACTCTCTCGAACTAGCCACCCGTTTTGTACGGATGGAGACAAAAACACTCTATCCTAAGTGTAGGCTTAACGGGAAAGTCCTGTGAGTCAGACAGAAGAAAAATCTGGTCCCATGGCTACCTTGTCTTACTTTAGAAGACTTGAAAAGGTAAACAGAAAATGCAGAACAATGTAAAAGCCTGCCTAATAGAAGCTGCAAGGGAGAAAATTGTTAGAAAAAGGTTAAGTTTCTAAAAGAAAATTTGACCAGTTCCAGCGATGTTGTGATAACAACGCGCTGAAAAGAAGTGAGGGTTAGTAGAGGTAATATGGAGGTCAGGGCTGGGCTGGTAACTACGTTTTTAGGGTCGGTTAGAAGTGTGTTAGAATCAGGTCATGTCACCAGATTGCTTATTTATAGCATGGAAGGTAAGGTATAACTTGAAGTAAATATGTATGTATGTTTATGTGTGGATATGTATGTATATGTATGTGTGTGTATGTGTGTGTAAGTGTGGGTGTGTGTATGTATGTGTGTGTATATATATATATATATATATATATATATATGTATGTATATATATATATATGTATGTGTGTATATATATAGATATGTATATGTGTATGTATATATATATATATATATATATATATATATATATATATATATATATATATATATATATATATATATATATATATATATATATATATATATCATTCATTTATATTGATATTGTATTTTATTTCGTGGAGTGATAAATAAATAATATTTTTTTATTTTGTTGATAAAGCAAGACTTTAATCTGGTCCACAAAATACTTCTCAAAACAAAAGTAAAAACTTGCATTTTCAAACTTACAATTCATTTTACTGTTTCAAATTTGTTATTTTTTCTGCTTAAAATGTATTCCCTTTCATTCTTTAAGAATAACAACTCTCTTTGGAGCATGCTGTTCATCATCTTAAAATATTTTTGAGAAAACTATGCTTTCTCCACGTCCTTAATTATGTGAAATCGCTCCTTCAAATTTGGTTTCAGATAGGTTGAATTATGAATAGGTATGGGTGTGGCAAATGCATATTTATTGCAATATGCTGGGGGCCATAAGCAGTTGACAGTCCTGCTGAAATTTTAATCAACTTTTAGCTGATATATTTCTAAAAAGCAGAAAAATCAAACAAACAGTGATCAAACTTGAATTTTGCTGTTTGATCAATTCTACAGATTCTCTGGCAGCTAACACATTTTTCTTACAAAAGCTAAAAAAAAAAATATCAAGAATTTTCCATGCATTTTTGGATTTCATAAACTTTATGTCCACTTGACCTCTTTTTCACAGACTTAAAGTGATACATCCTCTTTCACCTCCTACAGCCATGTTCCTATTAGCAGGAGATGAAAAAATTATCTCCAGCTGCTTCAATCGTTTTATACTTTTTAAAACCGATTTTAGCTGAACATGATTACTTCAGTTCTTTGACCAATCAACTGCTGGGGCAATTTTCCCTTTCTTACCCAACCAATCAATTGCTGGGGCAATTTTCCCTTTCTTACCCAACCAATCAACTGCTGGGGCAATTTTCCCTTTCTTGCCCAACCAATCAACTGCTGGGGTAATATTCCCTTTCTTACCCATCCAATCAACTGCTGGGGCAATTTTCCCTTTCTTGCCCAACCAATCAACTGCTGGGGCAATTTTCCCTTTCTTGCCCAACCAATCAACTGCTGGGGCAATTTTCCCTTTCTTACCCAACCAATCAACTGCCGGGGCAATTTTCCCTTTCTTACCCAACCAATCAACTGCTGGGGTAATTTTCCCTTTCTTACCCAACCAATCAACTGCTGGGGCAATTTTCCCTTTCTTGCCCAACCAATCAAGTGCTGGGGCAATTTTTCCTTTCCCACCCAACCAATCAACTGCTGGGGCAATTTTCCCTTTCTTACCCAACCAACCAACTGCTGGGGCAATTTTCCCATTCTTATTCAACCAATCAACTACTGGGGGAATTTTCCCTTTCTTACCCAACGAATCACCAGCAGTGTTTGGAGGAAAAGTTGTAAGCACCAATGCACCCACGTCTTACTTTCATGTTAAACACATGTATGATAAGTGAGTTTGAAACCATTTTTTCCTAAGGTTGGTCCCATACCGTGCACAAATTGTGCAGACGGCCAAGATTCCACCAGTATATAATTGGTTGATAAGACATTCCTCAGTTTATGATTGGTCCATTTTGGACACGTCAATTTCCGCCATGTGACATTATTTCAAGAAAGTGTTCCAGAAATTTGGTGATTCAGATTTGAACAAGTCAATACTAAGGATGACACTACATACCTCTGTGCATCAACTTTCAGATCTGCAGAAATACTAAACCAGATGTGCTTCTTGCGACCACGGGCATAGTTATCTAAGATTAAACCAGCAATCTGAAGGACAAACAAGAGATTAAACCTTTATATCCACATGATATGACCTCACAGTCAAAATTTTACAGTGAAGGGAATATACATACATACATACATACATATAAGGCATTTATAAAGCGCCCCTACATCAAGAACGCAGGAAATATTATACGGCAGGGATGGAAAATCTTACAATTCTTCCCACAAACATGAAATATTGGTTACTTTCCTTCCCTCTGGTGCTAATGAGCCAGTATGACTTACATATACATGAATACCTTTTGCAAGAGCCCTATAGCAACAGGGACAAAGTTGTTTGCGAAATAAGAAGCCATATATGATTGATATTTTCTTGAAAGGGACAATTCTTTACTTATTTGTAAATAACCTCTTTGATCATGGTGTATCTATTTTTCTCTGAAATTGTCACTTTCCCATGACCCAGGTTTGCACGGATTTCACAACCTTGTCATCATATAGAACACTTGTTAGATTTTTACTGAAAATCCCTTCAAACGTTGGTTTGTTGATGTTTAACGCCACCGCAACAGTCAGAGTCAAATGTGCCAAGAGGGTTTTAATAAATAATGGTGTAAGAGTTAGGATAGTGAGGAAAGGAAGGTTTGTAAGGGAGATAAAAGGGAAAGGCTGAATGTGATAGAAAAAATTAGGTGAAAAGAAAGGGGTGTGTAATGTTAGGTGTAGAAAGGGAGGGGAGGGAGATCAACATTTTTGAAAGGGGGTTATTACACAGACCTTTTTGCTCAGGTAAATATTCAAATTTATACACTGCAAAAGACATGACTAAAAATCTATCTTTTAACTTCTCCATGCACTCAGCATCACTGAAATCACACAAAGAACCCAATCGAGTATCAATTTTTTATATTTCATTTTCTTTTTTTTAAATGCTAACAATAGTGCATTATGGAAAAAATCACACAATGAACCAATCAAATATCATTTTTTTATATTTCATAATTTTATATAATATGCTAAGGTAAACAATAGCGCATTAGGAAGGAAAGCACACAATGACCAATCAAATATCTTTTATTTTTTTATTTTATATAATATGCTAAGGTGAACAATAGCGTATTAGGGAAGAAATCACATTTTCTATATGAATAATCTTATACTTGCACATCTTCAAAGACGGTAAAAAATTATTTGAATTTGTTCGACCAATGACCACATCTACTGAAGCTGTTAACAGAAGTTTCAAAGACTTATACAATTGCTACATAGTTTTGAAGTCTGGATATCGTGTTAACGAAGACGGAGAAATATGCAGTTAACGTTTTTGATTGGGCTATAAATATTTGCGCATAGACTGATAAGCCAATCAATAACCGCTGCAGAAGTGACGTTAGTAGTATGTAGCATAATTACTGGTAGGATGTCAAGCAATTTCTCGAGATGAGATTTCCTCTTTAACCATATTGACATAAAGAAAATAGAAAAGAGACACCTTTTCAGACTCTACCCCTTACCCCTTTTTTACTCTTTTTCTTTTCAAGAAGTGATCAGAGAAGCAGTCAGGGGATGAGCAGCCCTGCCACCAGGACTGCCGTTTAACATCCTCATCCGACGGAAGGTGAATGCCACCCAACCATTTGCCACTTTTCCTAAAGGTTAAGTGGCAGAGGTGTGATGTAGATGACAAACCTCTGTACTTCAGCTTACTGTATGCTTACCTGCCTGCCTTTGCCAACACCAGCAGCATCACCGATAAAGAACCCTGCTCTGTTGCCATCGGGAAGGATGGTCTGATGGCGCTGACACTATAAGGGAATCAAAAACGGATGAAAATAAATATTTGAAATACAGAACCATACATTAAATTCATCATTTATTTTAGCTTTCTGAAGATATACAGAATGAAAAGCAATGGAGAGTCTTTATTTACAAAAGAAAGGAAAGCTAAGGCAGACTCACACAAAATTTAGGTTAACTTGTAATGTGAGTTCACAGATAAATAATAAACTACAAATAACTAAGAGTTACAATACATATATGACAAAAACAAAGCAGAGTAAAAAGGGACGTAGTACAAACAAGAGTAGTGATATAAAAATAAAGATTTGAGGTTTTAGAACTTGTGTTTATAATATATATATATATATATATATATATATATATATATATATATGTGTATGTATGTATGTATTCACATATGTATATATATATATATATGTATATATATATATATATATATATATATATACATATATATATATAAATACATACATACATACACACATATATATATATATATATATATATATAAAGTACAGAGTTCACAAGTGCGAGTGATTATTTCAGTTGTATTTTTGTTTATTTCCGTGCTTTCAGTGAATGGAAGCATATTTTCTACCTTCTTGTGAAACCTCAGTAGTGGCAGGTACTCATTAACTGAGAAGACTGAAGTAACAGGAATCATGTCATAATCAAACATAATCAAAACAGTATGCTTGACTATTCAAAGCTAGTATAGAGAATGGGCTTATTGAGGGAAGTATACACAGAAATAGGGTAGCAGGGGCAGATGGTTTCAAATTACTTTAAAAGATGCACTTACATTTTTATTTGCTTTGTTAATTTTCACACAATTTTACAAGCTTCAAATATCTTTGAATTGTCCCAGATATTTCAAGACAAAAAAGCTTAATATTACGACTTCTCCCAGTAACTCATAAAACATGTAAAAACTAGCAGTCTCTATATCTATAACACCTATTTTAGTTTTATCAATTGAGCAACAAAGAAAAAGAGAGGCCCTGACTTGCTAATGTCAATGAAAGAATGTCATTAAGTCCCCTTTCCAACCTGTACCCTCCCCTAACCCCTACACATTCACAGAACTACATCCTAGATTGTAATACAACTTCCAATTTAAGAAAACATGTGTGTCAAGCAAAGTCAAGTAGCATGAAAAATGTTCAATATAACATTAAAGCAAAATTATGTGAAACAATATCGCTTAACGTATGACAAACTAGACATTAGAAACAATACAAATCCCCTTAATGCTAATAATGCATATTCCAGCCTGTCCCACATTCCATCCCAACTTGTCCCAAATGTCATCCCACATCTATACTCCATGCAATCATACCTGAAAACCAGATACTGTAAGTCATTCCACCACTTGCATGACCCACATGCCATGCACAACTGAAACCCAGATGACACCCAACCACATGACATTCCACCCTGTCCCACAGGTCGACCCAACCTGTTCCACATGTCAACCCACCCTATTCCACATGCCAACCCACCCTGCCCTACATGCCAACGCATCCTGACTAACATCCCACCCCACCCTGCCCTATATACAATTCCACCCTGTCCCACATGAAATCCCACCCTCATCCTAATTCCATCAGCTACTTTATCATCATGTCATCTTCTACCCCACATTCCACTTTATATTCCCCAAACCCGTACATTGAAATTGTTTAGAAGCAAGGAAACTTTTATTTGCTTCTTTATTCATGGCAAGACAAACATTTTGATTGCTATTCATGTCAATAATGTCAATATCATAACAAAACTAAGAATGTAAAGTGAGTAAGTCTCACCTGCCATATAATTTTGATCTCAGGTCAAACATTTTGCAGCAAAGTATTGTTATGCAAATAAGCTAATTAAAATGAACACTACACCACACCATTAAGAATAGACAATGCTCTGTACATATATAATCATTTGTGTTAACAAAATCCCCACTCATATGCACACTACACCTCACAATTGAGTGTAGACAATGCTCTTCACATATATGATCATTTGTGAAAACAAAATCCCCCACATCCTCTTTAATTTAAGAGATATGATAGATACAAATATTTCAATTGTTATGCAAATAAGCTAATTAGTGTGCAAACACAATCCCCCCCCCCCTCCACCCATCACGCTCATTTGAACAGCACCCATGTCCTCTACCCCTCTGCGAAGTTACATGAATGTACACCATTCATAAATTAAGTTACAGTATGAAACTTTAACCAAACAAATATTTTCATTGTTATGCAAATAAGCAAATTAATATCCACACACAACCCCCATAATGCTCATTTGAACAGTACCTATGTCCTCCACCCCTCTGCCAAGTTACATGAATGTACACCATTCATAACTTAGGTTAAAGCAAAAACTTTTAACCAAAATTTAACCGGACGCTGATGCTGATGCCAAGGGTAGTAGATAAGCTCTACTATTCTTTGAATAGTCGAGTTAAAAATGAAATTAAAGTGCTATAAGGGATAGAGAGGTTCAGAATAAAGGCTACATTGTAAGTGGCGTACTGTATCTGTATAAGAGGGGAGAAAAGGGGTAGAAAGAGAAGGTGAAGGGAAACTAGCATTAGCGTATACCAATTGAATATTGTGTATTTAATATACCAATTAAATATTGTGTCTTTATATCTGAATAAATTGGTACACAGTAAACTATACCCAGCCCACAACTTACAGCATAATGAATTCCTCCAGCTGAAGACTGCTTAGTTTACTCTCTGAGACTATGACTGAAGGAATGGAAGCTGCCAGGTTGTATGTAGCTTGTGGCAATGGAACAGCCTGCAAAAGATATGCAAACATCAGACAAACAGAACCTTTCAAAACTTCATATCAGGTCATAGTTGTTAAGTTGAAAATGTTTGATTTCCTGACATAACATTTAGGTTTATTATGACAGTAAATAACAGTAAATATCAATCTTATATAATTTCTATTTAGGAAACATTTATTACCTCTGCCAACAAAGTTTTCACCTGCGTTTGTCTGTTTGTCTTAACCCTTACTCTACCACGCGGCGGTATTATTGCCGTTTTGAGTGACCCATCTTTGACCGACTCCCAATGCAATTTCAAAAAAGTGCAGGTAGAGTAAGGCTTAATCAACCCGCGACAAATGTGCCAACTCGAAAATATATGCAGCATGATCCTGGTGGGCAGCCCAGCGGGGACTGAAGTGGAACGAGCCCGGCTCTGCTGCTTGGAAGACAAAGGACCCTTCAATAATCAGCCCTTAATTAACCCTTACTCTACCACGCACCAATATTATCGCCGTTTTGGGTGCCCCATCTTTGACTCCGCCTCCCGAGTGCATTGTCAAAAATGTGCTGGTAGAGTAAGGGTTAAGAACTGATGATTTGAAATTGGTGTGTGGTTTGGTAACTGTCTAAGGAAAAAGTGATTACAATTTGGGACATATTGGAACAGGGAAAGGGCAGAAATTGAGGGGTGAGACCTGTCAAGAATTAGTTGAAACTTTCCATTGGAATGTGCTGAACAATGAATTTATGGCCTGAATAGAAAATCCAAACAATCAATTTTCGGGACTCTTAAGAAAAACAAATCAAATGATTCCTGGTATTAATGAGGATAATCAAGACAATTGTTTTCTTGCATGAAAGGAAAATGATGGAATGTGAATCGTGCCTGAATGGAACTCAAACAATGAATGCTTCGCTTCAATAAAACTGAAAACAATGATATGATCTTCGAAGAAACCAACCAAGGTAGATCCTGAAGTGTTTAGAATGTAAATGGCAATACAGATCAAAAGTTGGAAAGAGATTCTTTAGGGAAAAACTTGGGTGGTTCTAGGATTTCTGAGGCACATTATATTGGGGATGGGTAATGAACTGGGGGCGGAGGTATGCACTTTAGACTTCTCAAATTCTAGTTATCACTGTAATTGATTTATTTACAATGTGAATTATGTTGCTCTTTTCACTTTCTTTGTGATAACAATAACATGATCTTTTTGCTTAGGATTTTCCCAACCACCTGCAAGCTTTTTTCAATAAAGCTTTACACTTTTAGGTCAAAATAAATTTGAAAAATCTCGATTTCCAATCTTGACTCTTGTAATTGTTCCCAAAACGTTGCAACGTTAGTTTATTTCAGGTCTTTACACCAAAACCCTATAACAATGCCATCTTTTCATGCTGGTGAGTTCCCCAATTTTAAAAAGATGCAGGGCCACTACTTTTTGTGTTGTTTACTCCGTTATTTACATTTCAAGTGCCCTCAAGCCTGCCCTCAAAATGCCCTTGATGCCTTAAAACTGCCCCTGTCAGTAACAATTTGCCCCTTCTGGATAATGCTAGGGGTTTGCATTTGTGCCTTGCTACATATATTTCCATACCAAAACATTTATCTTAATTGACATATTAAGCGCCCCTGCTATAATAAGCACCCCTGCTATAATTAGCACCCCTGCTATAATAAGCACCCCTACTATAATAAGCACCCCTGCTGTAATAAGCGCCCCTGCTATAATAAGCGCCCTTGCTATAATAAGCGCCCCTGCTGTAATAAGCGCCCCTACTATAATGAGCGCCCGTGCTATAATAAGCGCCCCTACTATAATGAGCGCCCGTGCTATAATAAGCGCCCCTACTATAATAAGCACCCCCTGCTATAATAAGCGCCCCTGCTATAATAAGCGCCCCGCTATAATAAGCGCCGCTGCTATAATAAGCGCCCCTGCTATAATAGGCGCCCCTGTTATAATAAGCGCCCCTGCCATAATAAGCGCCGCTGCTATAATAAGCGCCGCTGCTATAATAAGCGCCCCTGCTATAATAAGCGCCCCTGCTATAATAAGCGCCCCTGCTATAATAAGCGAACCTGCTATAATAAGCGCCCCCGCTATAATAAGCGCCCCTGCTATAATAAGCGCCCCTGCTATAATAAGCGCTGCTGCTATAAGCGCCCTCCCAACATTTTTAGACTGATAACATAATTTATTTGATTAATGTAAAGACCTAACAGTAAGTTTTGTTACATTATTTGTTTATTCAGCGTCTGATGCTCACGATGTTTTTGTGGTGGTTATTGTGGGGCTAGTATAGAACCAGCTCACACAATGCAATTCGGATAGCACAATGTATGCGGCCCTGGAGCATGGGCACTTATTAGGAAGAAACTTCAGGCCTAAAAAGTGGTGCAATTCTATTTTTCTAAGCCCGAAAGTGCTTATAACGTCCAATACAGTATATGCGCAAACTGTACAGTATAACTACACTGTATCATGACTAGATTAGTTGGTTTGTTTGTTTGTTGATATATAACGGCACCGCGACAGTCAGTCAAATGTGCCAAGAGGGTGTTAAAAATCTAAGGTGCAAGAGTTAGGACAGAGATGAATGGGAGAGGAAAAGGAAGAGAGAAAAATAGAATGAAAAATAAGGAGCAAAGAAAGTGTAACAAAAGGATAGGATGGTAGGATAGAAAAGGGGAAGTGTGGGTAAAAATTAGATCAAGTGGAATAAGTTGCTGTTGCAGAGGAAGGTAAGGATGTTGGAGGATAGATTGTTCTTGAAGAGATCAGAAATGGAGGTGGAGGAGAGGAGTGATCTGGAGTTCAGGTATAAGGGACAGGTTAAGAGGATATGCTTGATCGAGAGATTAGTGTTGCAAGTAGGGCAGAGAGGTTTGGGAGAGGCTGAAAGGAGGTAGAAGTGGGTGAGAAAGGAGTGACCGAGGCGGATGACAACAACGTCCTCTCTACGATTGCGACTGTGCAGGGGAGGGCTGGTCCTGACTTTGGGATTGATATTGTGAAGTTTGTTACTGGTCTCAAGAATGGTGAAGCAGAAGTCGGAGTGCAGATTAAGCATAGGTGAAGTGTGCTTCGACAGAGCGTTGTTGTTGGCTCTGTCAACCCTCTTCTTGCCAGGCAAGCCAACGTGGCTGGGGATCCAGAAAAAGATCATTTACTTCCCTGAGGAAGAGAGAACATGAAGTTTGTTTAGGATTGGTAAGATTAGTGGATTAGACCAGAGCATGTCGAGGATGCCAGTGAGAACGGATTTTGAATCAGAGAAGATGACGAAGTGGGGGTGGAAGGAGAATTCTGCAAAGTTTAAAGCTAGCCCTTGTTTCAGTAGATGGAGTCCCCATCAGGTAGCCTTAAAGAAAGGGCGAGGCAGGGACAAGGCGGCTGCTGCAGAGGAGCCTTCCCATGTGGAGTCATCAGTGAAGAGAAAGGAGTAGTCGTGGAAATGTCTACTGAATTGGAAGTATTTGCAGCAAAGGCTTGGTTGTGAAGAGCGTTAGTGTAGGAGTAAAGGCCAAGGAAAACTTGGAGAGGAGGGATAACCTACCCAGGTGGGAGTAGGAAGGATAGTGTGCCTAGCCATTGAGAAAATGTTGATGTTGGCTTTGGGGGAAATGAGAATGCATCCAGATACTCAAAGGTGGGGGTATGTGTTTGTTGAGATTGAAGAAGTTGGTGAAAGAAGGAGAGTGGGTGGAATGGAAACATGGGTTTGTGGGACAGTGAGGATGTGAAGAGCGAAGGAGAGGGTGTTCTGAAGGTTGCCTTTGATTATTTGTTGAGTTAAGGTGTTCTGTTGGGGTTTATGGTCCTTAGGAGGTGGCATGTTGTTGAAATGGTTTTCTCCAGAATGGGAGAGAGTAGCGGCATATTGATGTGAAGACCCTAAAGTGTTGGTGGATTAGGAAGTGATAGAGGGGAGGCAGAAATAAATGGTAAGAGTGGCTTTTCCCCAGTGGGAAAGTTGGTTGATCCAGACTATGTCTGTCTGGATGCCCTTGGAAACTGTGCAGGTGTTAGTAGAGATAGGATTGTTCTTGTTGGTGGTGGTGGTGGTGGTAGGGTTGTTGATAAGAGTGGTAGGGTTGTTGTTGTTGGTGGTGGTAGGGTTGTTGTTGTTGGTGGTGGTAGGGTTGTTGTTGGTGGTGGTGGTAGGGTTTTTGATGGTGGTAGGGTTGTTGTTGGTGGTGGTAGGGTTCTTGTTGGTGGTGGTAGGGTTGTTGATGGTGGTGGTGGTAGGGTTGTTGTTGGTGGTGGTAGGGTTGTTGTTGGTGGTGGTGGTAGGGTTGTTGATGGTGGTGGTGGTAGGGTTGTTGTTGGTGGTGGTAGGGTTGTTGGTGGTGGTGGTTGGGTTGTTGGTGGTGGTGGTGGTAGGGTTGTTGATGGTGGTGGTGGTAGGGTTGTTGTTGGTGGTGGTAGGGTTGTTGATGGTGGTGGTGGTAGGGTTGTTGATGGTGGTGGTGGTAGGGTTGTTGATGGTGGTGGTGGTAGGGTTGTTGATGGTGGTGGTGGTAGGGTTGTTGTTGGTGGTGGTAGTGGTAGGGTTGTTGTTGTTGGTGGTGGTAGGGTTGTTGATGGTGGTGGTGGTGGTAGGGTTGTTGATGGTGGTGGTGGTAGGGTTGTTGTTGGTGGTGGTGGTAGGGTTGTTGATGGTGGTGGTGGTGGTAGGGTTGTTGTTGGTGGTGGTGGTGGTAGGGTTGTTGTTGGTGGTGGTAGGGTTGTTGATGGTGGTGGTGGTGGTAGGGTTGTTATTGTTGTTGTTGTTGGTGGTGGTGGTAGGTTATTGATGGTGGAAGGGTTGGTGTGGGTAAGAACTTGGGAAAAGTCTGGGTTTGGCGTTTAGCTGGTTTGGGGTTTTATAATCTATTTGGCTTCTTTGGGGGTAGGAGAGGTTTTAGAGGGTTTTTATTTTAAAGACCTCCTTTTCCCTGAGCCACTTGGGGCAAGAGTTGGAGGAGACAGGGTAATGCAGGGGGTGGGGATGATTTTGACACCAGTGTTGGCAAGGATTGTAGAGGCTAGGAGGAGTTTGGATTGGGTAGAGGTGGAACATTTGACTAGGAGGTTTACGGACAGTAAGCGTTTTACATAGTCAGGGGTACCAATGATACCCTGCAGGGCCTTGGTGAGGGCAAATGAGAGGTTTTGAGGCCTGGATCACCATGGGGAAAAGACAATGATAAATTTTGGCCATTGTGGGGAGGGGTGGGATGGTGGGAAAATGTGAGGAGAGGGGGGAGAATGAAAGGAAAATCAGGCTGAGGGGGAGAGGATGGCCTTTTGAGGTATTTCTGGGCGTGTCTGTAGGGGTGAGGTGAAGTCCCAAGGTCCGATGTCTCCATGATGATGGAAACAAAAATAAATAGATAAAGGGGGGGTGAAAAGGAGGCAGCAAGTGCCCCAATAGCAGAGGACAGCAGGAGGAAGAGTGGGATGAGGTCCAATTTAAAAAAAAAAGAAAAATGAGTAGTGGAGGAAAGAAGGGAAAAGCCTAGGAGCTGCCCACACTAGGTGACTGGCCCTGTAACTGTGTGAGTTAGGCTAAGCGAAAGTTGTGTGTAGACGTGAAAACAAAAATATCGGAAAGATCTTACAAAAAACCAGAGAAAAAAAGTCAGAAAATCCAAAAAGCAAAAACAGGAGATAAGAACAGATAAGAAAGAGAAGGTACAAAATTTAAGTGCTGAAAGTGGTTAAAAATTGAGAAAATAAGTTAATAATATGCTTTGTATGAGTTACATCTTGTCTTGTTGAGGTGCAACCATTAAAAATGTAACAGAAAATTGACATAAGCCTTGGAATGAAAGTCAGAAAAGTAATGGAAGTTTGGAGCAGCTACTCCAACAAAGAATAAAATTTGCAAGTATAGCTGACCAACTTAAGGTTGAATGTCTGAATATTCATGTCACTAATTACAATTCTTAACGGTAATTTGTAAAATGTCTCAAATTGCTGAGCCAATCACTACACTGTACAATAAAATTTGAATGCAAAGCAACCAATCAAATGAACTTACAGACAGGGAGGACGCTTCCACAATGTTACCTGGGTGAGGTTTTGCTCCTGGTATAATAGCCTTGGCACGATACCCTGAAAATACCTCAGAGCTGAAAGGCAAATAGAATGAGTTACATCACTCCTGTGATTTTTCAGGCACAATATGATGAAATTTTTGCAGTTTAAATTCCTTGAACCTTTCAACTCCACACTAACTTGAAAAATAATTGCAAAACATTATAAAAGTTGTCAGAAATCTTGATATTTGGGAAATGATGTAATAACAAAATGTGTTATATATCATTATCTTTCAAAATGGAAAAGACTGAATTTTCTTACTCACTACCATGCCATTTATATTGTTCAACAAATTATGTCTGTACTGCACACTAAATAACCCTATTCAACAACTAACACCCTAATAATTTTCAGAGATAGTTAAACTGATACACAGTAATAAATCAACAAAATGTAATGGGTTTTATTTTCCTCCTTACTTTTTAGCGAATGCAAAGATGATAAAATGAAATGCAAAGCTTATCAAACAGCAATTTTGTCATTAAAATTCATTGTTGAAAATATTTTCTAAAATATTGGTCAAGAGTACATCAACCTGAAGAACTGACCTTTTCTTTTTCACCTGTCATGAATATTAGAAACATTTCACCCCATCCCCCCACAAAAAGAATATTAACCCAATCCTTGCCCGAAGTTTCCAGTTTCCTTACCTGATATTTTCTTCAAGCCCATCCTCAGAAAGTCTCTTCAATTCATCTGTTATGTCCACCCCTCCTTGTCTGGAGGGCAAGGCTCCCCCTACATTTGGAGGTGACATCAGTTGTCCATGTGGAGGTGAGATTAATTGTCCGTTATAAACACCTGTCACACCATAAGATGGAGGTTCGGACACATTTTGACCAGCCAAGTATGCCAACGCTCGTCCCTGGTCACTTGTTCTTGGTGGACCAATGCCTTGGTTAGAATACTGAATAGGAATTTGAGAGAAAGTATGACCCGGCATCACATTTTGTGGTGGTAAAAAACTGGCTGGCGAAGTGTGCAAGATAACCGATGGAGACATCTGCATCTGAGAGAAAGTTGGCACTCCGTGACCTGGTGTTGACATAACATTTTGTAAGTGGCCAATAGCAGCTTGAGGGTTTCCAGTCTCCATTTTGTTCTGAGAATCGTGAGAACCTGATCTGTCCATCATGAGGTGATCTGCAAGGATGCTTTGGCATTGGTATTTATCTGATGCATAAAAAAAAAAGGTATATATTTTGATGTTTTGTTTAATTGAATTTTCATATCAATTAAATTTGGTTGTTACATGCATTTTCTTAGTAATAAACCTGCAAAAAAGTAACTGTAAAGGAACACCTATTCTCCCCATCCCAATACGGTGCAAGACCAGGTGCCCATATGTAGGCTTTTATTTCATCTTTAAACCAGACTGTACGTGTACACATCCCTTTCCCTATTAATTCAAACTATGCTGATATCACAGTGCCCTAGCCATGCTGTTTTAGAGAGACAGCCCACCCCACCCCTCCATTTGATCCGCCCCTCATCAGAAAACCAGAATGTTTAGTGGTTCCGATGCATCCTTTCATTATGGTTGATTTTCAAGTCTTATACTATTAAACTGGCATTGCGTGTCATGAAATATGCTAAATAACATACATTCATAAGCCATGCCCGCCATGCATAATAAAAGTGTACTTTGACAACATTACAAGTATGATGCAAGCATGCATATGGTTGCACATTTATCACTGTTTGAAGAATTTTACATAATGCCCCACCTACATGACATCACTACCGACACAATTGGTCATATACTAGTATACGGACCATAACTCATTTGTGTACAAAATATGATATGTGAGCGATGTGTTTATGTTTATGGAGCATTTCCACATTAAGGCACGCATATATTGATAGAACCAATATAATGTCAATATAAGCATGTCCAAAATAACTGAAAAATAACATGCAAGTATGATGCAAATAGACATATGTTTACTATAAATTTATCACTTTTTCAAGATTTGTTTTATATTAAGCCACCCCTCCAACCCACTTAGTAACATCACCACCAAAAACAATAAACACAAATAGCAGACAATGGTTATCTGGTCCAAAGTACCGAGTAATTAGAGTTCTTAATTAAAGTAATTAAAGTTCAAGTTTTATTTGGAAAAAATAGCACTGATTGTGATTTACAGATTAATATTTTTAAGGTAAATGCAATATGATGGGGGAAGTGTTTTTTTTTTTTTTTTTTTTTAATTTTTACAGTGCCCTTTCTTGTTGAAAGGAACAAATTTCACTCAAAATGTTCAACACTAATGTGAATCTGCAACATTAATTAATTGACTCTGAAGAGATTCTCAGACGAAAGTGAATGCATACATGTCTTTTCAAAAGAATTACATTCTTATGAAATTTTCTTATTATGATATTGCTAAAAAATACAGGCAGATTTCATGACAGTTGGGCCCAGAAATTTTGCACAAAAATTTAATCGGTATTTTCCCGCTCTGTGCTAACATTACTGTACTATATTGCATATTCACAAAACTACTAGTACAACGTAAGTAGGCTAGCTGTTATTGAAAGTTCGAGGAATAGCAGGAATATTTATGAACTTCGCAAATTTTGAGACCATGCCTTTCCATAAGTATTATGTTCTTATGAAATATTTAGGTGATGGACTTTAATAACATACATATATTTCTAAACAATTGTATTTTTTGCAGATTACTAAGTGATTTTAAGGTCTAATAACTAATTTTTTTAAGTAAAGACCCTGACTGTGCTCAGAGGTACTTCTGTACTTTTCAATTGGTGGTATCGTACCGTACCGGCACCGTTCGTGACCGGTACTTTTCTTAGTACGGTATACCCTACATGTTTTAAAAAATTATGGAGTAAATCTTCAGTGTTGAGAAAACAAGGCCGGGTGCATTCCATGTGAAACCTATATTCCGAAGGTATGCCGAGACCTTTGCTTTCATACTCCAGGAGTAAACTCTGGCCAGGTTGCCAGTGGTAGAATTCAGCTGTCAAAATATGACATTCATGGAGTCATGGACCAGTCAGTCTGCAAAGTCCCGTTAATTAGGTCATGTAACTGGGTTCTCTTAGCAAGGAAATTGCACTAGCTACGCAAATTCAATTTTTTGCCAAACACTCGACTACCATGTAACGTGACGTAATTTGAGAAATACGGTCACGTGGGATGCATATTTGTCAAAGATGGCAGGGTAACTGTTTGACGGAATTATTACTTTCAATACAATTCGTAAATTATCTAAATTTAGGCGTCGTTTTTGAGAAATCTGGTGTCAAAGTTAGGTCCTAAAATTAATAGGGTACAAAAAGTCATCCATATTTGCCATGTTCCTGACTCAGCAGACACAAATTATCACATTTTAAGACAAGAATCGTGTAGATGTAGGTGTCATTGCATGCATTCGATACATATCTAATTCCCAATGTTGCGCCCATGAGAACATGGCAAATCTTCTGACAAATTATTTACCAAATTTCCTAATTTCTTCATTATTGTTAAGTGTAACATTAAATACCATGTTGAGCTATGCAAAAAATTAGGTCTTAGACTAAAAATGAATGTAAAAGTTACAATCAATTAGCCATCCTTCCTTGTGAAATTGGAACCAGGCTTTTTATGATTAGATCTGCTGCATATTAAGGTTAAGCCCTGTGCATTCTATTTCTAACTTTACACTTTCAGCATTTATATTATATAATCTTGTTATCAAGGTGGACGGACATTAGGGCATTCTGAGAATTATCTCACTAGATCAAGCTTTCCTAATTTTTTGAGAGGTTGTTGTCTCATTTCTTTTATAAAGTACTTTTACTTGTAAGTTGTACTTCTTCAAGTTCTCCTAAACAGGTATTTTTAGTTTCAGATAAGATATTTAGGGCAATTTCTTGTTTTTAAGTGAAATTATTTAAATAATGTTAGCTAAATGTTAATAATTTTAGCTTCATTATATTTGAAGGTGGGTGAAATGCACAATGTATGTATTTATGAATTACATGATCAAATGTAATAGACATAGTTCAGAAAAATATTTCAAATGTTTCATTGATTACACACGACAAATTAGTGTTTTAATGATTTTTGTTAATGGTAAGTTTCTTGTTTTACGGCTTTAAAGTTTGGATGATTAAGGGAGTTTGATTAAATTGTCACATCTTATATTGCATTAAAGTGTTTTAGATTCAAGTGCATAGCAATGCAGCCTAACTAAACATCATTGCCATGGTAATATGGTAAACAGGAAAGTAAAGGATTTTCATCAGTGGAAAAATAGTATAATACATTGTCATCATGATGTTAAAAATATGCTGAATTAACTTATTTGTTTAATTTTTATAGTGAATGATTAATCCAAAATATTATTCTGATCACCTGATTTTTTAATTGGAAATTGAATAAATGGCAAAGAATATAGATGATGATGTACTTTTAATCACTTGTCGTTTCTTTCTTAATGTTCATTTGTAAGTTACCCTTTTGTAAGTTAACCTTTTGTAAGTTACCCTTTTGTAAGTTACCCTTTTGTAAGGACTGAAGCAAGTAAAGTAAAGTGTCTTGCTCAAGGACAAAATGCAGAGCTCACGACAGGAATTGAAACTCGGTACCTCTCGAATAGGAGTATGACTCCTTAACCACTGAGCCACAGCACTTCTTAAAATTGTTTTTACGCCCTTAAATTTACTCTTTTCCTTTCTGTTCTTAACAAAGTAATTATCATTTTCCGAGAAATCAATCTTTTATTAGCAATTTGCAAGTTAAATTGTTTCAGAAGGTATTAAAGTTATCAAGATTTCAGTTTTAAAATGGTATGTTTTCAACTCATTAATTATGCACAGCGCGAAAATCTATGCATACGTTTCTAAGAGAAGAAAGCTCTTTTCACAAATTAGTAGGCCCAATATCGTATACAGATATTTTAGAAAATTGAAAACACATGTATCGTACGTTCGCAGGCTATCGTGTGGTGTTCATTTGTGCACAAATCGTTGCATATGTTTCACCGACCAGTAAAAAAGAAATTGTTTTATTTTTATTTAACTTAATAATCTTAATTTACCTCATAAATGAATACCTTACATGGATACAGAACACAGAATGATAGCATAGTAAGCAATTGTCCTGTTTGGCTCATAAATGGTCCTTATCAATCAAAATACAGTAGTTTTATTCTGAGGTATGATTATAGCTGAAATCCTAGACTATCTTTACCATAGGATTGAGTCTGAAGGGGGCCCCAGGACTCCATGCCGAAAAGACGCAGCGCATTAATGTGCCCCTCAACAAGTCTAGCACCCTGCCCCTTTTCAAATCAAGCTAGGCGTCTGGTATCCTCACTACGACTGGGCTTCCAGCATACAGTCTCAGTGGTATCCTCACTACAACTGGGCATCCAGTATCAGTGGTATCCTCACTACGACTGGGCATCCAGTATCAGTGATATCCTTACTATGACTGAGCATTCAGTCTTAGTGGTATCCTCACTACGACTGGGCTTCCAGCATACAGTCTCAGTGGTATCCTCACTACAACTGGGCATCCAGTATCAGTGGTATCCTCACTACGACTGGGCATCCAGTCTCAGTGGTATCCTTACTACAAGCATCCAGTCTCAGTGGTATCCTCACTACAAGCATCCAGTCTCAGTGGTATCCTCACTACAACTGGGCATCCAGTATCAGTGGTATCCTTACTATGACAAAGCATCCAGTCTCAGTGGTATCCTCACTACAACTGGGCATCCAGTATCAGTGGTATCCTCACTATGACTGGGCATCCAGTCTCAGTGGTATCCTTACTACAACTGGGCATCCAGTCTCAGAGGTATCCTTACTACAAGCATCCAGTCTCAGTGGTATCCTTACTACAAGCATCCAGTCTCAGTGGTATCCTTACTACAAGCATCCAGTCTCAGTGGTATCCTCACTACAAGCATCCAGTCTCAGTGGTATCCTCACTACAACTAGGGTTGGGCATCCAGTATCAGTGGTATCCTCACTACAACTGGGCATCCAGTCTCAGTGGTATCCTTACTACGACTGGGCATCCAGTCTCAGTGGTATCCTCACTACAACTGGGCATCCAGTCTCAGTGGTATCCTCACTATGACTGGGCATCCAGTCTCAGTGGTATCCTTACTACAACTGGGCATCCAGTCTCAGTGGTATCCTTACTACAAGCATCCAGTCTCAGTGGTATCCTTACTACA
>JAIGNY010000025.1:0-5000 GCA_020152595.1 Chiridota heheva
TTCAGTGATTCCAAAAATTATCAGCAAAGTTTTCTCCTATTCCCAGCTTACTGGGCATATTTGCCATTTATCATGATCTGACCATGTCCTGATCTTACCAAATTATTTTGCATTGATTTTATTTTGGACTACAGATCATAGTTGAAACAAACAAGCAAATACTTAAAATCAAAACGAAAGTTTTTACTCACCAAGACTGCTTCCCAGTGGGGCTAATCCTTTTTTCCGGGTCGCAATTGCAGAAAGAAAGGCCATTGTATTATTTTACTTAAAATATTGGCCTAATCTGTAAATGTTAAAAGAAACACAAAATATCATAACAAGCAACTTAGTTTTTATTCCTTTATCAGAATACAATGAATATTTTATTTTATGACTCAACATATCTGTTGTATAGACATTTGCTAAAGCTATGAGGTATTCAATCTATGTTTGCAGTTCACATTGTTATATTTGGAGTGACATCATAATCGTACTTACTGTAATGCATAACCATCAATGAAAATAATCAGTTGATGAAAGTAAATCATAAATACTGTATTTTTAGCATTACAGCTAGTGACTTTTTTTAAATATAAAAACACTGTGAGTTGCTAGGCCTACTGAATATTAAAATCACATTATACAACTTGCACATAGGCCTTATACAGTGATACTATTGATAGCCAATTTGGTCTTATAGCCTTGTTGACTCTAGAGAGATAAACACCTCACTCAGTAGGCACTACTTGCAAGGCAATACTGGCATACTGAGTGAGACAATGTATAATACACTCGTAATATTGAAAACCACCCAGACAACAACAAATAATATAATCATGAAATAAAAACCCTTCTCAAACTGACAAAAGTACTTACGAACTATGATTTTGATTTCATTAGTATCTTGAAACTTTAAAGTATCTTTCAAACTAAGTTACAAATGAAATGATGAACATATTTTTAAGAAAACAACATCTAAATTATGGAAGAAATAACATTCCAAATACTTTGCAAATCCCTCACTTAGAAAACGCGTACACAATTAATGCGCGTATCATGCGAGAGCGCTGGCATTGCTATTTTGAAAATGTTCGTCAGTAAATGCGCGCAGTGTTCTTTTTAATGCTACATGCACATTGACTTCACCGTGACTGTCGCTAGCTCTGTTTGACAACTTTTCAACTGATTAGATACATCCATCAAAGGCACTGTTTGAAACTAAGTCAGCAGTGAATGCTCTTATACAAAACGCAACTTGTCAGTTTTCTT
Source organism: Chiridota heheva (assembly GCA_020152595.1). Lineage (NCBI taxonomy): Eukaryota > Metazoa > Echinodermata > Holothuroidea > Apodida > Chiridotidae > Chiridota > Chiridota heheva. Next base: position 1,252 of record JAIGNY010000025.1, read on the forward strand.
TATTAAAGAAGTCACGCACAAAACGTAAGTCAACGTCTCAATATAGTATCATTGCATATATCTATTTATTTTGTATTATGTAAAAGTGATCCATGATGTTAAAAGGCATTGTCAAAAGTTGACTTGTAATCGTTGCAGAAAGGCCCAGTTTAACTAGGCCCAGTTTTTCTGGTAGAAATTCATCTACACTTCTATGATAAGCCAATGTGGCAGTTTTAACGTTATAAGGTATATAGCATTTTCTGACTGTGTATAGCAGCCATGTAATGGCTATAGCGTATACTACAGTCAGATGTTATCTGACACCATATCAATACAGCGCTATGGGCCATATGCAACGGATATGTAACATCACCAAAACAACAAACTTTGACTTCTGATGGATACCAACTTATTTCCTTACCTTGTAAACACGAAAAACTTAGTCTTCCATATTAAAGAGACAATCTCAAATCAATTGATGAAATTACTGAGTGAAACTTATTGCTAGAGATGTGTCAAAAACGTTATTTTCTCAAAGTTTTGGCTCCATGGCCTTTTACAGTCAAATTCCTGCGTAGAACTAAACTTTCTACACTAAGCATTGTTATGCATACACGAGTATACACAAGTTAGGAAAGACTCACAATTCCAACTGCCCAGACATGGCCAGTGATGTCATGCTTCAGTGCACATATACTAATGTACTTTTTTGTATACAGTAGGCCTATATGTACTGAAGCGTGACTTCACTGGCCATGTCTGGGCAAATTGGAATTGTGAGCCTTTCCTTAGAGAAAGAGCAACACTGCAGCGAGAAAATTTCACGGGCAATTTTCATGGGCGTATATAATTTTTAATTTCATTTGTGCATGCACATGTAAATTTACAGGCGTAATACATTTTATTTGTGCACGCACATGAAGATGTGCCAGCATTACATGTATTGTACAGAGCATTTCACAAGTTTGAAAAAAACAGAACAAATTTGTCTTCTTTCTTTCAAAATTTGACCATTTATCATTGTTGTTTCTTTCCAACTTTCACAACTGCAAACAAACTGAAGTAGCCTAGGCCTAAGTGTGTTGAATATTTTGGTGAGGAGGTTCATTTTGATATCGAAAATAAAGGCTCCCAGAAAAATCTATTAACCATTTTTTGAGATGTGTTAAATCACATTGACTTTGTTTTATGTGTGGCACAACTTTTTTAATGAGCATGGGCACATAGGCCTACCCTGGCATAATCAGTAGTTTAGGAGATCTGCTCTATTTGGTTATGTGAACAAGTACTAAGTTGACTCCAGCCTCCAAGCTAAAATTTGGACTTACCGTTTTAGTCATAAAACTGTTAAAATGATCTGAATTTGCACTGATGGTAAACTCGTGCTAGGCCAATACCTAATGTTAGGCTAGTACTGTAGTAGTAGGCCTAGGCCTAGTCCCCGTAGTACCGTCGGACCAGCCGTGTTACTAAGGGTAAGGCTGCCGTTAGTGATGGCTGGGCGTACGGCAATCCCAATGTCAACCCGTACTGAGGGATGTGCAACATTAGGATAACTAACGTTAGGGTCACGTCGATAAATCGCGGACACTCTGGTATTACCCGACGTGACCCTACATCATATCAACGATAGTTAGGCTACAATTTCAGATAAGAATAGATCGTAACACTTACTCTGTAGCATACGCCTGGCTTATTTCTCTGTAACTTAGTCTGTACGTTAGTGTTGCTTGTAAGTTTTGCACGATACGAATACACGATGCATAGGCTAAGCATAACAAACTCTTATGTTATGTTGTGTTATGTTTAATTTCTCGTATTGTTTCCGATCGATCCCAAGATGACATACACATTCAACGCAGGAGCATTATTTCGTCATATACCGTACTACAACAGAAAAACTTTTGACCAATTACACACCATGTTTATTATGACGTCATACTGCTTTTCCTGCCGCTGTGCAGCTAGCTGTGAGCATGATACCAGAGTGTGATATGTGTGACGTCATTCGGCGTATTCACTTGGTTGGTGGTCAGGTTCGTATGCGAATACTGTGTGCGCGGTTCGTAAACAAACACAGCTGATCGCTTTGTTTTCACTCCAAAAGGGCGCGGTCTGATGACCTCAGGTCACATTTCCAACCAAGTAAATTCACGTACATGTTCTTGATGGAATTCCAATCTACCTACTGTGGTGTAGCGGTTATCATACCTGTCTACAAACCACGAGGCCCCGGGTTCAATCCTGGGGTGGGTAGACACGCCAGTGCACCATAACTGGTTATCAAAGGCCGTGGACATTGACTTGGTTGTCGATGTTATGTCTGTCCGTACGTCGTACCTGTGTTCTCGTCCGGGTCGTATTAAGCGTTTCGTGATAGCATTTGTACTGTCATAACCGAATACGCAGGCGACGACCCCGTCATTGTAATTGTGTGTTCAACTCTCTCTCTCTGATGGAATTCCGTACATTTTTAAGGAAGGCTTTAGAAAGTAATAACATTTTGTGCTTAAAATGCTTAACTGGGATAAGATGAATTGACATATACAATATTCAAATATATGCAGGCGCGTTATAGACTATTTTGAGGTGTAAAATATAGCATTTACCAACGACCTCAAATAATTTATCATATTTGAAGAATAAACAGGCTCTCACTTTACCGGCTGAAGTACACTTCAGCTCCTCCACTTTTGTGAGTGGACCTAAGCCCCCTTTTCTATGCCTATGTCTCCTCCACCCCTTTCTTGGACAACGCACCTGTTAATAAACAGAATAGAAATCAAGTAGTTTAATGGTAGTAATTATACACATATTTGTGTATTTGTAATTTGGTGTTTCCCTTAACTCAAATGAAGAGTAAAGTTATAGAATAAACAAATGAACCAATAAAAAAATTTTTTTAAACATGTTGTGTATTAAAGAATAGTTTCCAACATATATGAGTAGGCCTACCATTAATTTTCGCTGACTGGCTGAGGCGACAAAAAGAATTCATAATAATAATAATAATAATAATAATAATAATAATAATAATAATAATAATAATAATAATAATAATAATAATAATAATAATAATAATAATAATAATAATAATAATAATAATAATAATAATAATAATAATAATAATAATAATAATAATAATAATAATAATAATAATAATAATAATAATAATAATAATAATAATAATAATAATAATAATAATAATAATAATAATAATAATAATAATAATAATAATAATAATAATAATAATAATAATAATAATAATAATAATAATAATAATAATAATAATAATAATAATAATAATAATAATAATAATAATAATAATAATAATAATAATAATAATAATAATAATAATAATAATAATAATAATAATAATAATAATAATAATAATAATAATAATAATAATAATGATAATGATAATAATGATAATAATAAAAATACATCAATTTATATAGCGCTAATTTTGTAAAAACATTCAAAAGCGCTTTACATACAAGGAAATTAGATACGAAAACAGAAATAAGAATACAGAAAGGACAACATAAATAGGAATACAATGGATCAAGCTGCACATTAGATTAATTCATGAAAAATTTTCCGATTGACTGTTATGTTAAAGTTTCCCCTCCAACTACGGCAAACCGTACTGAGCCCGTACACGGTTACGTCGACTCCGACCTCGAGATTGTTATGTTAAATTCTATCGTTAAGTTACGTTAGTCATACTCGTCATAGTGATACCAGTTCAGCGAAAATCCGTTCAG
>JAIGNY010000025.1:10000-12500 GCA_020152595.1 Chiridota heheva
GCATCCAGTATTTGTTTGGTTTTAAATCACGTCACTTAATCCGCAGACATGGCGGGAAGAGGCTGAATCTATCGGAGAAATTGAAAGAATGAAGACATTGCGGGAGGCTGCAATTATAGAGCTATTGAGAGGATGAAGTTGCTTTTTAAAGATGGTCTACTGGAATTTTATCAAGAAACGCAACTACTTTTAAAGCATTGGTAAGTTTTTTTGACATTTTAATGAGTCTTTTAAGTAACTTTGAACTTTCGATTACACTTGAAATTCCGATTACACTTGAAATCCTGAACGCATACATTTATTTTCAAGAATGACTTGATAAACGGCGGTTTTTGTGAAGATACGAAAACTTTTGACGATTCTGTCTCGAAAGCAAGAACTAATTTTTAAACATCGGTTACAAACTTTCAAGACGAAATTCATGTTGTGAAGGTGTAAACTTTGTTGTAGATAATTCTGTTAACAAGCTTGTAAACAATATCTCAAGAACCATGGAATGGATTTATGTCATACTTGGTATGTGGTTGTGCTGTGGTTGGTAGATGAGCCCTATTGATTTTGGTGCTGATGTCATAAATATTAATAAGCAGGCGGGATAAATGTAAAATTCTGTTAGCAAGCTAATAAACACGATATCTCAAGAACATTGTGGTGGATTTATGCCATTTATGGCATATGGGTGTGTTGTGGTCTGCAGATAATCACTATTGTTTTGGTGCTCATGTCATAAAGTATTAATGAGAAGGCGGGACTAACTACGAAATTATGTTTATGCTTATATTTCTACAAGCCCATGTCGAGATTAAAATCAAACCTGGTATGATGCTGTTGAGAAAAGCAAGAATCTGGTACAGGCTCTCAAAGAATGTTGACTTTGTCATTATTCATGCCAGGCAGAGCCAACGACAGTTTTTCAGTGGTTTATGTGATTGTGGCTACTGTAGCTTAAGGCAAAAACCTTAACACTTTAACAAGAAACAAGATATACAAAAACTACATGTTCTATTATGATAAATAAAGTAAATGTGTAAGAACACAACATTTAAAGAAATACAAACAAAATTGTTTCCAATCCGAAGTTAGCATCGGAACCACGTCGGACTTATCTGGTTAAATTTGCATTAACTGAACAATGTACTTCGAAATGGACATGGAATAAAATGAGCGCTTTTATCATCTAAACTTACCTACAGCACCCATAGGCGTAGGAAGGATTTTTTCTTCAGGAGTGGGGAGGGGGATGAAAGTTTTAAATCCGACTACCCACCCCAAATTATATATATATATATATATATATATATATATATATATATATATATATATATATTTATATATATATATATATATATATATATATATATATATATATATATATATATATATATATATATATATATATATATATATATATATATATATATATATATATATATATATATATATATATATATATATATATATATATATATATATATATATATATATATATATATATATATATATATATATATATATATATATATATATATATATATATATATATATATATATATATATATATATATATATATATATATATATATATATATATATATACATACATTGTTTTTTCCCCATACATTTTTAAGGAACTTTTTGGAAAATAATAACATTTTTTAGTTAGAATGCTATAACCGGGATCATAAGATAAATTGACAGGTATATACAGACGCGTATGTTTGACTGGAGGTGTAAAATAACAAATTTACCTTCACCTTCCCGGATGCATGCTTTTTTTGGTCCTTTTTGGAGGTAAAATTAAAAAAGAAGTTGAATTAAACTGATCAAAATTTGGCAACATTTCCAGAAAATTGGAGAAATTTTCAGAAAATTAACATAGAATAAAGGAAATTCACTGGGGAAATGGGGCAACTGCCACCTGAAAAAAATGACCTTTTTAATGGGGGTTGGGGTTAGTTAGTACTAAATGTATTGAAAAAACGTTCATACTTATCCTAATTTGGTAGTTAAAAAAGCCGTCTAGCACACATTCAGAGTCTTTATGAGACTTCTAAAACTTGGAAAATGCGAGGTTTCCCGGAGGCTTCGCCCGGGGCTTTCCCTGAACCCCACAAGGGACCATAAGGCGGGCCCCTTGACCCCATGCCAAAAAGGTTTTGTGTCCCCCTTCCCCCCCCCCCCCCTTCCCCACAATATAAACCCCTGGCGGCGCCACTGTATACGGAACAAATCAGTATATAGTAAGTATTCTCGGCAAATAGTTAAAGAATTGCAGTAGTGTCGTAAAGGGGGCACAAAATTCAAAAACCAGGATTCAAATTTCACCGAGCATTTGATTTCAAACATTTTCTATCCTGTTTTGTATACCATTTCCAATATATAACATTCATAATTATCAATTAGCTTATGTCCTAAATTTAAAAGTTTGGTGAAAGTTTTGTAGTACATGTTTTTGATAACTTTCCAATAAAATTTTACACTTTTTTATTGATTCTATAAC
>JAIGNY010000025.1:17500-122500 GCA_020152595.1 Chiridota heheva
AAAAAGAATTCCAGTTTGAATTCAAGATTTTGAGCTGTCGTCTCTTCCATACATCACAGCTTTGATCACGTGATCAACCACAGAAATTAAAGCTCTTTCTGGTGGAAAAACAAACAAAAAATCTCTACCAAAATATGTGGGTGCAATATCGAAGTTTCCTGTGCTCATAACTACACCCCTTCCCCTTCCTTCCACACACACACCTTTCTTTACTTTGCATTTTTTGACAAAAATAAAAAATAAAAACTTAGGTATATAATAGATATTCAAAACCTGTTGGTATTCTTTATGTTTAACTGTTTTGTTCAGTAAACCCATTTTTGTTTTGTTTTGACATCATTGAAAGAAAAGAAAAAATAATCTCTACCCAAATATGGGTGTGCAATATCGAGGTTCCTGTGCTCATAACACCCCCTCCTTCCTTTTCCCCACCCCTACTTTCTTATCTTTTAACAGGAATTCTTAGGTATGTAATAGATATTTAAAACCTCTTGGTCATATATTTCAGTATTTGTATATGTTCAACTGCTTTTCAAAACTTAAAAGGGTCAATGTTAAAGAGGCACTCTCGGCGGAGGGGGCATATCATTTTGGAGTCGAAAATATTTGAATATACTTACTTGAACTTTAAAGGCAAGTTGTCGCCTCTAACCTACGAGGTAAATAAAATTTAAATCCTGTGTTTTGATTGATCGAAACACAATGGTAATGTGCACTTAAATTGATAAGCGAATCAGTATCGTTTTGGAATAAATTGTACGCCGTCACATTTTAATCACAATAGATAGCCTTTAAGGGTTAGCGATAATTTTTAAATGATTATTTAAATCAACCAGTCAGGATGTAATTTTCTCATGAGAAATTTCTAATTCCTTTTTAAACAACGCGAGTAATGAAACTAAAATTCATTTCAGAATTTGAATGGGTCCTATAAAAAATATATTTTTGGCATATTGCTCTTTATTAAACTGATTTTCAGAGTTTTTGCTGTTTAATTGTTGATAGCAAATTTTCTCCCATTTGAGCAGAAGTTGTTGCTATCTGCCAATAGAACTTTTGTGGGTTGCATTGTAACCTGTTGCTCTTTAAATTATTGTAATGCATTGTAATCTGTTGTTCTTCAATTCATTGTAATGCATAGTAATTTGTTGCTCTTTAATTCATTGTAATGCATTATAATCTGTTGTTTTTGATTTCTAAAAGCATGGTATAGTATATACTTAGTAATTCTTATGACTAAGTTTTTCCTAGATCATGAAACCATACAAAAAGTTAATTAAAAATATGATGAAAATGATAACATGTGTAAATTTGCAAATTAAGCCCGCTATTTTGAATATTTCATTAGTTATTAATGCAAAGCAATATATCCATCCATTTAAGAGTAAGCTTATGGTGTAGAACAGACAGGTTCATTGGAAAATTCTTTTTACATTTTGTGGATTAGTACTGATGTAGAACAGGTTCATTGAAAAGTCTTTTTCCACGGATAACTTTTTAAACCGATTTCTAAACTTTTCCTTCCATTTTAGCTCAAGTTGTCATGTTTAATCTTTTGCTCTCAAGAATGACACCGGTCCTCCCTCGGTCGGATCGGACACCGGCTCTCCCTCGGTCGGATCGGACACCGGTCCTCCCTTGAGGTCGTACCGGACATGGCTCCGGTCCTCTCTCGGTTGGATCCGACAAGGCTTCTCGGGCCGGGATCCAACACGGTTCTTGGGCGGAGCTGACACCGGTCCTCCCTCGGTCGGGTTGGACACGGCTCTGACCGACAAAGGACCGGTGTCCACCGAGGTTGGACCAGACACAGCTCCGGCTTCGACACGGCTCCTCCGGCCAGGATCCAACACGGCTCCTCAGGCCGGAATCCGACACGGCTCCTTGGGCAGAGCTGACACCGGTCTTCCTCAGTCGGATTAGACACGGCTTTGACCGAGGGAGGACTGGTGTCCACAGAGGTCGGACCAGACACGGCTCTGGTCCTCCCTCGGTTGGATCCGACACGGCTCCTCACGCCGGGATACGACACGCCTTCTCGGACCGGGATCCAAAACGGCTCCTCGGGCCGGAATCCAGCACGGCCCCTTGGGCCGGGATCGGACACGGCTTCTCGGGCCGCGATCCGGCACGGCTTCTCGGGATGGGATCCAACACGGCACTTCGAACCGGGATCCGACACGGCTTTTTGGGCCGGGATCCGACACGGCTCCTCGAACCGGGAGTTAACAGGGCTCCTTGGGCGGAGCTGACAACGGTCTTCCCTCGGTCAGATTAAACACGGCTCTGACAGAGGTCGGACCGGTGTCCACCGAGGTCGGACCAGACACGGCTCCGGTCCTCTCTCAGTTGGATCCAACACGGCTCCTCACGCCGGGATCCGACACGGCTCCACAAGCTGGGATCCGACACGGCTCCTCCGGCCAGAATCCGGCACGGCTCCTCGGGCCGGGATCCGACACGGCACCTCAAAATGGAATCCGACACGGCTTCTTTGGCCGGGATCTGGCATGGCTTCTCGGGCCAGGATCCGACACGGCTCCTCGGGCCAAGATTTGACACAGCTCCTCGGGCAGAGCTGACAACGGTCTTCCCTCTGTCGGATTGGACACGGCTCTGACAGAGGTCGGACCAATATCCACGAGGTCGGACCGGACACGGCTCCAGTCCTTCCTCGGCTGGATCTGACACGGCTCCTCACACCGGGATCCGACATGGCTCCACAAGCTGGGATCCGACACGGCTCCTCCGGCCAGGATCCAGCACGGCTCCTCGGCCAGGATCCGGCACAGCTCCTCTGCCCGGAATCCAGCACGGCTCCTCGGGCCGGGATTTGACACGGCACCTCAAAATGGGTTCCAAAACAGCTCCTGGGGCCAGGATCCGACAAGGCTCCTTGAGCGGAGCTGACACCGGTCTTCCCTCAGTCAGATTGGACACGGCTTTGACCGAGGGAGGACTGGTGTCCACCGAGGTTGGACCAGACATGGCTCCGGTCCTCCTTTGGTTGGATCTGACATGCCTCCTCGGGCCGGGATCCGACACGGCTCCTCGGGCCGGAATCCGGCATGGCTCCTCGGCCAGAATCCGACACGGATCCTCAAGCCAGGATCAGGCACGGCTACTCGAACCGGGATCAGACACGGCTTCTTGAGGGAGCTGACACCAGTCTTCCCTTTTGGATTGGACACGGCTCTGACCGAGGAAGGACCGGTGTCCACCGAGGATGGACTGGACACGGCTCTGGTCCTCCCTCGGTTGGATCCGACATGGGTCCTTAGGCCGGGATCTGGCACAGCTTCTCGGGCCAAGATCCTGCACAGCTCCTTGTGCCGAGATCTGGCTCCTCGGGCCGGTATCAGATACGGCACCTCGGGCCTGGATCCGACACAGCTCTTTGGGCCGGTATCCAACACGGCTCCTCGGGCCGGGATTCGACACGCCCTTTTCAGCCTGGGATCCGGCACTGCTACTCGGGCCAGGATCCGTCATGGCTCTTCGGGCCGGGATCCAACACGGCTTCTCAAATCCGGATCCGACATGGCTCCTCCGGCCGGGATCCGACACTGCTCCTCGGGTTGGAATTCGACACAGCTCCTCGGACCGGGATCCGACACGGCTCCTCGGACCGGGATCTGACACGGCTCCTTGGGCGGAGCTGACACAGGTCTTTCCTTGGTCGGATTGGACACGGCTCTGACAGAGCTTGGGCCGGAATCCTCCCCGGTAGGACCGGACACCGGTCCTCTCTGGTCAAAACGGACACCTGTCCTTCCTAGTCAAAACGGACATCGGTCCTCCCTCGGTCAGAGCGGACACCGGTCCATCCTTGGTTAGAGCGTAACCTTGTCAGGCAAAGACCGGTCTTCCCTCGGTCTGACCGGACTGCAGACTGGTCCTCGGTCGGACTGGACACGGCTTTGACCGAAGAAGGACCGGTGTCGGAGCGAACACTAGTCCTCGATCGGACTAGACACGGCTCTGATCAAAGGAGGACCGGTCGGTGTCCACCAAGGTTGAAGCAGACACGGCTTCGGTCCTCCCTCGGTTGGATCCGACATGGCCCCTCGACCAAGACCGGATCGGGACCCCGGGACCGGATCGGGACCCCGGGACCGGATCGGGACCCCGGGACCGGATCGGGACCCGGGACCGGATCGGGACCCCGTGACCGGATCGGGACCCCGTGACCGGATCGGGACCCCGTGACCGGATCGGGACCCCGTGACCGGATCGGGACCCCGTGACCGGATCGGGACCCCGTGACCGGATCGGGACCCCGGGACCGGATCGGGACCCAGGACCGGATCAGGACCCCGTGACCGGATCAGGACCCCAGGATCAGGACCCCAGGGGATCAGGACCCCAGGGGATCGGGACCCCGGGATCAGGACCCCGGATCGGGACCCCGGATCGGGACCCGGGGGGATCAGGACCCCGGATCAGGACCCCGGATCAGGACCCCAGGATCAGGACCCCGGATCGGGATCAGGATCGGGACCCCGGGATCGGGACCCCAGGGGATCCCCGGATCGGGACCCCGGGATCGGGACCCCGGGATCGGACCCCGGGACCCCGGGATCGGATCGGGACCCCGGGATCGGGACCCCAGGATCGGGACCCCGGGATCAGGACCCCGGGATCGGGACCAGGATCGGGACCCCTGGGATCGGGACCCCGGATCGGGACCCCGGATCGGGACCCCGGATCGGGACCCCGGGGGATCAGGACCCCGGGATCGGGACCCCGGGATCGGGACCCCGGGATCGGGACCCCGGATCAGGACCCCGGGATCGGGACCCGGGATCGGGACCCCGGGATCGGGACCCCGGGATCGGGACCCCGGGATCGGGACCCCGGGAGCGGGACCCCGGGAGCGGGACCCCGGGAGCGGGACCCCGGGAGCGGGACCCCGGGATCGGGACCCCGGGAGCGGGACCCCGGGAGCGGGACCCGGGAGCGGGACCCCGGGAGCGGGACCCCGGGAGCGGGACCCGGGAGCGGGACCCCGGGAGCGGGACCCGGGGAGCGGGACCCCGGGAGCGGGACCCCGGGAGCGGGACCCCGGGAGCGGGACCCGGGATCGGGACCCCGGGATCGGGACCCCGGGATCGGGACCCCGGGATCGGGACCCCGGGATCGGGACCCCGGGATCGGGACCCCGGGATCGGGACCCCGGGATCGGGACCCCGGGATCGGGACCCCGGGATCGGGACCCCGGGATCGGGACCCCGGGAGCGGGACCCCGGGATCGGGACCCCGGATCGGGACCCCGGGAGCGGGACCCGGGAGCGGGACCCGGGAGCGGACCCGGGAGCGGGACCCCGGGAGCGGGACCCGGGGCGGGACCCCGGGAGCGGGACCCGGGAGCGGGACCCCGGGAGCGGGACCCGGGAGCGGGACCCCGGGAGCGGGACCCGGGAGCGGGACCCCGGGAGCGGGACCCGGGAGCGGGACCCCGGGAGCGGGACCCCGGGAGCGGGACCCCGGGAGCGGGACCCCGGGAGCGGGACCCGGGCGGGACCCCGGGAGCGGGACCCCGGGAGCGGGACCCCGGGAGCGGGACCCCGGGAGCGGGACCCGGGAGCGGGACCCCGGGAGCGGGACCCCGGGAGGGGGAGCGGGACCCCGGGAGCGGGACCCCGGGAGCGGGACCCCGGGAGCGGGACCCCGGGGAGCGGGACCCGGGAGCGGGACCCCGGGAGCGGGACCCGGGAGCGGGACCCGGGAGCGGGACCCCGGGAGCGGGACCCCGGGAGCGGGACCCCGGGAGCGGGACCCCGGGAGCGGGACCCCGGGAGCGGGACCCCGGGAGCGGGACCCCGGGAGCGGGACCCGGGAGCGGGACCCGGGAGCGGGACCCCGGGAGCGGGACCCCGGGAGCGGGACCCCGGGAGCGGGACCCCGGGAGCGGGACCCCGGGAGCGGGACCCCGGGAGCGGGACCCCGGGAGCGGGACCCCGGGAGCGGGACCCCGGGAGCGGGACCCCGGGAGCGGGACCCGGGAGCGGGACCCCGGGAGCGGGACCCCGGGAGCGGGACCCGGGAGCGGGACCCCGGGGCGGGACCCCGGGAGCGGGACCCTGGGAGCGGGACCCCGGGGAGCGGGACCCGGGAGCGGGACCCCGGGAGCGGGACCCCGGGAGCGGGACCCCGGGAGCAGGACCCCGGGAGCGGGACCCGGGAGCGGGACCCCGGGAGCGGGACCCCGGGAGCGGGACCCGGGAGCAGGACCCCGGGAGCGGGACCCCGGGAGCGGGACCCGGGAGCGGGACCCGGGAGCGGGACCCCCAGGGGAGCGGGACCCCGGGAGCGGGACCCCGGGAGCGGGACCCAGGGGAGACCCCGGGAGCAGGAGCGGGACCCCGGGAGCGGGACCCGGGAGCGGGACCCCGGGAGCGGGACCCCGGGAGCGGGACCCCGGGAGCGGGACCCGGGAGCGGGACCCCCCCGGGACCCTGGGACCCCTGGGACCCCGGGACCCCGGGACCCCGGGACCCAGGACCCGGGAGCCAGGACCCCGGGAGCGGGACCCGGGAGCGGGACCCGGGAGCGGGACCCCGGGGGAGCGGGACCCGGGAGCGGGACCCGGGGCGGGACCCGGGAGCGGGACCCGGGAGCGGGACCCCGGGAGCGGGACCCCGGGAGCGGGACCCCGGGGACCCCGGGACCCCGGGACCCCGGGACATTAAATATTCCATTCCTGAGTGAGTGAGTGAGTGAGCTGAGCTCAGTTTCATGTACGCCATTATCTGCAATATTTAATGCATCAGTTAATTTAGGTTCAGTACCCGATGAATGGAAGCATGGTAGTGTGACTGCTTTATTCAAGAAAGAACATAACGTAAAGTTGCTGGAATTTACAAACCAGTTAATTTAACGTATATCATTTGTAAAGTCCTTGAATCCATTATTAGAGAACATATTTCAAATCACATGAAACATAATAACCTGTTTAGCAAAAAGCAATTTGGATTTATAAGTGGCCAATCCACAGTTCTTCAGTTAATACAAGTTCTTGATAAGTGGACAGAGATTCTCGATTTACGAGGATGCTTGGACGCCATTTATTGCGATTTCATGAAGGCCTTCTACAAGGTACCATATCTCCGCCTTATTTACAGTTGTCTGGTCCTGGTGATATGGAAATATTCAAATTCCTTAACTGTTTCTCCACAGTCCTAAGTGTAATCAATATATGACCCCCTTTATTATTACATCTGGTAACCACTTCTGGTAGCTCACTGTAAGATTCAGTTGTAAATACAGATGAGAAGAAATCAGCAAGTACACCAACCTTTTCATTATCATTACTAGTGATATCCTTACTGTCATTTATGTAAAGGTCTTGTATGCTCGCCTAAGTCTTCATTTTTGATTGTACGTATTTCACAAACTTTTTTCGGATTGGTTTTTACATCCGCTGCAATATATTTCTCATGCATGCTGTTTAGTGACTTTTCTGGTTATGCTCCTAACCTGGTTTCCCACTTGACAATACTCTGTGTAAACTTTTGCATCGTGTGTATGAAGAAATCTTGTCCACAATCTCTGTTTTCCCTTGACTTTGGATAATGTTTTCCTGTCCAAGGGAAACAGCATGTTTTTTTTTCTTACCAATAGTCCCCTGATTTTCACTTCTTTACTTGGTATACACTCTTCTATTGCTTTATTTAGTTTATCACTAAACAATTTCCACTGCAAGTCAATATTATTCCTACCGGTATAGAGCTCTTTCTCCCAATTTAAATTAAAAATGTCTGACATCCTTTTGTAGTCCCTTTTGTCATACATAAGTTGCACCTTTACAACTGATTTTTCCGTAATGCATTAAACTGAAAATTAATCAAAGCATGGTCACTTTTCTCCATAGGAGATCCAATTGTAATGTCACTAACCATTCCTTCCTTGTTTGTGAAAATCAAGTCTAAGATATTTGGTCTATCAGATCCTCTTCCTCTAGTAGGGTTTATAATATTTTGGTAAAGGTAACAATCTCTAATTGTTTAAATAAACTAATATTCCAAACTATTAATTCCTTTATCAGTTGTACACTTATTTCAGTCAATATCTGGTATATTAAAATCACCAAGAATAAGAATGTGAGAATAGCTCGAGTTGAATATTTCTTTAATAAGGTTACACATCTCATGAACGTTATCTAATGAGCTGCTAGGACTACTATACAATCCACCAAGAATAAGCTTGTCCGTATTGTTCAGCGTGATTTCACAAAAGAGCCCTTCTTGAAAACTGAACTTAAAAACACAAAATGAATACTTTACATTGCCTCTAATATACATGATCATTCCTCTGCATGGAGTCTTTGCAAATATTCAAAGGCAGTAATTCATAGCCATCTATGTTATATTTTGATAAATGAATATCCCTTGAATATTATTTAGGTTTAATCTTTTGCACAATTAGAATAACTGGCTGTATAGATTTAATACGAAATTTCACCTCTTGCAATTTTGTTTTAGTTAACGTATCCACATTTGCAAACATAAAATTTAACACATTTACGCTACATATAAAACTGCTGTTTTGATGTATTCTCATTTTTCTTATACGCCTTTCGCATTGCATGCCCCTGACCACAAAAAAAAAAAAAAACAAACAAAAACCTACCACTGTCATTTTCTTTCTGGCCTCCAACCTCAAGTTTTTTTTAAATTTTATTTGTATCAAGTTCTCTCTCTCTCTCTCTTCTCTGGTCATGTCGTGCTTCACACTTATTTTGCTGAACGGCAGTCCGGCATCTTTGAGTCTGTGCACGTTTTTTTTAATATTTTTTTTATCACTTTCGGTTTGATGTGCTCCGATAATGACACGAGTAAGGTTCTTGGAGAATAAGCTTTGGTTCCTTGAATGTCCTTTTTCATTCTTTTCCCCATTCTGCGCATCTTCACAACATCTTCCTGTTTAACCATAACACCTATCTTAGTACAAAGATCAGAAAAGGTACTAAAATCATGTAAGAGAACATCTTATGTCACATTGCTCCTACTTTCTGGTACGTTATTGATAGGATCCACACAGTGACGTAGCCAGCATTAACAAAGTGAGAGGGTCTGAGAAGGTCCCAGACCCCTCCCATGATGAAGTGTTCAAATTAAGCTCACTTATGAGAGTACAGGTTTTTTAAAGCAATAAAATATGTAAAAAGCAAAGTACATCCCAATTTTTGAAAATGTCCTCAAAACTCCCTATTCCTTCCTCCTTGGCTACGCCACTGGATCAATATACATATTTATTAGGAGAAAATAAAATCTGCCCGCCACCAGGGTGGACTGGGAGACTTTGAGGTCTGGAAGAAAATTAGCCACATTGTTGGGCACCTGTCTCCTTGCCCGTCCCCTTTAACATAGGCACTAGATCTTGGAGACTCATACATTTGTATAGGTTTTTTGGAGCAATAATCTTCGAAATTTTATGAATTAGAAAATCGATCTAGGTGAGAAGAGGAGGGGACGAGCTATTTCCCAGTCCTCCCCGTGGCGTAGCTACTGGTTTCTCACACAGTTGTGTTTAACTTTCAGTGAATTCCTTTTTATCGTGCATATCAATTATTTCCCCTGTTCAATCTTGCTTATCACTTTTATTGATTTTTCTATTTATTTTGTGTTCGGTTATATTTTGTTTGCATCATCATTTGTATATCGTAAATTGCATCTCAAAATAATAATAATAATAATAATAATAAATGTTATTTAAATACGCCATTCACCAAAGTACCATGGCGCTTACAAAGTAAAATAAAAACAAAATGAAAAATATCAAAATAAGTGGGTCTTTAAGAGTTTTTTGAATACTGTGGTGGATGGAGAAGTTCTCATGTGGGTGGGTAAAGTGTTCCAGGATCTGGATGCAAGTATTTCAAATCTTTTGTCTCCTATGGCAGAATTGGATATGGGTATGTGAAGTCGGGTGGAGTCATTACTTGATCTGAGTTCACGTGCGGGTTTTCTTATCTTGATTATATCCTTTAAATACCAAGGCGCCTCACCATTCAGGATTTTGTAGATGAAGAGAAGTGTTTTGTAGGTGACCCGTTTTGATATTGGTAGCCAGTGTAGCTTGCTGATTAATGGACCTGGATCAGTTTGTCTACCAGCACCGAATATCAGACGCGCTGCTCTATTCTGGAGACGCTGCAATCTTGTCAAGTCTCTACGAGACATAACAGTAAAGAGTGAGTTGCAGTAGTCCAACCTGGATGTGATTAAAGCACGAACTAGGTGGTGACATGTGTTTGTGTCGATAAATCCTCGAATACGCCAGAGGTTTCTGATGTGGTAAATTATTGACCGACGTAGAGCGTCAACATGGCTGGATAAGGAAAGCGAAGAACTGAAAATGACACCAAGGTTACGGATTGATTTGGATGGTTTGATACTGCTTGACCCAACAGTGATCTCCAACTCAGGTAGTATTTTAAGAAGATGAGGTGAACCAGTTACAAAAAATTCAGTTTTAGTATCATTTAATTTCAAATAATTGACTTTCATCCATATCCTCATTTCATCAATACAGGAGGATAACTTTGTCATAGCATTATCTACGTCGCTGGTGTTGCGAGGGTTGCAGGAGACATATAATTGTGAATCGTAAAAAATAAATAAATATGTTCAATCAATCAATCAATTCTTCAGCAGCGCCATCGTTTTTGCGTTTCCACTAGCAACATTTGTGTGGCTACCATGGACGGGTATAATTAAACAAGATTTAACATCGCTTTACCATTTTTCTAAGCTGTAAAGGGTATGTAGATATACAGTTGATCATTTAAGTGTGAAAACTGAAGGAAAGACATTCGTTTAGATGTTGTATAGGCTTTTGTTTGAACTCATAACTTGATTGATAGGATTGTGTGTATGTCATACGCATACTAGTTTCACGAAAAATTACTTCTCCTATACACTCAATAATGTTATAGCCTATGGCTATATATATAGGCCTAATACGATTTTACCACATCAGCACACAAAGTTAGAAATTACCGTTAAATCTATAATTTGAAATGTAGTCTATATTTCTTGCAGTAAATCCCTGCTTTTCGACACACTTTTTGAGCTAAAAACTTGAGAATGACAATTCAAGTATTTGGAATTATGTCATGATATCAACATCGCCACCTGCTCAATTCCCAAAACCTCCAAACCCCAAATCATCCCCAACCCTGGTTCTCAGATGACTGCAAAACCGCCATCAAGAACAGGAAAAGAGCCCTCAGGAACTTTAAAACTAACCCGACCACCCATAACCTTAACCTCTTTTCGATCAGCCGTGCAAGGCCAGACGCACTATCAAGGACAGTAAAACCAACACTTGGAACAACTTTATCTCTTCTCTCACCACCAACACCCCCACTAAGAAGATTTGGAGAATGGTTAACAGCTTCCACGGCAGAGTAGGCAAATCTTCCATCTCCCATCTCTCTTGGAATGGAGACCTTCTCACCGCATAAAAAAAGACATCGTTGACCACCCCGCCGCCTCTTTCAGCAACATCTCGGCCTCGACCAACTACTCCAATGCTTTCAAAATCAAAAAGCTTATGATGAAGCCCGGAGAATCACTTTTCCCTCTGACAACTCCGAAAGCTACAACACCCCTCTCACTCTTTCTGAATTAAACCAAGCCATCAGCGACGCTGGCTGCACCTCCAAGGGCCCAGATAACATCCCCTATCAGTTTCTGAAACACCTCCCCATCAAGGCCACCACTACCCAACTCACCATCTTCAACCACATTTGGTCCTCACACTCCTTTCCCCTATCTGGAGGACAGCTATTGTCATCCCGTCCTTAAACCGGGAAGGATAGCACCGTCCCCACCAGCTACCGACCCATCGCCCTTACTTGCTGTCTCTGTAAAATTATGGAAAAGATCATTAATCAGAGACTAAACTGGTTCCTCGAGACCAACAGAATCCTCTCTCCTCACCAAAGCGGCTTCGAAAAACGTCGCAATACCCTAGACCAGTTAATTTTTCGACACCGCTATCCGGGAATCCTTTGCAAAAAGGAACACCTCATTGCCATATTTTTTGACCTCGAGAAAGCTTTCGACACTACTTGGAAATACGGCATTACCGGAAACTTCACACCATTGGCCTCAGAGGCCACCTCCCCATCTTTATTCAAAACTTCCTCTCACCCAGGCAGTTCCAAGTTCAGATTGGCCACACCCTCTCCAAGCCGCCCCCCAAGAAGAGGGCGTCCCCCAAGGCAGCATCCTCTCCCCACTCTCTTCAACCTGAGCATTAATGACATCGGGAATGACCTTGGCCCCAGCATCAAACGTACCCTCTACGTGGATGACTTCACCATCTTCTACTCCTCCCCTAGCTTTCCTATTGTTGAAAATAGGCTTCAAACCAGCCTCAATCAGCTGCAAGTCTGGAGCAACAATAACGGTTTTAGATTCTCCAAAGACAAGACAGTCTGCATGCACTTTTGTCATTTCAACAACCTCCACCCCAACCCGAACTTTGTGCTCAATGGGAATCGTGATCCCTAAAGTTGAAAACACAAAGTTCCTTGGTCTAACTCTAGACCCCAAGCTCACCTACAAGCCACACATCACCAACCTGAAACTAAAATGCAATAGCTCCCTCAACCTCCTCCGACTGCTCTCCAACACTACTTGGGGAGCGAACCATATGCTCTCCTCAAAATTTTCAGGCTCACCATTCGTGCCAAGCTTGACTATGGCAATATTGTTTACTGTGTCGCTCACAACTCATACCTCAACCACATTAACACCATCCAAAATGAAGCCCTCAGGCTTTGTCTAGGAGCCTACAGGACCTCCCCAATCACTAGCCTTCATGTTGAAGCCAACGAACCCCCCTTTCTACTTAGATGTAAAAAGCTTAGCCTCTCCTATGCTTTTAGAGTCCTCACCAACACCCAGAACCCTGTTTACAACCTCATTAGGTACCCCAATTTCTCCTCCCTCTTTGATAGGACTAAAACCCTATCGCCCCCCTTCAGCTTACGCATTAAATCAGACCTCTTTCAACTTGGCATCAACCCCGCCACTCTCGGCACCTATTCCTGGCCCACTTTTCCGCCTTGGGCCACCCCTCTTCCTTCTGTCCACCTAGACCTCTCCACTTATAACAAATCTCAAACTCACCCTAATCTCTTCATCAATCTCCACAACCAAATCAAAGACCAACTCTCAAATTACACCTCCATCTATACTGATGGCTCCAAGGAAGGCAACAAGACAGCTGCTGCTGCCATCATCCAAGACATCACCCTCAGTAGCAGACTTCCTGACCACTCATCCATCTTTTCAGCCGAGGCTAAGGCCATTCTCCTCGCCCTCAACTTTATTGAGTACTCTCCTCTTAGTCACTTTGCCATTTTCTCTGACTCAAAGGCTGTTCTTACTTCATTACTCAATCTTAAATGGGATAACCTCACCTGCCACCTCCTCCTCCGGAAACTCTTTTCTCCCACCCTCTGCAGGAAAAGTGTTCTTTTCTTCTGGATACCCAGCCATGTTGGCATCCCTGGCAATGACAGGGCTGATACAGCCGCTAAGCTTGCCCTTAACCTCCTCCCTTCCCTTTTCCCAAAACCCTCTCTGACATCAAACCGCTTATCGCTTCTCTTGTTCGTGACCGCTGGCAAACCTTATGGAACTTCCAAATTGATAACAAACTCCATGTTATCCAGCCCACAATCCCGATCAAATCCACCATTAACAACCTTTCGTATCGACAACGCGTTCATATTACCCGTCTTAGAATTGGTCACACCCACCTCACTCACTCCCACCTCCTTATTGGTTCCCCAACCCCTCTGTAACAATTGCCACTGCATCCTTACAATCCATCACGTTCTCCTTGCTTGTCCCCTGTACAACCTTCCCAGAGCTTCTCTCGCTCCCCACAACTCAATTGCTGAGTTCTTCCAAAAAAATCCTCCAGATAAAATAGTCTCCTTCCTCCAGCATGCATCCCTCTACAATCATATTTAATCCTCCTCTTCCACCCCTCTCTACTCTGTTTTTAGTTTTACCCATGCACCTCCTCTCTCGATCACAGCTTTCTGGCTTTTGTTCTTGAATTTCTCTCATTCCTCCCCTGGTCTCTTTCCTTACTACCTCTAAAATGATCTGACCTCTCAGGCACAATTTGACCTTCGTTGTCGTGGTGCCGTTAAGACCTCATCAAACAACATGATATAGGCCCCTAATGTGCGAAAATCTTAGCTGTTATTGTTAACAACCAGTTTTTTGGTGAAAACAAACCAGTTTACCGTTACAGCGAGTGTAAAGTCGGTTACCTTTAGAGGCCTAAATCCCTACATTTGCTTGGGTATTTTTGCAGTAATGTTTTGCAAATTTGGTGGAAACATCGTAGAAAAGATATCTTCAAAGTTTGAAAATGTGTGGTGTTTATTTTTGCACAATCGTTGCATGTTTTCACCTACAAAATGTCCCGGATGTTCAAAATCCCTAGATGACCAAATATTTGAATAGGAACTTAAGTCTTAAGATTAGACTAACGTTAGTCCTAAATCACATCACAAAACTTTAAAAGTGTTAAGAAAACTAGGTTAGGCCTAGAATTGGATAGGCTAATTTTAAAGAGAAAGGTGGTGAATTGTGAAGCTGAAGAAAGATAAACAACATCTGTGTTAGAGATGTCAATCTATTATGTAACAATAGAAAGTATTTTGCCTGCCAAAACCTGAAAGGAGGCTTTTTTTTTTTAATGAAAACTACAATGTGCTGTTAAGTTACTAGTAGGCCTATTTTAATATTCTCTGAGCATGTCTATGAGTATCAGGATGTGACAAAACAGTGAATTTTTACCTGAGCCAACCAGCACAAATCAGGAAAAGAACAAACAAACATACTTTATAGGGGGATTTGTGTGCATCTGCAAATTGTCGAAAGGTGAATCATGCAGCTTAGTGAGCAGTAGTGGAGATACCATTCAGTACTTCAACCACTTGTCTTTAGTCTTAGAAGCTGCGAGTATAGCAGCCATGTAATGGCTTTAGCATATATGGTCATATGTTTTTTAAGTGAGCAGTGGCAGGGCTACAGAGAGACAAGGCAGAATTTGTCCACCACCCCCTCCCCCATCGAGATTGCTTTGCCCCCCATAAGCTTCTCTCTAACTTTCCTCTATGGTTGCATTTTCATGCCAAAGCCTACACTGGTTGTTCTTTTTGTTCTTCCTCTTCTTCCGATTGACATTCAAACATCAACAGGCTGATGACTCTAGAAAAGGGACTAGACTGTTCAAACTGGGATAGGATGTGAATGAACACCGCGTTTGCACGCTTCTCTTCTCGAATAGTGTTCAGACAACCAGGCAGGGGTAACTCTTGAACCGCCATTAAACGTCCTCATGCGAGGGAAGATAAGTGCCATCCAACCATTGTTTACTTCTCCCAAAGGTTGGATGAGGGACAGGAGCTGCAAACGACGTATTTCTGCTTTGATGTTCAGCGTATCTAACTGCATAGCTGTGAAAAATTGAGTGAGACTTGGGTGAGCCTCGAATCTGAGACCTCCAGCATCTCAGTTGTGCACTCTACCTACTGAGATACCTGTTTCCTTGTTTTTCATAATCAGTCAAAACCCTACAATCTTGGACAAAACTTGTTGAAACACTTAGTGAAAATATTTGATGCTTTTCATGAACCTACTTTTCTATTGCAAGTTATTCCATATTTAGAAAACAGAAATGCTGGAATTTGTTTTCTGTTGCTTCCTCAATCTCTATTCTCTCAATTGTCATTAATATTTTAGAATTTTAAGGACATTGTTATAATTTCATTGACACCGCAAATGTCTCCCTGCCCTATCTCACTATATTAACTGTCCTCCCTCCCCTCCCCATTCAATGTTGGCCGTTGTTACTGTTTTTCATGGAAATGATGTTAAGAAAGATATAAATATAACATTGGAATGGGAGAAGGGGGTAGGGGTTTACAATTCTCGGAAAAAATATTAAAGAAACATAACACTATAACTTATGTAGTTCTCAAAACACTGAATTGTTCCAATAGTTTTGTCCAAGATTGTAGCTTGATCTAGAAAGGGAGTGTCACTGACCAAAAGGGGCATTTATGAGGCATCAAGGGCACCTTAAGGGCAGTTTTGAGGGCACTTGCATAAGGAGGTAATCAATCCAACAAATAGTGTCCCTGCAAATTTTTATATTTGGGAACTGCAAAACGGCATATATCGATGGCAAAATAGTTCCTCAAAGTATGTTTTTGTGAACAAAATGTACCTGTATGAATTGTACCTAAATGTACTTGTTGTATTGATTTCTTCTTTATTCAAGTGCCCTCAAAACCTGCCCTTAAGGTGCCATGCCCTTGATGCCTCAGTGAAAAGGGGCAGTGTGGAGCACCCCTCTGCAAAAGCAAAACTCAAAGCCTGTTATTCTAAGTGATAATCTATAATTCTTTTGGAGAACCATCCACAGCCAGATTTATAAATGAGTTATTTGAAATTACTGTAAAGGTTTAGCTAGTCCTACTTGTGGTTTATTCGTATTGATACCCAATAATCAGTCTTTATTTGAAATTACTGTAAAGGTTTAGCTAGTCCTACTTGTGGTTTATTCGTATTGATACCCAATAATCAGTCTTTATTTGAAATTACTGTAAAGGTTTAGCTAGTCCTACTTGTGGTTTATTCGTATTGATACCCAATAATCAGTCTTTATTTGAAATTACTGTAAAGGTCTAGCTAGTCCTACTTGCGGTTTATTCGTATTGATACCCAATAATCAGTCTTTATTTGAAATTACTGTAAAGGTTTAGCTAGTCCTACTTGTGGTTTATTCGTATTGATACCCAATAATCAGTCTTTATTTGAAATTACTGTAAAGGTCTAGCTAGTCCTACTTGTGGTTTATTCGTATTGATACCCAATAATCAGTCTTTATTTAGAATTACTGTAAAGGTCCAGCTAGTCCTACTTGTGGTTTGTTTGTATTAATACCCAATAACCAGTCTGTTCTCTCTTTTGCTATTTGAAGGTTGCCAGAAATATCAACAGTTGTAAAGATGGCCAACAAACATACAATCCACATACCTGGACCCAAAGTGGGACCGGAGATGTATCCAATGGGCAAATTCTCTTATGGATCTGTAAGTTATTTTTTTGATATGTGACATATATACAGAATAATATTCATACTGCAATTTAGAATAACTTTCTAGTTTCATGTTGGATATTTTTTGGGTATGGCCAGATTTGAAATATATTTTTAACTAAAGTAGTTGTAAAGTACTTTGGAAATAGTAAGTACTAGTATGTAATACCTAATAGGGTTGTGCTTCACCAGAAAAAGAAGAAAAGATGATTAACAAAACAAGAAAAATTGATTTACTTTGAAAAGCTGTTCAAGTGACAACATCACAAATTTGCATTTTTTCTTGAATAGTTACACCTGAAATTGCAAAAACGAAGTAAATTATAAAATCTTCAATGGAATTTGATGTTGTTTTTTTTTGTCATGAAAATACATTTGAAAATGATCTCATCAATGGCCTGGTGCCTCATGGTGCACATTGTTGTGTTAGTGTTTGTATAATTTTACAATTGATGTAAGTGTACTATTGTTGAATAGCAGTGATTCTTAATAGGGGGCCCCACAGGCCAAATCTGGCCTGCCAGACAATCCACTCTGGCCCGCGAACAATAGTCGTAGCAGGAAAAAAATCTGAATGAGACCGGTAAAATTCCCAAAGTACTTGATACTAGATCTGTGCACTATAACATCTTTAGTTCCGTTATAAAATGGGCAGACTCATGGCTTGTTAAAGGAAGGCTGATAAAAGAACCACTGACATCTGGCATACATGTACATCCTTCTTGTCATGAGTGCTCTCAGCTTGTTTGTATTTAGGGATTGTTTTGACGGGGTTTGTTTGTCATGTGACGCTGGCTTTGTCATGCGATTGGCCCACGGCCTGAGGTTGTTGTGAAATGATGGCCCTTGGAAAAAAAATATTTAAGAACCCTTGCTGTATAGAATATCAAAGTTTTGTACTGTTTTTTTCTCTTTACTGTTGGTTTATCTAGTTAAGCACTATTAGGATACGTGATCTGAAACATTTAGGATAAGTGATATGAAACATTTAGGATAAGTGATATGAAACATTTAGGATAAGTGATATGAAACATTTAGGATAAGTGATATGAAACATTTAGGATAAGTGATATGGAACATTTAGGATAAGTGATATGAAACATTTAGGATAAGTGATATGAAATATTTAGGATAAGTGATATGAAAGTAGTAATTCTCAGTATGATGAAGTATATTTGTTAATCAATTTGAATAAGTTCCAAATTTATTCAAGCATCCCCATCTGTAAAGGAAGATTTGATTTCATCATCTCTGATATTGCTTCGTGTTTTTGTTGTATTTATGATAAATTAAGCTAAATCCGTCCGAGCCATTAGGCTCATAGGGCTGGTGCTTATCCCTTGTTTCCATGGCGCAAGCGGATGAGAGTACATGACTCCCCCTGGACAGTGCATGACCCCTGGAGATTAACTCCCAGCAGTGCTAGTACTCTTTTTACAGCTGAGTGGACTGAAGCAAGTAGAGTATAGTATCTTAAGGACACAATGCAGCGCTCACGAAGGGAATCGAACTGGGTACCTTTTGAATACAAGCATGACTTCTTAGCCACTGTACCTCTAATATAATAGTATGATAAATTAATAATGTATTAAAGGCTTTGCGATGTATAAAGAAATGTCACTACTTTATCTTCAAATACTTCACATAGACAAGAAGGTTTCATAAATGTTATTAAAGTAATTGCTCTTATTTTTCTTTAGAACAGATATGTTACTTCAAATGTTTGTATGTGAAATTGCTAATTATTTTTCTATTTACAACTACAGTTTCTAAGATCCTTTTTCTATTTAATTAGATGATTTATTTCTGTTCTATTTTCTGTTCAGAAACATATTCAAAAGCAGTATGAAGAGGTGCTGGGACCTTTGACCTTATTTGCTCCATTATCAACAGAAGAAGGTACGGCACGAGCTGAGCAATGTATGTTGAAATTATGGGACATTTGAGTTTATAGATCAATTTTAATGATGATTCAAGTGTGATATGAAACATTCTCCTGATAAACATTATAAATTGATTGTAATTTATCTAAATAACAGGGCTGTGGCCTGGGAGAAGGGCAGGGAAGTGTTCACATTAGTGAGAGAGATTCCCCCCTTTTTAATCAGAATTCCCCCTTAAAGATATTACAGAGGGGGAGAATTTCCTATTGCTTTAGCACATGTAAATCTCAGCACAAAATAGTGGATCAAACCAATAATTTCCTCTCAAATTTCAATGCCTAGTGTGAAAAGTGGGGCAGGGGAGAGGGGCATCCTTTGTAAGGGATATATTTTTGATTCCCATCTTAAGCGGGCAAGGGCTTCATTCACAGTTTGTTACAGGTGTCATGATTCTCTAAGCAGCCCTGGTATTGTCATGATTATTGCAATGTCTTTGTCACCCTTAAGGTTTAGCTTATGCCAGGGGTGAGTATATGTGAAACTCCACTCCATGGGTGGGATTTGTTTACTGAAATGATCAAAACTCTTCATGCAAAAATAATTTTTTTTGGAAAAAGTGCAGGAGGAGAGGGTGGGGGGGAGGAAAGTTACTTCCTTGCTTCCCAATATCCTACCTATGCTCCACCTTATTAATATTTATCTTCTTTTGTCATTAAGTGATACTAAATATTAAACTTAAGTGAAAAAACTACTTCTCTTTCATTTGAATGGTTATAATTATTGAAGTAGTTTTCTTTATATTAATGTAGCTGGCACATGTAATTTTTAATTCTACGTAATCTTTTTTTGTTTTATTCAGTTCCTGAAAAGGAAGATATTGAAGAGGAGAGACCTGTCACACCTATTGAGGTAAAACAAAAACTATCAAATATTGACATTGATTTTTATATTCTGTTTTACTATCTGTTATACTTACATCATCAAATTCCATCTGCAACTGCTGAGAGCCTCACACTGTAGATTGCCTCCCTCTCACAGCCCCAATAGCTTTTCTCAATTCCATTGCTGATCTCTTTCACAAAAAAAACCTGAAAATAATACTTTTCCTCCTCCATCACTCCAACTACTATAACTATATCTAAACTTCTTCTTCCGTACTTAATTCCTACACCCGCACTCCCATCTCCTCAACCTCTTCTCACCTCTGGCATAATTTAATCTCTCTGGCACACTTTGACCTTTAATGTCATGGTCGCCTCACCGAACAAACTTTATTTTTTTAATCCATTTCTCTGACAGTAATTGAATAATTAAATTTTTAAGAAAGTTGTGATTCACATTATTTGTGCAATATTTGTAATTCTCTTTGAGTAGTTAAAGGAGAACTTGGCCTAGTGTTGGATTTGTTGACATCAGTCATTTATAAAAATGACTTGAAAATTCTTGAATGAATCAAGAGATAAGTTTCTTTCCAGTTCTCTTTCTCTGCTTTTCCTCTACAATGCAAGAAAGATATATGTTTCATCCTACATCTTACTGTATGATTTGTTACTTTTGCTATATTTTCCTTCTATGTCTTTTTTACCAATCTTTTACGTTTGGTGTTATATTTGTTATTTTATGATTGATTGTAAACAGGGTGTCAACCAGCTTTCAGCTGAAAGAGCTAAGCTACTCTGTATAAAGATGATAAATAAATAATTGCTGGACCACAAAAGTTATTCATGAATCTTGAATAGATTCAACGTAGTTTAATTTCTTGTGATATTAATTCACTCACATATTCTTGTGTGAATATCATGTTATATTCTGCATTACACATCTCTGTCTACCGTGATATGTCACCATAAAATACAGAAATAATTCTCAAGCAAGTAAACCAGTTAGGATGCTTGTAACAATTTGGAGTCTTAATACCAGCAATATGCTTAAGTTTCTCAGAATTTATCAACTAATATTATTACCATATAATCATAGGTTTTTAACTTTCTCATCCCAATGTAAGCTACTTGTACAATTTGCCTCTTATCCCTAATAAAGGTCTGTTAAAAAATTAAAGATTTTATTGTTTTGCCTTCGAAGTAGAAAGAGCATCATTGGCATCCACAAAAAGTTTAAACCAAACTGAATGTTGCTGGTATTTTGAAGTTTCTTGTCTAAAAAGAACTGAAAACAATTAGCCTTGGTCTTAATAGCAATGTATATCTTGCTTGAAAGAAAACGAAAACTTTTGAAACTTTTCCTCAAAAGACCTGATTCCTAGTCTGAATAGCAGTTAAAACAATCAAACCTGCCTTGAAAAGAAGTGAAATATTCAAGTCAGATATACAGTGGGAAGACCTCCAAAGATAAAGTATTGTGGAGATTGTTCAAATGTAATTTGAGTGCTTACCTGGTGTGCACATGATGTATGGTTTTAAAGGTGATAACTGACCTTCCATTCTATCCGTTCGCCCTCCTTGAGCAACCTCTTCAATCTCAACAAACGCATCCCCCCACCTTTCGGGATTCGGATGCACTCCCACTTCTCCAAAGCCAACATCAACATTTTCTCGATCGCCAGATTCACCATCCCACCTACATCTACCTGGACTATTCACCCCCCCCCCCCCTCTCCCCCCAAGGTATACCTTGGTCTTTCCTCCTTCATGAAAGCTCTTCACAACCCAGCCTTCCACTCCAATTATTGCCAACTCAGTAGACATTTTCATGACTACTCCTTCCTCTTCACCCATGGCTCCACATGGGAAGGCTCTTCTGCAGCCGCCACCTGTCATGGCCTCATCCTCTCCTCAAGGCTACCCAATGGCACCTCTATCTAATCTGCCGAGGCGAAAGCCATCCTCCTAGCCTTGATCTTCATAGTACTCTCTTTCCGCCCCTGTTTTATCATCTCTGACTCTAAATCCGTCCTCACTGGCATCCTCAACATGCTCTGGCCCAACCCTCTCATTCCACAAATCCTCAAGAAACTCCACACTCTCTCCTCCTTAGGAAAGAATATTATCTTCTTCTGGATTCCCATGTCGGCATCCCTGGCAACGAGAGAGCCGACAGAGTCGCCAACAAAGCTCACCAGTCGTGCCAAGCTTGACTACGGCAATATTGTCTACTGTGTTGCTCACAACTCATACCTCAACCACATCAACACCATCCAAAATTAAGCCCTCAGGCTTTGTCTAGGTGCCTACAAGACCTCCCCAATCACCAGCCTTCATGTTGAAGCCAACGAACCCTTCTTTCTACTTAGATGTAGAAAGCTTAGCCTCTCCTATGCTTTTAGAGTCCTCACCAACACCTAGAACCCTGTTTACAACCTCATTATGTACCACAATTTCTCCACCCTCTTTGATAGGACTAAAACCCATCCCTTCCCTTCAGCTTACGCATTAAATCAGACCTCTTCCATCTTGGCATCAACTCCGTCACTCTCAGCACCACTTTTCCTCCTTGGGCCACCCCCCTCCCTTCTATCCACCTGGGTCTCTCCACTCATCACAAAACTCAAACCCACCCTAACCTCTTCATCAATCTCCACAACCAAATCAAAGACCAACTCTTAAATTACACCTCCATCTATACTGATGGTTTAAGGAAGGCAACAAGACAGCTGCTGCAACCGTCATCCAAGACATCACCCTCAGTAGCAGACTTGCCGACTACTCATCCATCTTTTCAGCTGAGGTTAAGGCCATTCTCCTTGCCCTCAACTCTCCGTTCAGCCACTTTGACATTTTCTCTGACTCAAAGGCTGTTCTTACTTCTTTATTCAACCTTAAATGGGATAACTTCACATCCCACCTCACTCATCCATCTTTTCAGCTGAGGCTAAGGCCATTCTCCTCGCCCTCAACTCTCCGTTCAGCCACTTTGACATTTTCTCTGACTCAAAGGCTGTTCTTACTTCTTTACTCAACCTTAAATGGGATAACTTCACATCCCACCTCACTCATCCATCTTTTCGGCTGAGGCTAAGGCCATTCTCCTAGCCCTCAACTCTCCGTTCAGCCACTTTGACATTTTCTCTGACTCAAAGGCTGTTCTTACTTCTTTACTCAACCTTAAATGGGATAACTTCACATCCCACCTCCTCCTCCAGTAACTCCTTTCGCCCACCCTCTGCAGGAAAAGTGTTCTTTTCTTCTGGATACCCAGCCATGTTGGCATCCCTGGCAATGACAAGGCTGATGCAGCCGCTAAGCTTGCCCTCAACCTCCTCCCTTCCCCTTTTCCCAAAACCCTCCTGACATCAAACCGCTTATCACTTCCCTTGTTCATGACCACTGGCAAACCTCATGGAACTCCCAAATTGATAACAAACTCCACGTCATCCAGCCCACCATTCCGATCAAACCTACCATCAACAACCTCTCTCGTATCAACAACATTCATATTACCCGTCTTAGAATAGGTCACACCCACCTCACTCACTCCCACCTCCTTATTGACTCCCCCAACCCCTCTGCAACAATTGCCATTGCACCCTCACAATCCATCACATTCTCCTTGCTTGCCCCTTGTACAATCTTCCCAGAGCTTCCCTCGCTCCCCACAACTCAATTGCTGAGTTCTTCCAGAAAAATCCTCCAGATAAAATTATCTCCTTCCTTCATCATGCTTTACTCTACAACCATATATAATTTTCCTCTTCCACCCCCTCTCTTTACTTTGTTTTTGTTTCAACCATGCACCTCCTCTCTTGATCACAGCTTTTTGACTTTTTGGTCTTGAATGTCTCTCATTCTCCACCTGTTTCCTTTCCTTCCTACCTCTAGAAAGATCTGATCTCTCAGGCACAATTTGACC
This sequence comes from Chiridota heheva, assembly GCA_020152595.1. Lineage (NCBI taxonomy): Eukaryota > Metazoa > Echinodermata > Holothuroidea > Apodida > Chiridotidae > Chiridota > Chiridota heheva. The sequence goes on from JAIGNY010000025.1 coordinate 41,335, forward strand.
CTTGTTGTTGTGGTGCCGTTGCCCTCATCAAACAAACAAACAAAGCTCTGTCAAACATTGCCTCTCCTTTTCCTATTCCACACTCAGACCTCCGTCTCTCCATCTCCAACTACATAATAAAACCTGGCAAAACTCCTGGAATCATGAAACCAGTAACAAACTCCACACCATCAAACCCAAAGTTGGGACCAAGACCCCTCCGCACAGTCGCAACCACAGGGAAGACATTGTTGTCACCCGCATCCGCATAAGCCACTCCTCTCTCACTCACTCCCATCTCTTGTCCGGCTCCCCTACCCCTCTTCTGCCCCACTTGTAACACCGATCTTTCCATCAAGCATATCTTTGTAACCTGTCCCCTATACCAGAACTCCAGATCTCTTCTCTCCTCACTATCCTCAATCTCGGACCTTTTAAAAAACAATTCTTCTTCAAACATCATCAACTTCCTCCGCAACAACAACCTCTTCCACCACATTTAACTCCCCCTTCCCTCCCTTTCTACACCTAACCTTACTTACATCCTTTTTTTCTTCTGCTTTTCTCCCTTACAAACCTTCCATCTCCTCACTATCCTAACTCTTACACCATAATTTATTAACACCCTCTTGGCACATTTGACTCTGACTGTCACGGTGCCATTAAACATGAACAAACCAAACCTTATGGCATAATATCAGATAATCTGCCTAACCAAGACTTGCAAAATGAGATCAAGACTTGCAAAAAAAATTTGTTTATGTAATTGTTTGATTTTTGTTTTTTTTGTTCCCTTATTTTGATTATTTATACTTAATTTTTCACTTGCATTAATTTGTATTTCATTTTTTTCACAGGAAAGCATAAAAACTCCTCCCTCTACATTTAAGCAACTTGCAAAGTTGATTCGAAGAAGAATCGCAGCAAAACCAGACTTGGAACACCTCACTATTGAGGAACAGCAAACACTGGTAAGTACATGCCCAAAAGTTTCTCTTTAAGCCTGCTCACACCCGACACCTTAGTTAATCCTGAAAACTCAGGTATGGCAATTACCAACCCGACTTCCTGTTTAGTGTATTGTGTTTTCACTCCAAACACCTTAGTTTTAACACCCTCTTGGCACATTTGACTCTGACTGTCGCAGTACGTTAAACATCAACAAACCACTCCAAACAATGATTGTTTATCTGCCATTCCCATGTACACCACAGCCAAGTAGTCCAAGTTTATTTGTGTGTATAAAATTACAGAAAGCCAGTGCTGAGTAATCAGGGCACTTTTGTGATTGAAATCACTTATCCGTGTTAGGTGTCTTAGTGGGAGAATTTTGTTTGCAAACTGGTGATAAAATAGCTGTTTATCATATACCTGAGGTGATGTGTGCATTGACTGAATGATTGACGGACCATTTCTCCTAAGAAAAGATATTGCACGGTGAAAATGGCAAAGCATTTTTGTCAAATTCGGTTAAAAAGTTACCATTGTATAGCATTTTCAATTTTAACGATTTATGGACAGGTACAAACAACTTGATAATAAATGGAAGAAAATGGGTTATAAACCATGAAAATAGCAAAAAATTCCATCCAAATTGGTTAAAATTAGATCTTTTACAACAACTTGATCATAAATGGAAGAAAATAGGTTATAAACCATTTCTCCTAAAGAAAGATACTGCTTCATGTACGCAAGTGCACTCCTCATTTGTTTACAAAATTGCATTGGGCAGCACATTGTGGGAGCGTCTGTTTGGTTTAGGATGATTAAGATTCAGATTCTTGTGTATTAATTGGAAAGATATTGTTGGAAAAAAAGATTCTTATAAGAATATTATGGCAACACATGAGTTAAAATGCTGTCTCTTTCTGCACTGACCCAGATTCAGAGGTACTGTAGGTAGAATGTTTTAAAATTGACAAATTGCTAACTGATGAAAATTGACAAATTGCTAACGTTTTTTCTTAAGTAAACAAATTTTAATTTCTTTGTGTAAGTTGTACTTTGAAGACTAGACAGTAATTTGAAATGATAACTACCACACAGTTAATGGATAGTGCACTTTGTTTCAAACTCTGAGATTAGAATGTGTTCACAATTTCCACTTATTTGTGTGTGGGTGTGCATGTGGGTGTGTGTGTGTGGGGGGGGTCTATGTTTTGTGTTTTGTTCTGCTTAATAATAAACATGCTTTGTAAGAGATTTCAATGTTATCCTTCTTCTATAATGATTTTTTTCAAGATTTTCTGATCGTATACAAAAGCAAAAGTAACTTTTTATATGCTTCTATTCAAAGACCCCTTAATGTGAATCGTTATTTAGAATGAACTTTCTTTTGTTTTAAATCCAGGGTGGGGTAATTATGGGTGAAGTGAATTGCATTTGGTCTGAGATACGCAGACAGGTTGATGATCCGTTTTTGACGCATGAAGAAAACAAAGAGTTACAGAGAAGGATCACAGTACACATCGTGACGGTCTGTGAACAGCTATTTCACCTTTACCTGGAAAAGGCAAAAGGTAATTAGCAGCATCAAGATAACTGATTATCTCCTTCCTTCATCATGCCTCCCTTTACAACCATATTTAATTCTCCTCTTTCCACCCCTCTTTATTTTGTTTTTGTTTCAACCATGCACCTTCCCTCTCGATCACAGCTTTCTGACCTTTTGTTCTTGAATTTCTCTCATTCTCCCCCTGTTTCCTTTCCTTTCTACCTCTAGAATGATCTGACCTCTCAAGCACAATTTGACCTTCGTTGTCATGGTGCTCTTAAGCCCTCATCAAACAAACAAACAAACAAACTGAAAGAATTGCAAATACTGTATCAATGTATTAAGCTTACTAAATAGAGTTGCAACACTTTTTAGGCTCAAAGTTTTGTTCCTAATAAGCGCCCATGCTCTAGGGCTGAGTACATTGCTACTGCATCGTGTGAACTGGTCCTATACACCAGCCCCACAATAACCACCACCTGCTATCACAGAAAGATTGTGAGCCTCAGCTGCACAATAAGCAAATAATTGTAACAAAACTAATTTGAAATCTTCAAATTAATCAAATAAATTATTTATCAGTCAAAAAATGTTGGTAGGCGCTTATTAGAGCAGGGGCGCTTAACACGTTGAATACGGTATATCATTTTTTGTGTATTATTTTAATTTGTTTTAGGTTTATCGATTTAATAAGCGCCCATGCTCTAACAAGCACCAACCTAACATTTCTGGACTGATAACATATCCAAACATTAATAAATAATCAATGCTGTTTTATGGATTTATGTTCCCATATCCTTTTTTGCAAACCTCATGGCACTCCCAAATTGATACAAACTCCACGTCATCCAGCCCACCATTCCGATCAAACCCACTACTCACAACCTATCCCGTAACGACAACGTCCACATTACCCGCCTTAGAATAGGTCACACCCACCTCACTCACTCCCACCTCCTTACTGACTCCCCCCACCCCTCTGCAACAATTGCCATTGCACCCTCACAGTCCATCACATCCTCCTTGCTTGCCCCCTGTACAACCTTGCCAGAGCTTTCTTGCTGCCCACAACTCAGTAGCCGAGCTCTTCCAAAAAAAACCTCCGGATAAAATTATCTCCTTCCTTCATTTCATCATACTTCCCTCTACAACCATATTTTGTCTTCCTTCCCCACACCCTCTCTCTTTACATTATTTTTCCACCCATACACCTCCTCTCTCGATCCCGGCTTTCTGGCTTTTAGTTCTTGTGTTTGTCTCAATCTCCCCCTGTTTACTCTCCTTCCTACCTCTGGAATGATCTAACCTCTCAGGCACAATTTGACCCTCGCTGTTGTGGTGCCGTTAAACTCTCATCAAACAGACAAACTAATCTGAATCCCTGTTAATATGGGTAATTTGCAGTGCTGTCATGATGTGTCGAGTATCACGATATTGCGATATCTCTTTTCCCATGACATAAAATATGCCTCTCGCGACATATCGCGATACCAAAAACTATTACAGAACTAAGAAATTTTCGCGCAACTAGGCTAGGCTAGTTCGTATGTTACGGTACTAACGTTACGGTAGTAAATCTAAAAGTCAAGTTTAGGCCATGATTGTTTCTGAATCAACTTTAAAAACGTGCAAAAATATCGTGAAACATAAAAAAAAAAAATTAATTTGGCACACTCCAAGTAAGTTGGCAAAAAGAACGAAAAAATGGCCCAGAAAATGCTTCTCACTTCGATGATTCATGGTCAGGTTGGCTGAATTATCAAACGTGTGCATACGATGCATGATGAAATCTAGAACGTAATAGGACACATGATTTTCATCTGCTAGATGGAAATCACTGTTTCTTGTGTTCATCATTCATATGATTACATAACTACTTGTATAGAAGTACTGATATTAACAATTTGTATCGTGAGTCAGTTTTCTTTAAAAATATCGTGAAATACCAATATATTGCGTTACTTTTCTCCACGATGATCGATATGTAATACAGCCTTATCGTTACAGCACTTGTAATTTGTTGACTTAAAATACTCAAGTTTTGTTGCATTTGCTTATTTTGCATCTCACCCTCACTATGTTCTGGTGGGGGTTATTGTGGGGCTGGTATATAGAACCACTTCATGTATATAAACAATGCAGCTCAAATGCACACTGTACATGGCTCTCAAGTATAGGTACTTATTAGAAAGAAACTTTGGTCCTAAAAGTGGTGTAATTTATGTAAGTGCCCGAGGCGCTTATTACGTCAAATGCGTTATTTTAGACAAAAGAGAGTCAATTTCGAAGAACTAACACTTGGACATTAGATTTCATTTAAAGTTAAACAGTGAATGTAATTTTATTTACACTTTTAACATCATAAGAGTTTTTAAAAATTGTAGTTTTTATTAAATTTGCGTACAGTATTTGACTTATTAAGTGCGGGCCCCTGCTCAAATGAGCGCCCACCCAACATTTTTTTCACAGATAACTTAATTTATTTGATTTATTTGAAGACTTAAGAAATAAGTTGTGTTACATTATTTATTTTGCATCTAACCCTGATGGTGATTTTGTGGTGGTTCAATACAAAGGTCCAACTTTACACCACCCTAATATTTTCCATACTGCTGTATGGTGCGGAGGATTGGACGATGAGATGAGAGGAAGAGCAGAGGCTGAATGTTTTTGAGATGTCTTGTCACCGTAAAATACTTGGGAGTCACAAGACTTCAAAAACTAAGAAAGCAATATGTCGGAGACACCCTTGAAATTGGCAAAAGTGTTGTGGAAAGAGTTCATTCCACAAAGCTCAAATATTTTGGGCCCCTGAAGCGTATGAGGCATACTCGTTACCCAATACTAACACTCGAAGGCCAGATACAGGCACCAGATCTAGACCACCAAAAAGATGGGCAGACTGTATTAAGGAGGACATGCAATCTCCTAGCATCAACCCCTTGGTGACAGCAAGAAAGCTGACCCAAGACAGGAAAAACTGGAAGCCATCACGTGGAACCCGATGGAACCTGATGGAACCAGCGTGGAAGGCGTAAAAGTATAAGCATTGTGAGGCTAGTATAGAACCAGTTCACACAATGCAGTTCGAATAGCAAACTATACCCAACCCTGAAACATGGGCACTTATTAGAAAGTAACTTTGGGTCCAAAAAGTGGCACAATTATATTTTCGTAAGCGCCCTGGGACCTTATTACGTCGAATATGGTATATATAATCAGACTTATTTTCACTTGAATTTGTCTCAAAGAAAAGTTAAACCAACTAAGACTGAATTGTCTTTACTGTAAATCTTTCCTATAGTGTTGAATAACAGACATGTTTTCAGTGAGCAAGCCAACATTAGCAGATTAAAGGCCCAGCTTTCTCTGGATTGCAACAAATTGTAAGTTTATTTGATTTATTTCTCACCATTTTGTAGGGTAGCTCATCCTGCTGAAAGCTGGGTGAAGCCCTGTTTACAATGAAATATAAATGACAAATATAAATCCAAACATAATAAAACATTGGCAAAAAAGACATGATTTTATGGTAATAATATTAGTTAATCAATTCTGAGAAACTTGAGCATATTGCTGGTATTAGGAGTCCAAATTGTTACAAGCATACTAACTCGTTTACTTGCTTGGGAATTATTTATGTATTTTAAGGTCACAGATTAACACATATCACGGTAGACAGAGATGTGTAATGCAGAATATAACATGATATTCACACAAGAATATGTGAGTGAATTAATATCACAAGAAATTAAACTATGTTGAATCTATTCAAGACTCACGAAAAACTTCGTGGTCCGACATTTATTTATTTCTCATCTTTATACAGAGTAGCTTAGCTCGTTCAGCTGAAAGCTGGTTGACACCCTGTTTACAATCAAACATAAAATAACAAATATAACACCAAACGTAAAAGATTTGTAAAAAAGACATAGAAGGAAAATATAGCAAAAGTAACAAATCATACAGTAAGATGTAGCAGGGCTCCCGGTAAACCTTTAGAACCTTTAAAAACCTTTATTGACAAATTGATCCTTTATTCCTTTCAAAATAATCTTTAAAACCTTTAAAAACCTTTATTTTCAAAGTTAAGTAAGGTAAATGATTCGAGTGCCAAGGTTTTAGCTTCAGTGGTAAGTATACACATCCATTTAATAGCATATCTGTTCTCAACACATATTTAAAAAGTAGCAGGACCAAAATAAAATTTCCAACTTCACGTAAGTAATGGACTTTTGGCGCCACCAACTGCCTTTTGCCCCAGAATATGCTCATTGTATGAAAATTTATTCCATGAGTTAACCTTTATAAACCTTTTTATTTACATCCAAAACCTTTAAAAACCTTTATTTCAACTTTTCCAAGCTTTAAAAAAACCTTTATTTTAAAAAAGAGTCTCTGGGAGGCCTGATGTAGGATAAAACAGCAGCAAGAAAAAGAACTGAAAATATGAGTGTAGCAGCTGTATATTAAAAAGCAAGTACACAGAGAAGAAAGCTTTGATTGTTATTTTCACCATAAAGAAATGCAAAGATTACTTGATGAGTCAAATAAAATGCGCAAAAAAGAAAAATAATGCAAAATAAACAAACAAAAATATTTCAAAGCTGCTGAGATTTCAGCGTGGTTCGCAAACATCGCAGCCACTTTTCCAGAGACTTGCATCAAATACAGTACAGTTGGGAATCAGTCTGGGTTGGAATATTTTTTCTACGCTAGCTGGTGGCAAAGTTTTGAAACTTGTACGTGTCATAAGTGTTGAAAACATACAAAAATGCTGCAATACACTGCAAAATTACTTGCTGGAATTTGATTTCTGCATCTGTTTTGCACTAATGATCCTTATTTTGTAACCTTACTGGTAATTTGAAGACTTTTTATAATGCCCCTATTCAAGTCTTTTGACATTCCTTGCTTATTTTGGGGTCTTGCTGTTGGGTCTTGCTTAATTTAAAGAAAATTTAAAAATTTTTTTAAAGATTTAATTCTTTTTTAAATTGATTTATATTTTTGTATCGATGGTAAAAATTGTTGATCTTTCCTAAAACATTGTGAAGTCATATGTTCATGACAAAGCTGAAATTATACATCGAAACGGTCTTCACGGTGACATTGGTGGGGAATGTTACACCAATCATTACTTACATAATTACAGAATTGTAAGTACGTTTTTTAGCTATTTAGTGATATATCTTGTAAAAATCATACAAAATTTCTCCACAGAGGATCAGTGTGTGAAAAATAGAAAAGAGGTTCACATATGTTTCAGGTTTTAATTTTGATACTTTCTGATTTGTTTTGTTTATGTAGATAGCAGACACATGTACTGTAGATAAATTATCCTTTGCAAACCTACAGTACATTGCAAGTATAAGATGCTTGCATATTGCAAGAAACACTGAAAAAGATATAATTAAGATAAACATTCTATTTGTGAAGAGATATTTATAGAAAGTGCACGAAAACACATACGTATAAGCAGAAAATTTAGTCAATAATTTCTAGCATTATGTCTTGTTTTTGAAAAAGACTTTCCAGGAAATCATGTTTGTTTATTTCTTTAAATGTTACTCACAGAAGGCATTTGTAATTTGAAGATGGTTGTTTTTCACAGCTTGAACATTCTAGCCGTCAGACGTTACATTGTTGCAGATATCAGAGGATCTAAATCGGACTCTGAGGATGACATGGAACAAATCATCACCAAGGACGCCTTTGTGCCTCTTTCCTACCAGAAATTGGTGAGAATTTTAGGAAAAAATGTACCTGAACAATCCACTTTAGTAACTTGTAATATAGTTACCTAAATATGGAATATCAGAAATTTGTGACAAATGCGCCTACACAGAATACATCTAAAATGGGTAAAGCATTATCAAAATAGTCCGCACTACAATGATTATTTGTCAAATTTGTAGCAACAGATGGTTTGTGAAAAGTTAGCTTGAACATGCTAGAGAGATTTGTTTGAAAAATTTACTTATGGGGGCTATACTCTAATATTGAAGTTTTATGTTCAATTAACTGTAAGTTAAGTTCTTTAACTCTACCACGCGGCGATGTTATTGCCGTTTTGGGTTCCCCATCTTTGACTCCGCTTCCCGGGTACATTTTCATAAACCCACGACAAGTGCGCCAACTCAAAAATATATGCAGCATGATCCCGGTGGGCGGCCCAGCGGGTCACTGAAGCGGAACGAGCCCGACTCTGCTGCTTGGAAGACAGAGGACCCTTCAATAATTAGCCCTTGATTAACCCGTTACTATACCATGCAGCGATATTATTGTCGTTTTGGGTTCCCCATCTTTGACTCCGCCTCCCAGCGCATTTTCAAAAAAGTGCTGGTAGTCTAAGGGTGAATAGAAACAATCTTCACCAGGGAACTTTGGATTCTTATTAACCCTTAAACGCCTGAGCCTCCCATTTAGAATCTGTATTTTGGGGAAACTTTTTAGATAATGCTTTTTTTTTCCACATTTTCCTTTCCTTTGCTATCATTACAAGTATGTGTTAACTGAAAGGTAATACTTTGATCTTCACAATGGCCCACATAATTTTACACTGGATTATGCATATTTATGCAAATTAGTTCATTTAGTATGCAAGCCCAGTGAACAAAACTGTCCAACTTTGTGTTATGTACTCTCTTGTGGTAAGAAGTTGTGGCATTTTTGATAGAATTGATGAAATGTTGATGAAAAGTGCTTTGCAATGATACCACTCACAATTTTTTTGGAAGTAGGAACAATTGGAATATGCAAATTAGTTCATAATGTCACGTTTTGACCTTTATCATGACCCATTATTATCAATTTTCACAATATTGTGTGAAAACTATAACCTGAAAATGTAGTTTTCTTGTTTGTAGGCTCTTGAAAATGTTGACAATCAATTGTGTGATATTCATAAGGTCGTTTATTATATTTTGCATACTAATTGATATGCAAATTACCTCAAAATAAGGAATGAAATAAGATATGAGAATGATTTCATGGTTGGGAAATTCCAACTTTTACTCATTTTCTCATAAAAACGGAGTTTCATGACCCAGATAAACTTTTCATTCTAAAAAGTATATATATTCTCACCCAAGATGGTTGATTTATTTGTAAAATATACTCTATTATTTACTGTAGAAATATATGAAATGCTGTGTATGGGCATGATTTTGCGCAAAAGGTATAGGGGATTTAAACATACTAATCTTTCCGTCAATCAAAATCTTTGCAAAGTTGTGAATCTTCGAAAAGTTGCAATGGTATTTTATTTTTTTGTTAGGGGGCTGTGCCTCAACATAGTAGCTCATTTGAAAGCTGGCTTCAAGGTCTATGAGTTGGCAGAAAACATATTCCGTTCTGTAAATAACAGTGTAAAATGCCCAAAATTTTTAAATTTGAGGTAGTTTTTGGCGAAATTTGATTTGAAGTACAGTATTTGATATTCATGAATGACCTTCACCAAAAGTTCATCCTGAATACTTATCAATTTTTTGAGAAATTTTTGTGAAAATATGAAAATTACTCATGTTTGGCTCTATTTTACTCTGAAAATCTCGATATGACCCAAATCAGTTTAGTATGGTCCCAAATTTTTTTATTGAAAATTGCACTTCCAAATCAACAAAAATCATGTCAATCTGGTGTAATAAGGCTTAATATATGGCATTTCAGAAATCTGTGCGTTGATTAAACTAAAACTGTACACTGTTCAACATACTGTCTACAGCATATGTAAGTAATGAGTCAGTATTAATATTACCAATGGTGGTTTTCTAGGCAGGTTGCCTAGAAGAAAATGATATAGTTTAATTGCTGTGAGCAAATTATCAAATCCAAGCTTAGAACTTCAAACTGAAAGGAAAATACAACCTCAAAGTTAGTTACATCAGAAAGAAAAATGAAACAAGAATACTTCATACCGAAATGTTTCTCTTTAAGCCTACCCGCACCCAAGACCTGAGTTAGTCCTGAAAACTCAGGTATGACAACTGCCAGCTCGACTTCCTGTTTAGTGTATTGTGTTTCCTCTCCAAACAATGATTGTTTATCTGCCACTCCCATGCACACCACAGCCAAGTACCCCAAGGTTATTTATGTGTATAATATTACAGAAAGCCAGTGCTGGGTAATCAGGGCACTTTTGTGATTGAAATCACTCATCTGTGTTAGGTGTCTTAGTGGGATAAATTTATTTGCAAACTGGTGATAAAAATATCTGTGTATCATATGCCCGAGGTGATGTGTGCATTAAGTGTGAATGATTGATGGACCATTTCTCCTAAAGAGAGATATTGCTTCATGTCTAATCAGAAAGAAAAATGGATCGTTTCTACTTAGGCATTGAAAACATATTCTCATCTGTCATGGTTTGATACTTCTGCATTTTGATCAATCCTTCAGATTGAAAGAAGTAGACCGAAGCGAAAGAAGAAATACAAGCAAACTGTAGAGCAAGAGATCAGAGACATGGATCGTCAGATGCCCAACATACAGGCACAGAAAGCACTGGAGTACATGCCAGATGTGGACATGATGCAGAATAGTCTGCTGGAGATGGAGATTGCTGAGGAGGAGTTGATGGAGAGGTTGAAAGAGGAGGAGGAGGCGAGAGAAAAGGCGGAAGTGGCTTCTCTAGCAGATTCAAGGATGGAGACGCATGATAGTAGGCAGCTTTCAAGGTATGACATCTTAGGGCATTGTTTTGATGGGGTTTGTTTCTCACGATTCAGTGGTTTTTATGGGATTGGTAGGCTGAGGCTGTTGTGAAATGATGGCCTTTGAAAAAAATTGATTAAGAACCAAATCTATTATTGAAGAGGCCCACCAGACAATCCACATGTTTTGGCCACTCAGGAAAATACCTAAAACATTCTTCAGGGCTCACTTACAATATAAAACCTCAATTATAGGTTTACAGATTAAGATTTTAAGGAGCCAAAAACTTTAGGCATATTTTTTCTTGAGTCTCAAGAATATTTTAACACACTTTTCATGAATGAGGTGGGGCTGAAAACCTTGGATACGAATGTTCATATTGATTGTAAATATTTCTTATGAATACTTAAAGGATTAGTTCAGTGGTCAAACAAGTCCATCTTATATGAAAGATGACTTGAATAGAAACAAAATGGTGAAGAAAGCATTCATGAATCTCATTCCGTTAAGGAGATATTCAAGTTTAAAGTTTGGTATCATTTGTGTAGAAATAACTGAAATCAGACTAGTTGTGATGTCACAGCCTCAGATTCCTCAAAGTCTATTTATTTGAAAGAAAGTTTATTTAATTTTTCACTATTTAAATTATTTTTCCTCAAACTTTCCTCAGGTGGTATATTATTATTACCATTCCTAGTTTCAGTCTTACTACTTTTTTGACATATCCCATGGTTTTTAAGTCACAAAATTGCAGGAAAAATATGATAGAATACATAAAGACTTTGAGGAATCTGAGGCTATGACATCACAACTAGTCTGATTTCAGTCGTTTCTACACAAATGATACCAAACTTTAAACTTCGATATCTTCTTAATGGAATAAGATTTTTGAATGCTTTCTTCACTATTTTGTTTCTTTTGAAGTTCTCTTTCATATACAATAAACATGCTTGACCACTGTACTAATCCTTTAAGTATTTTTAAACGACACAAAAATTAAGACTTGTGTTGTTTCAAAACACCCATGACTTATTAAAATAGTCATCCTTGCTTTTTGTCTTAGAGTTTCTTTAATATCAAATTAACCTGCTGTTTGCATATTGTTGTGTAAAATGTAAGCACTAATAGATAGCAAGCTGGATTTAATTAGGGATTACCGATTAATTATCTTTAGACAATTTTGTTTTTCTTTTTCAGTATATTTTAGGAATTTGAAATGGCAAAATTCAAAAAGTGTCCCAACATTAAATGAAATGTGAGAAATTGTGTTTTTAAATGACTACTTTATCATGGTAAAAATACTGTCTGAACATTCATATAAGATTCGTCCTATAACCACCTAATTCCTTTGTTCCTTTCAGAAAACTTTCAGAAGGCAGAAGAAAATATAAGCCTCAGCGATCCGGGTCACTGCCAGAGCTGCATGTAGACACATTGCTGGATGAAGTGGGTATCAGCAAAGACACAACTAGTGGAAGACCTGGAAGTGCGAAGGCCATAAAGATGTACTCTGTTCGACATCCGCTCCTGGATCCGGATCCGCTACAGGTATTGATCATTAACACGTTATTGAAGGATTAGGTCAGGGGTCAAGCAAGGTCATCTCGTATGGAAGAGAGCTTTCTTTTTCTCTCCAGGTGCCGAGTCTGGAACAGACATTGGTGATCATGGCCTTCCAGTCACTTCTGTACAGAGCTAAGCGCATAAACTTATTGATACTTAGGCTGTTGTTGGTTGCCCAGCAGTTTAAGCTTTGGACATATTTAACTCGCTGCCTTCCTCTGCTTCTTTTGCCCCCTCAATTTTCTCACATACTGCAAGCTGTTCCAACCCACCCTCCCAATAAACATGCCCAAAATATTCCATCTGTCTCTTTCTGATGGCATTGAGTAGGGACCTGTTCATGCCTGAAGCTATCAGGACATCATCATTTGTTTTCCTTTCTGTCCAAGATATTTTCAACATTCTTCTAATGAACCACATTTCCGTAGCTTCTAATCTTTTCTTGATGTCACTGGTAATTGTCCAGCATTCACAGCCATAGAGAAGAGTAGATTATACATATGCCTTCAAGACACAGACTTTCGTGTCCATTCCAATATTTCTATTCTTCAGAATTGGATTCATTTTTGTAAACATGTCTTTGGCAATTGCAATGCGCTTTCTAACTTCTAGGAGGACATTAAGAGAAACAAAATGGAGAAACTACTTCAATATCTTATGCCATTTAGGAGATATTACTAATAATTCAGGAGAAAATACTAATGTCTAGGACTGCAACTGGGGCTTCTGACAGATCAAAAGCAAGACAAATTTCATGCACTTACCAGCATTGTATGTGTTTCTACTTTTTGACCTAAGAAAATAAATCCTTGTGGGGGTGCTGTACTTCAAAAACATTATGTCATTTTAGCTTGAGGAATAAAGCGAACTATTCCCCAGCAACAAAAGAGAAATTATTTTTACTCTGAGTAGTACCTACGTTGCAGCTACCTGGTAGTATGGTCATCTGCTGTGCATGTACCCTTAGGGAAGCTTGCAGATAAGAGTGGAGAATATAGTGGACCACAGCCTTGTAGAAAGGGGTGGAGTAGCGGACCACAGAACCAATGATCCCAGAAATGTTTTCAGGTCTCCAGAAAGAAAATAAGGAGAAAAAGAAAGAAAACAGAAAGGAAAGGGGGAGAAAAGAAAGGGTGTTGAAAATCTTCCCACGAAAAATAGCAATAAATAATATCAATTAGTGAATACATCTCTATATACTTCGCTCTTTTGCAATTAATGTACTTTTCATTGCGCAATTACACATGGAGGACGTTTTTAGAGCATAAATTGACCACATATACTGTTGTTTACTCAAGAAATCTTTAAAAATATATATATATTTTTTATGAATTGTTTTTTTCTTCCCGCAAATTCCTGATTTTCCCGCAATTATAACCGCGGAACCGAATATTTTTTCCAGCTCCAGGATGGAGAAAGAAAAGGGGAAAATAAAAGTAAAGGGGAGTGAAAGTGTGAAAGACAGGAAGGAGAAAAGACATCAATACAATTTTCTTCAATTTTGTTATTGTTGTTGTGGTATACTCACAGAAACTCTTTTCAAGATTTTTTATGGTCCCAGAAAGAAAACTATTTTTCCGCCGCTTCTTGCAGAACTCCTGTGTAATACCTTGTAAGAGCTCTAATCTTTTCTTGCTATAAATAACTTACCTTTCCTAACAGCATAAGCATCCAAGGTTTAACATTACTGCCTAGTTTGCTCTCTTGGTAAGGCTTTATTTTCTACACAAGAAACCCCTGAGTTCTTTAACATAAATTGACAGTGAAAATGCAGAATTTTCATTGTTTTGTAAAAAAAAGTACTTTTCATTGTAAGTTATACATTGTTCGGTAACAGCAACCTATTCCACCATATCTAATCTTCCTTTCTCTTCCCTTCTACACCTAACATTACACACCCTCTCTTTTCACCTTAATTTTTCTCCCAAATTCACCCTATTTTCCCCTTTTTCTCCCTCTCAATCCTCCATCTCTTCTCTGTCCTAACTCTTACATCCTAATTTTTTAACACCCTCTTGGCACATTTGACTCACTGTCGTGGTGCCATTAAACATCAACAAACCAAACCTTGTAAGTTATACATTTTTTTAAACATTAGTTCCTTCATATCCTTTTCAATTAAAAACACAAAAAGCAATTTCTTATCTTTCAAGGATGATGAGATCCATTCTGTGTCAGAGAAAGACGGGAAGACGTGCAGGTCAGATGAAAAGTCCTCCTTGCAGAAGGACCTTGAGAATCTGTCAATGTACACATCCATGAAGAAAAAGAGGCAAGATGAACCCATGGCTGAGGAGGAGGATCTACCCCCTCTTCTACAGGTAAGGAGAGTAACGGTAGCATCTTCAAAATAACAGTTATTTGTCTGGTATGCAGCTGCATTGATAATCTGTTCAGTATGAGCATCAAAATCAACATTGACTTAAGAACCACAACATTTTTGGCTTGTTTCATATGTCTGCCACCGCTCGCAAACCAACTGCCACACCCACACAGATGACAAACTCGACAACATCCAACCCACCAACCTTACAACCCACAGCATCTTTCAGATGAAGTTTTCATCCCCCGCCTCAGAATAGGCCACACCCACACAGATAACAAACTTGACATCATCCAACCCACCACACCCACCAACCTTACAACCCACAGCATCTTCCAGATGAAGTTTTCATCCCCCGCCTCAGAATAGGCCACACCCACAATCCCCCACTCCCAATTAAATAATGGCTGCAACAATTGTCGTGAACTTTTTACAGTCAACCACACCCTCATAGACTGCCCATTCCAAACCCTCCCCAGAGCTTCCCTCAACCCTTTCAACTCTATCGCTGAACTCTTCTACAAAAGCACTTCCGAAAAAATGCTCTTCTTCCTACATTTTACCAAGTATCATAACTACATCTAAACCCCTCCTCTCCCTCCTGCTCACCACACTATCTCCTCAACCTCTTTTCACCTGTGACGTAATGTAATCTCTCTGGCACAATTGCACGATCGCTGTTGTGGTGCCGTTATTCAACCAACCTACCTTTATTAGTATAATTGTTTTAATGTTTTGGTTTTTCTTATCACAGGCGGTTGATGAGACGGAGAGGCCAGAAGCGAGACGTGCCATGCTGAGGAGGAAGATGAAAGAAATGGAAGCAGAGAGAATCAAGAAAGAGGAGAGGGAAATGTAAGAACTAATTTTGAATAGTTTTGATTGGTTTAAGAGGTTTGGGACTCCCTTTGTATTCATCCGAAGCTGATTTATTGATCTATCAAATGTTAAAGAACTATAGTGATCATTTTACAAGGGATAATGAATATGTAAAAAAAACCTATAAGAATGCCCATCTCTGCAGCTCCTTTTTCCTTGAATTCACCATTCTTTCTATATCTGCTACCTTAGAATTTTGTTACCTTTGATTTAAGTTAACTTCTCTGACCCCACTGTTGGTGTGCCATTAACCCGTACTATACCATGCGGCGATATTATCGCCGTTTACAAACCACCTTTTTCTAGAATTAAAATCAGGACCAAGTCCTATGGAGTAATCTTGGTATCATTTTAAAGTACTCGGATATTTCTTTCACAAAATATAACTTTTTTATAGGGGTCATATACAGAATTTTGAGACAACGTAGCTTGAAAATGGGTAAAAGTCAAAAATTGCTTAAAAATTGGGAAAAAATGTTGTTGTTTTTTCCTTTTAATTCTTACAATAACTTCAAGATTACGTTTTTTACTTCAAAATCAAACATGCAAATCCTAAGACATGATATTATTGATTTCTGGTCTAATTTGTATAATCCCTACCTGCAATCTTTTAATTTTTGACCCCTTTTTTGTTTTCTTAAAAAAATTGTGTACCACAACCGTACATCGCACATGCTTTGTTGAACGCCGTTCGAAAGTGCTTGCAATTTCCTTCCATTTGATATATGAATACAGGCATACCCCCTCTATTTAGACCCTTTCCTATAATAATTAAAATTTGCCCTCAACCTCCTCCCTACCCCTTTTCCCAAAACCCTCTCTGACATCAAACCGCTTATCGCTTCCCTTGTTCGTGACCGCTGGCAAACCTCATGGGACTCCCAAATTGATAACAAACTCCATGTCATCCAGCCCACAATTTCGATCAAATCCACCATCAACAACATCTCTTATATCAGCAACATTCATATTACCCGTCTTAGAATAGGTCACACCCACCTCACTCACTCCCACCTCCTTATTGGCTCCCCCCAACCTCTCTGCAACAATTGCCATTGCACTCTCACAGTCCATCACGTTCTCCTTGCTTGCCCCTTGTACAACCTTCCCAGAGCTTTCCTCTCTCTCCACAACTCAATTGCTGAGTTCTTCCAGAAAAACCCTCCTAACAAAATTATCTCCTTCCTTCATCATGCTTCTCTCTACAACCATATCTAGTTCTCCTCTTGCACCCCCCTCTCTCTACTTTGTTTTTTTCACCCATGCACCTCCTCTCTCGAACATGGCCTTCTGACTTTTGTTCTTGAATTTTTCTCATTCTCCCCCTGCTTCCTTTCCTTCCTACCTCTATGATTATCTGACCTCTCAGGCTCAATTTGATCCTGGTTGTCATGGTACCATTAAGCCCTCATCAAACAAACAAACATTTAATGGACAAGGTGATAGCCAAGTCTGCTGTGGAGCTCATTATCCTGTACCAACAGGACATTGGGGAAAACCGTTATTCTACGAACTTGTTCATGCATATCACTTATGCTTGAAAATTAGGAGAAACATTTTCAGAAAAGAAATTGCAATTTTATCTTAAAAAGTTAACAAATATAAAATAACATCAATCCAAAATTAGTGAAATAAGTAACTTCCCTCAAAAAAAGGAGAGTAGCCTGCAATGATGGATTCATATTCTCAACATCCGACTGCAAATTGAAGGTGTGTTTCCTCTCGTCCAATCACATTGCAGAATACAAACTTAAGATGTGCATGACTATGTTTTAATTATGGTGACACCTTTTCATTTTTTGTTTTTTAATGCAGTATCAAAATTATGAAGCCAACTCACCCTCAGCCTGCTACCGTGACAACAAAGCTTTCTGACAAATCGGTTGTCAGAACATCAGATGTGAGGGTATCAGAGAGAATCAGCAAAGGACGGGTCACCCTTCAACTTTACAAGACGGTATTCAATGAGTTGAATGATGATGTAAGATATGCCTTCTTTCATATTCAACTTCAAAGGTTAAAGGTCACTAAGGAGATGATAATACAGTGACAGAGTTGGAATTGATTATGAATTATCCCACAGTTCTGAATAAAGGTGTCGAAAGTCTTCCCACGAAAAATTGCATTAGAAATAATATTGATGTAGTGATAACATCTTTATTTATCATTATTATTATTATTATACCAAATATGATAGTGCTAAAATTCATGAAAAAAACATGCTCATAAGCACTGTACATGAAATATGATATAAATTAATATAATTAGAAGTTATAGTCCATATGCTAGCTTAAATAGATATGTTTTTAATAAAGATTTAAAAGTCTCCAAATCTGAACAGTCTTGGACATCACTTGGAAGGTTGTTCCAGAGTGCTGATGCTATTGTTCTAAAAGATTTGTCACCATAACTGACAGTTTTTGTTCGTGTTACCACTTCCCTCTTTTGCAATTGAATGTACTTTTCATTACACAATTATATGGGGTTTGTTTTCAGAGCACATATTTACCACATATTTTGTTGTTTAATTGAGAAATCTTGAGGGAAAGAAAATTGTATTTTTTTTGTTCTTCTGCGAATTCTTGATTTTTCAATGGTTGTAACCGCTGGAACCATATATATATATATTTTTTTTCCAGCTCCGCACAGTGACATGGAATAAGGTATTAGATGCCCATAGACTTTTAATATTGAGTGCCTTTTTTTCCAGCTCCGCACAGTGACATGGAATAAGGTATTAGATGCCCATAGACCTTTATTATTGCGTGCCTTTTTTTACCAGCTCCGCACAGTGATAGGAATAAGGTATTAGATGCCCATAGACTTTAATAATGAGTGCCTTTTTTTCCAGCTCCGCACAGTGACATGGAATAAGGTATTAGATGCCCATAGACCTTTAATACAATAATACAATACAATACAATACAATTTATTACAGTGCTCTAGGCCATCTGGCCTTTGTCACAAACATTAACGATAAAATTAAATGGTACATGATTGAGGTTCTTACAACAAACAATAATCAAAGAGAAAGAAACAAACGTCTTGCTTCCATTGCGTGTAAAATAAAGTGTGATAACTGCAAAAATAAGTATTTAGAACTAGCTGCTAATAAAATATTACATTTTGTTCTAGTTGCAGTCTGAAAGAAATATTTTGGGATAAATTTACAGCGGATTTCAGAAAGGGATGGACAAATTAGGAGAAAATGATATTCATCTCCAACTTCTTTCAAATTGCAAACCTGATATATTGAGTACCTATGTAGTCAGTGGTCAGCTCTTAAAGTTTCCTGTTTAAAACAAATTTGCTGTCACTGTCAATGTACCAACAAGTCCCATCAATTTGTTCAATCAAAACTTTTAAGAGTCTAATCCTAAGCTAATCCATTACTAATCCATTTAGCATAAATTAATCTTTGAATTTGAAAGAAAGTATGTTTGTATTTGTATTCAAAGTTTTAGGATTTAATTTGAAATGTGTAAAATTTTGTTGTATGACAGACAGAAAAGCTCAGTCTTTCTAGATTTCTGAAAAAGAATTTTAAAATCTCTGTGATTTAGCGGTTATAGCATCTGCTTGGCAAGCTGGATTCTGCCTTCATTCACCAGTATGTCACAACTGGTTTATCAAACGGCTGTGGACAATTTTTATATAACCTTAGCTGTTGAGAAATGGATGTAATATGCCTTAAACTACCTACCTACCTGAAATCTCTTCCCCTTACATGTGACAACTTCTCAACCACTGTCCTTTCTCCTCCAACCTCCTGTTCCTTCAAAGGATTAGTTCAGTGGTCATGCGATGATTTTAAAAGAAACAAAATAGTGAAGAGACTACTTCAATACTTTATTCCATTAGGGAGTTATTGAAGTTTGAAGTTCTATCTGATATATGCATAAGTGACTGGTTTAGTAAGTCTACTATTGAAAGTTGGTGTCCTTATCCTCACATTCTTGACAATTATTAATGTACTTTAAAGAAAGTTTATTTTAATTTTTTACTATTTAAATTATTTTCCTCAAACTTTCTTCAGGTGGTACATTATAAATACCCTTACTATATTCAGTTTTACTACTTTTCTGACATATCCCATGGTTTTTAAGCCTCAAAAATCCAGCACAAAATATAATAGAAAGACTTTTAGGAATCTGAGGCTATGACATCACAAAGAGTCTGATTTTCATTAAGTGTACAAGCTCTTTCCTTTCAGTATGCTATCATAGGGGCATTAATAATATGCCCAATGTGCATCAGATAGAGGCGTGTGCATGTGCAACCGTCGATTTTGGCCAAAATCGGCAGTTGAAGTGCATACTAAACGGAAAGCGGAGGTACACATCATGTCAGTCGTTTCTACACAAATGATACAAAACTTTAAATTTGAATATCTCCTTAACGGAATAAGATTTTGAACGCTTTCTTAACTATTTTGTTTAATATAAGATGGACTTGCTTGACCACTGAACTAATCCTTTAATAGTTTAATAAAGATGGACATGCTTGACCACTGAACTAATCCTTTAATAGTGTTCTAAAGATGGACTTGCTTGACCACTGAACTAATCCTTTAATAGTTTAATAAAGATGGACTTGCTTGATTGCTGAACTAAACCTTTAATAGTTTAATGAAGATGGACTTGCTTGACCACTGAACTAATCCTTTAATAATTTCATAAAGATGGACTTGCTTGACCACTGAACTAATCCTTTGATAGTTTAATAAAAATGGACTTGCTTGACCACCGAACTAATCCTTTAATAGATTGATAAAGATGGACTTGCTTGACCACTGAACTAATCCTTTAATAATTTCATAAAGATGGACTTGCTTGACCACTGAACTAATCCTTTGATAGTTTAATAAAAATGGACTTGCTTGACCACCGAACTAATCTTTTAATAGATTAATAAAGATGGACTTGCTTGACCACTGAACTAATCCTTTAATAGTTTAATAAATATGGACTTGCTTGACTGCTGAACTAAACCTTTAATAGTTTAATAAAGATGGACTTGCTTGATTGCTGAACTAAACCTTTGATAGTTTAATAAAGATGGACTTGCTCGACCACTGAACTAATCCTTTGATAGTTTAATAAAAATGGACTTGCTTGACCACTGAACTAATCCTTTAATAGATTAATAAAGATGGACTTGCTTGACCACTGAACTAATCCTTTAATAGTTTAATAAAGATGGACTTGCTTGATTGCTGAACTAAACCTTTAATAGTTTAATAAAGATGGACTTGCTTGACCACTGAACTAATCCTTTAATAGATTAATAAAGATGGACTTGCTTGACCACTGAACTAATCCTTTAATAGTTTGATAAAGATGGACTTGCTTGACCACTGAACTAATCCTTTGATAGTTTAATAAAGATGGACTTGCTTGACCACTGAACTAATCCTTTAAAAGGAAGTTTTAATAAACTTCTGTAATTATTTCTTATTCCCTGTTTTCCTTCTACAAGATGGCAGTGATTTACTACTTCAGTTAATACATCTTTTATCATTTTCATTATTATTAAGTTAAAAAGTCAATAAAATGAATAACAATTGAGCATAGATTATGACAATTTTGAGACAAAATGGAATGAACTGCTTTTATATTTTCTTGAACAGGTGGATGCCAATACCATTAAGAAGCTGGATAGCAATCTATTTAGGGGTCAGGAGATCAATGAGGTTTACAATGAAATCATGAAGACGCTCCCCTCAGATCACCGTCACTATGATACAGTGAGTCACTCGTCATATAATCTTTTAATATATTGTCTTCAGAAATAAATGCTGTAGTTGTGATAGATGAACATCAAGAAATTAGGTCTATGAAGTCTTGCAAAGTTTATGAATATAAAGATCATAATTTATTTTGAATTTGTTGACTCTCAAAAAAAAAATCCAGATCTGTAACTCCAAATGGGATTGACTCTTAACAGAAATATGAAAAAAAATCTTGATGCTTTTTTTGATGCACTCGATAGCACATGTGGATGAGGAACTATTGATCAATTTTTATGATTCACAGAAGGGCTCTGTGATCATTATAATATTAATAAAGCATACAGAAAGAAATTAACATTCTCCTAGCTGCTTGTCAAGTACACCAAAGTTCCTTCAGTATATGTAGGAAAGTCACTGACTATCGAAAAATGTCCATAACACAACAATACCATAAAGTCTTTTTGAACACAGAAAATAAATATGAGCATTTTTATACGTAATTTTTAAAGATTAGTATTCCGTAACAGCATTTTTATCCCCTTGCCAATGAAGTTGGTGAATGGGGATAGAGAATCTTTACCATTCGTCTGTTCATCCAACCTCCATTTTGAATAGAATTTATATTTCCCTGATAGACAGCCCTTGACCATTGGGAAATGTGATCTTTTTTAATTTATTTAAATGTAAAAATGTGGTTTCATCATATGTGAATTAGAGTCAATGTTTTCCTCTTGACTGAAACTTTGCTAAATAAGCTTTAAGTATAAACAAATTCAGTATAGTCTTCTTATGAAATTTCTACAGAGTATTTGCATTTTTGTGACCCGTGCATTAAATACTGTAAATGCATGATCATGATTATTTGGTTTATTCTATTTTCAAAACGTTTTTTTCTTTATAAAGCGATGAAATATCTGTAAACTTTTCTTGTTTTTCATTTGTTTTAATGGTTTTGATGCATTTTAAACCATCTAAATCAAAAATTGTATCAAACAATTAATGTTTTGGCATCGTGTCTATATGTGTATTTAATGCACGGTATAAAGGACTTTGTACTCGCGAATGACCCTCCTAAAATCAGTCCATACTTTATTCCATTTCCAAAACTTTTTTTTTATAATAAAGCGATGAAATATATGTAAACTTATCTTGTTTTTCATTCATTTTAGTGGTTTTTATGCATTTTAAACAATCTAACACAAAAAGTTTGTAAAACAATGAATGTTTTGGCATCATATTTTCATGCGTATTTAATGCATGGTTCAAAGGACTTTGCACTCGCGAATGACCCTCCTAAAACTGGTCCATACTTCTCGTGTCAAAGTCCTTTGCCCGTGCATTAAATACGCATATAAACACTCTGCCTCGACATTAATATTGAATTAATTCTTTGTGACTTTATTTTGAAGGATGATTTTGTGGAGCATCCAGTCAGGGCAACAGGTCTTCAGAACATACCGCTATTAGCCTCGTCCAACCTCACAGCTAGCAGACCTGGGAGGGTCATCAATAAAGACCTTTGTATGAAGGAGGAGGCCCCCTGGGGTGAGGAGCGAGATGTGTGGTGCAAAAGGTCAGTCATTGATAACCAAGAGGTCATAGGTCATCATATGCAATCTATTATCATATTGAGATAGATTGTATCTCAGTACATCAAATTATAATCCATTACATTCATGTATCATTGATCAATATTCATTCAAAAAAAAAACTCCAGATAAAATGATCTCATTCCTTCATTGTGCTTCCCTCTACAACCATATGTACATGTAGTCCTCCTTCCCCACGCCCTCTCTTTCTACATTATTTTTTCACCCATACACCTCCTCTCTCGATCCCAGCTTTCTGGCTTTTAGTTCTCGTGTTTCTCTCAATCTCCCCCCTGTTTACTCTCCTTCCTACCTCTGGAATGATCTAACCTCTCAGGCACAATTTGACCTTTGCTGTTGTGGTGCCGTTAAGCTCTCATCAAACAAACAAACCATCATGCACAGTATCACATTGCAACATATTATTTTATCAAGGAGCTGCTATCATTAGTTATCTGCAATTTTGATTTTCTTGTTATGTATTGAACCAAGGATGTGTGCCAAACTGAATGTTTATATTTGTATTGGACATAATAAGCGTCCCTGCTCTAATAAGCACCCACCCAACACTTTTTAACTGGTAACATATCCCAACATCAATAAGTAATGAATGCTGTTTGTATTTAAATGTTCTAAACCAGCGATTCATTATAGGCTGGTCAAATTTGGCACCCAGCCATTCCAATCTGGCCCGTGAACAATAGTCGTAGTGGAAGAAATCGGAATGAAATCGGTAAAACTCCCTGCTAATTAATTTTAGGTTTTGCTAGGCAGATCAGCACACTATAACATCGCGGCTTATGTTATCTTTAGTTCCACTATAAAATGGGCAGACTTGCGACTTGTCAAAGGAAGGCTGGTAAGACAACATCTGGTGTATGTCCTTCTAATCGTGCACGCTCTCAGTTTGTTTGTATTCAGGGATTGTTTTAACGGGTTTTGTTTGTCATGTGACGCTGGTTTTGCTACACGATTAGTCCACGATCTAAAGCTGTTGTGAAATGATGGCCTTTTAAGAAAATGAATTAAGAACCCAGTTCTAAACCTTGTTGTAAGTTAGCCTGAATCCCTATTAACACGGGGAGAATAAATTTGGGGTAAATACCTATGAATTTAGATATCATATCTTACCCTTTGTTTCACCAAATTCATACTGTGCGCAACTTCCAAGCACGTGTACTTACTAGGAAGAAACTTTGTGCATTAAAAAAGTGGTGCAATTTTATTTTCATCGGGCGCTTGTTACGTCAAATACGGCATTTGTGTTTTTTTGTCTACAATGACTGGTTAAGCGATTTAACTTGAAGTTTTATTGCGTGTGCACATAGATATTCAGATTTGAGAGAGGTGTGGGAGTAATATTAATTTCAGATTAATATTAATATGAATTAATATATTAATATCAATCTTCTATATTATAATGATAAAAGAAATATATAGTCTCCCTAGTTAAAAGTACACTATATAGATATATGTGTTTATCATAGTTTTCCCTTAGGCTGCTTTTCAAAACTTATGCTCAAATGAAAAAGGGTCAATATGAATCTTCATTAGAAGTCCTTTGTTGCATTCAGTTATTTTCCAATACATTCCTAGATATTATGTCTAAAGATTATTCTCTATGTGATATGTAATTAAACAGCCATTGTGATCCAACCCACCACCGGACTTTAAATTAATCATACAATTTCCTACGGTCCTGAATCAAGGTTTCGAAAATCTTTCCTTGAAAAATTGCGACAAATAATATTAATGTAGTGAATATATCTTTATGTACTTCCCGCTTTCACAATTTAATTTACTTTTCATCGCACAATTACATGGGGGGCATTTTTAGAGCACATATTTACCACATATACTGTTGTTTACTTAAGCAGGTCTAAAAAACTATAATTTTATGATTCTTTTTTTGCTCGAATTACTGAATTTCCCGCAGTCATAACCGCTATAACTGTAGAGTTTTTCCACCTCTGCACATCTTCTCCTCTCACACACACACAAAATAATATAAAGTTATATGTATAATATGCCCAACAAAAATGTATCTCTTTTTTTTCTTTAGTCCAATATTCAACGCCTCCTTCGCCAAACAAAATCCTGCCAAACCTGTGCGTCCACCATCTCCCAACATCCTGAATGACTACAAGTTTGCAAACATGACGGCCAGTTCAACCAACTTCACTCTTGGAGGGCCGGCTGCATCTTCAGGAGTCCTTGATGGGGAGATGGGATATGGGGCCCACATGATGGGCCAAACATTGAATGATGAAAGGAACGCCAGGACTTATGCCTCTTGGTTGTCGTGGTGGAAGAATACTATCAGCAGCAATGATTACGTGAAGTTTTTAGCAACACAGGTTTGCATTTTCTTGTGGTTACATGCAATAATTTTTTTTAAATTAAATTTGAAATTTTCTGCCATGAATATTAAGTAGTACCAAAGCGTGCACCATTTGAAAAATGCCTGTTTGCCATTGACAGACTGCTTGCCTTTTTGGAAGAGTTTCCACCTGGATTTCTGGCAAAACAATATTTTCTTTTTAAATGCACCATGTTTTCTGGCAATTTATGACGTTTGCTGTTGGCATGCCAACAAGTCTAATCATTTAGTCAATGAAAGATGTGAAAGGACGCATAAGGGACAAGGCCTGAAACAGAAAATGGTTGGTTGGACTCTTCTGCCACCCCTAACTTGCCATAAAATAGGGTTGGCATTTTCAATATTCCCTACAAATCCCCTCAAAATGGCAGCCACTTTTGCCTGTTGACTTGCTGTTACTGTGGAGAAAATGAAGTCCACCACCTACAAGAACATGTGATTGACTGATAGAATACAAGGTTGTCCTGCCTGTTTGTAACGAGTGTCAGGCAAGGAAAAGAACATCCCAAATCACACAAAAAGCATCAGTGAGATATGAAAACTGAACAAAATAAAAGGAACCAACAATCTGAAAATGAAGTGAAGTGTTTTGATTCTGTTTTAAGAACCAACAATCTGAAAATGAAGTGAATTGTTTAATTCTGTTTTAGGAACCAACAATCTGAAAATGAAGTGAAGTGTTTTAGTTCTGTTTTAAGAACCAACAACCTGAAAATGAAGTGAAATGTTTTAGTTCTGTTTTAGGAACCAACAATCTGAAAATGAAGTGAAGTGTTTAATTCTGTCTTAGGAACCAACAATCTAAAAATGAAGTGAAGTGTTTTAGTTCTGTTTTAAGAACCAACAACCTGAAAATGAAGTGAAGTGTTTTAATTCTGTTTTAGGAGCCAACAATCTGAAAATGAAGTAAAGTGTTTTAATTCTGTTTTAAGAACCAACAATTTGAAAATGAAGTGAAGTGTTTTAGTTCTGTTTTAAAAACCAACAACCTGAAAATGAAGTGAAGTGTTTTAAATCTGTTTTAGGAATCAACACTCTGAAAATGAAGTGAAGTGTTTTAATTCTGTTTTAAGAACCAACAACCTGAAAATGAAGTGAAGTGTTTTAATTCTGTTTTAGGATCCAACAATCTGAAAATGAAGTAAAGTGTTTTAATTCTGTTTTAAGAACCAACAATTTGAAAATGAAGTGAAGTGTTTTAGTTCTGTTTTAAAAACCAACAACCTGAAAATGAAGTGAAGTGTTTTAAATCTGTTTTAGGAACCAACAATCTGAAAATGAAGTGAAGTGTTTTAATTCTGTTTTAGGAACCAACAATCTGAAAATGAAGTAAAGTGTTTTAATTCTGTTTTAAGAACCAACAATTTGAAAATGAAGTGAAGTGTTTTAGTTCTGTTTTAAAAACCAACAACCTGAAAATGAAGTGAAGTGTTTTAAATCTGTTTTAGGAACCAACAATCTGAAAATGAAGTGAAGTGTTTTAATTCTTTAGGAACCAACAATCTGAAAATGAAGTGAAGTGTTTTAATTCTGTTTTAGGAATCAACAATCTGAAAATGAAGTGAAGTGTTTTAGTTCTGTTTTAGGAATCAACAATCTGAAAATGGAGTGAAGTGTTTTAATTCTGTTTTAGGAATCAACAGTGTTTTAATTCTGTTTGATAGGTGTGCTTGATACTATAAGCCCTGAGTGAGCCAGTGTTGGTCAAAAGTGATCTGTGGAGAGAAAAAGAGAAGAACATAATTTCTGCCCGCCCTTCCCTTACAATTTTCCCCCAAAAAAGGGAACAAACCTTTCTTTAGGCCTAATCATGTCTACTATTATGATAAAGGACAGTGATAGAAACAGAAGGGTGGCAAATATAAAGAAAATCTCATCAATGGAAGAAATAGTTCAGGAGAAAGCTTCAAAGTTTTCTTTTGGCAATGGAAGTCTCCACAACAGTGTTGAGGGTTCTTGGACCCCCTGAGACCCTTCCTGCACCTATTGGAACAAGAAAGCTTCCAAGTTATCTTTTGGTAATGGAAGTCTCCACAACAGTGTTGAGGCTTCTTGGACCCCCTGAAAGGTGACTCTTCCTGTGCCTATTAGAAGAAGAAAGCTTCAAATTTCAGTTATTTTTGTAGAAATTAAAAATAAGTAGTAGCTTAAGTTACAGGTTAACTTCTTCATCACAGGGATAACACCATCAGTGAGTAACTGCTAACTGAATACCTGAAACCAAGAATTCATTGTGGAATATTTTTACAAATGGATGAACTGTATTGTTGCATTTTCAAGCTGAGATGTACTTTTCCAGAAAGCTTTTTTATTTCTAGAAAGAGATTCAATCTGCTGACACTTCTTCTTCTTCTGCACCTACTTTCTGCACTCCACATTGTCTCATCAACCTATGACTCAATTTAATATTTAAGGCACAGTTTGACCCTCACTGTCTTGGTGCCGTAAAACCTCACCAAACACTTCTGATTTCATTTTTCAGGAGACTGACTACCTGGGTGTTGTTTTCCACTTTTTTGATCACGAAAGCGAAAGCGGAGCTGATAGCTCATCAGAGCAAGATGAGGAAAATCTTGCTCAACTTGCCAGAGAAAGGTAGCATCACACTCTTTTCAAACCTTGTCATTGAAAAATAAATTTCATTGTTAATCAACCATCATGTTAATTGTTTAGACAACAAAAATTACAATTGTTGATTCATTCCTTTATAACATCACGTTTAGTTAGATACAGCCAATTCAATCCTTTACGGCTTGCCTTGTGAAGAAGTCAGTCGTCTCCAAAGGTTACAAAACACTGCGGCCAGAATTCTTACTCTCTTCAAAAAGTCCTGTCACATCAACCCAATTTTGAGAGATTTACACTGGCTTCCTGTATCATATCGTATCATCTATAAGATATCGCTTATCGTATACACATCTCTCCAAGGTCGTGCTCCACTTTACATATCTAATTTGTTAAAACTGGATATTCCTGTCCGTAATTTACATTCTTCGGATAAATTATTTCTGTTTGAATCAAAATCTAAGCATTTATGGGGTGATAGGTCTTTCGCTGTCGCTGCCCCACGGTTATGGAATGAATTGCCATTTTACATCAGATCTTCCATTACTATTGGTTCCTTTAAAAAGAATTTAAAGACTTACTTAATGTCTTAGGCTTTTGTTAATGTTCAATAATTGTTGTTTTGTTGTATAATTATTTTGTATTTTTGTATTTATTGTATGGTGCCTTGAGCACCTAGTTTAGGTGGTTTGTGCACATTACAAGTCTTATTATTATTATTATTATTATTATTATTATACAAACATGAGAATTAAAATTGATATAATTTTCTTGACCGGAAAAAAATTGTGTAAAAATAAAGAATCAGGAATAAGAGAGAAGAGTTTAATTTGAAAACACAGATTAACCCATACAGCTTAGGTTACTGAAAACACAGATTAACCCATACAGCTTAGGTTACTATAATTCCATTTGCTTTACAGACTTTCTCATCAGAAATTTGGAGTTGAGAGTGGTTCAAAAATATATTAAAGAGCTAATTGTGTCACAATCCATTTTGTATGTATTTGGTTTGCAATATCCCAAGTAGAATCAACAAACTTTCTTGAATTTTTGTTTGTGTATTGACTTAAGATCAAATATATTTGTGCTTCATTTTGTATTTGTTGATTTGATGCAAAAACATCTACTTGTGTTAACTACAGTTTATTGAAAATGTGAATTCAATTTTTATTGATTTTATACTTTTGCTATAGTAGCACAAATAATAGAGTGAATTGAGCATCAAAAATTGCAGAAAGGTCATCAGTTTAATAATTACTAGTCAATTGATCAAATAAAGAAAGAATTCTGATGACAAAGGTCATATCCTTTTATGCTGTCAGTCTTATTTCTGAGCAGAAAATGTTGCACCTTTTGTTTTGCATTTTGGCCTTTACTTACTTATGCCCATCACACCTCCATAGGCCAACAACAAAAGCTCTCCATTTGTCTCCCCTGGCCATCTGCTCAATATCATTCAGGTGTGTCCAGACTTGTGTGTATCCACCAGAGCCTATAGGCAATACGAGGACTATAGGCAATAGTGGAGGTACCACTTTAAAATGTGGTACCTCTTTGGGAAACATGCTCTTGTTAAGTGCATGTTATATCCCATTTCAATAATTCAACCAAAAAAAAAGGTTCCAATGATTTAAAATGAGACAATTAATTTTCGAGGAAATACATAAACCTTTTCTTGGATCTACAAGTACTGTATGACATCACACTGTACATATATTCCTTTACTGTATGACATCACACTGTACATATATCCCTTTACTGTATGACATCACGCTGTATATATATCCCTTTACTGTATGACATCACATTGTACATATATCCTGTTACTTCAATTTTTCAATTTATTTTATTTCCAGTATAAATTATGTACAATTTGTAAATAGGAAAATACAATAATATAAAATACAAAAAGTAATAACAATAATAATAAGAATAATAATAACAATAATAATAACAAATAAAAAGTAAACAAAAGGAAATAATGTAGAATATGAGACTATAAAACGGTTAAAGATATGAAAATGAATACAAAATGATTAGTTAAAAAGGTTTATAATAAGGGGTCTAAAATACCAAAATGTATAAAAATTGCAGCTTTATATACAAATGCAAATGAATTTTTAAAAACTGTTGTTCTAAAACTTGGGATGGTGACTGGGTTTCTCAGATTATAATTTGTTTTATTGCACATGAATGTTATTTCTAAATTTAATGGGTGGTCTTTCATTGAAACTATGTTTTGGGCAAGTCTGTCAAATTCTTTTTTTGCTGCATCGTTTACTTTATTTATAAGTAAATCACGATCTAAACAAAATATATTGGCACAATATCTCAAGAAACTTTTAATTCTATTTTTATCTTTTACTATTAAAAAATGGTACCAAACTGGGACTGCATAAATGATATGCATGACATCACACTGTACATATATCCTTTTACTGTATGACATCACATTGTACATATATCCTTTTACTGTATGACATCACACTGTACATATATCCCATTACTGTATGAGATCACGCTTACATATATCCCTTTACTGTATGACATCACATTGTACATATATCCTGTTACTGTATGACATCACACTGTACATATATCCTGTTACTGTATGACATCACACTGTACATATATCCTTTTAATGTATGACATGCTGTACATATATCCCTTTACTGTATGACATCACATTATACATATATCCTGTTACTGTATAAAATCACATTGTACATATATCCTGTTACTGTATGACATCACACTACATATATCATGTTACTGTATGACATCACACTGTACATATATCCTGTAACTGTATAACATCACACTGTACATATATCCTACTACTGTATGACATCACACTGTACATATATCCCATTACTGTATGACATCACACTGTACATATATTCCTTTAGATTCCCTAGTATGCTGCAAGAACATTACTAATGCACTTCTAGTAGTTTTTCAAGAAAGAAGTAAAGCACCTTCCAACATTTAGCTCAAATTTTGTCGATCTTATCTAACAGCTAATTCAATTTTAAACATGTTTTTGTCTTTTTTGTTACATTTGTAGGGAAAAGCAGAAGAAGCTGGATGAACTTATATCTCAGAAGACTGAGTTTAGACCTGGTATGTGGAATGTTGGGTCGGTGATGCTGGGTGGTCTCGGCAAAGATCCAGAGGTTGAAGGTGAGATGACGCGTATCATCTTTAGTGAAGTCAAAGTTACTTCAAATTCACTTCCTGTTTGTGGAAATTTGCAGGAAATAATCATTGATTTGCTTGGTGTGCACTTGTATTATCCTCACAAGAGTTTTCTCTGTTCTCATTCTATTTTCATGAAGTTGACCCAACAGTATAAACTAATGACGCTGTTCATCTTTTGTCTTCTCAATCTGCTAATGACATTTTAAATCATGTGAAAATTTGATCAATATGGGTATATACAAATACAGGGGGCCATCATTTCCTGTCTCAAAATCATTGGTAACATAAAGCTCATTGTACAGTTTTAAAACCAGCCATCAAAATGGTCTTTTTAGTAGAAGGTGATCTTAATACAGTCACCTGGTTACATCTCTGCCAACAGTCACCTGATTACATCTCTGCCAACAGTCACCTGATTACATCTCTGCCAACAGTCACCTGATTACATCTCTGCCAACAGTCACCTGATTACATCTCTGCCAACAGTCACCTGATTACATCTCTGCCCTGCTACATCTGCAAAGTGGTCGCAGGTGCCTTTGCTCCGTTTTTATCCTGCACCACTATTTTTTGAGCCACGAACCCATCACACGACTTTCGCTTACAGAGCCTTTTCCTGTTATGCTCCTCAGAAGTGGAATGGACTGCCTGTACTCATCAGAAATGCAAAGTCCATCATCATTTTAAAA
Source organism: Chiridota heheva (assembly GCA_020152595.1). Lineage (NCBI taxonomy): Eukaryota > Metazoa > Echinodermata > Holothuroidea > Apodida > Chiridotidae > Chiridota > Chiridota heheva. Next base: position 73,386 of record JAIGNY010000025.1, read on the forward strand.
AAACTTATGAAACATCATCTTTTTGAACTTACCAACAAACTTTGGTTTCTTGTTCCTGTTTAGTGCAATTCATTGGTTTTCAGCACTATAGAAATAAGATTGATTGATTGATTGATTGATGCAAACCAATTACTTAAGATAGTTTGATTGGTTCTTGAGGTTTTCTTTTAGCTAAGAAAATGGTGAAATTGAAGATGACATTTTATTTTTTATTCTCTATCTTTCATTGCGCTGTTTTTCAATTGATTGTGAATGAATTGTGTTTGTGTATTGTGTCACCCCAACCCACCCACACCCCACTCACACTAAATCAAGGACACCACTGGATGTCAGGCTAATGAATAGTTGCCCCTACTAATACAATTTTAATTAACATCTCTGAGTTACGAAATAAGCCACACCCACCATAGCAACATGGTAACTAGGTTGGGGCAAACAATCCTCTAATCCGCAATTGTGCATTACCAATGCATTGTCATGTAGATGTTTGCGAGGCTTGCCACAAGCTTTTGTCCATTTATGGCACTTCTGGATCTTTAGATTTTTTAGCAAAAGGGAGTAACTTAATTCAGTTTGCTAACTGTTCTGGGTAACAGCAATCAGATTTACAAAGCCCGAAGCAGGCCCGTAAGCACAATTTTTGTTCACTATTTTGTTTTGTACAGTAAATTGCATTGACTACATAAGCACGCACTGGTAGCTAGCTGTACTGTACCAGTACCGCGTAGGATGCTTGCCCCACTTAGTTACGCAGATTTTGTTTGTAGGCAAATTCATGCGGTGATTGGTTAAAAAAGCTGTCAATTATTTAAGTCAGACAGGTTGATTGTTTAACCTGCAACAGAAAAGAAAAGTGAAGGAAAGGAGTGATTAGTCTTTCTTACGAACAGCAAATTTTCTTTCAAAGAAAATTTGGAAGTGTTTCTGATTCAAACAATGAATTAGCAGACATTAATTTCTAAGCTACCATATGTGACGTAATAAGCTCCCAGGGCGCTTACGAAAATATAATTGCATTGCATTTTAGGCCTAAGTTTCTTCTTAATAGGTGCCCATACTCCTGGGCCATGGACAGTGTGCTATTCGAACTGCATTGTGTGAGCTGGTTCTATACTAGAGCCTCAAAATTAGCATGTGAGCGTCAGATGCAAAATAAGCAAATAATGTAACAAGACTCATGATGAAATTCTGTTGCAATAGATTTTTAGTCCAAAAATCCTCGAAAGCCTACAAGGTTGGACAAAAACATCACTCAAAAGCTCTCATCCATAAACAAACAAAAACTTCACTGTTAAATACCACCCTATTTGTAAATTATCAGTTCAAGCCAAACACTTTGACCACAGGGGAATACTTTTGTCCTTGTGTTGAGTGTGAAATTAAGTGCAGCTGCAGTGAAATTTGTGTACTATCAATGTCAGATTATGACCATGGAAAGTGAGGTGAAGTGTGTGGAAATCCCTGGTGTAATTGCTTGTGCTGGATTGTGGTTTCTGTTGTGAGCAATAATAGACCCCAACAGATTTGAGGTTTTGTGGGGCTTAAGACAGAAAATGTTTTGAGAGGTTTAGACTTAATGTTATTTTTAAGTCAAAAAATGTTGGATGGAAACTTTTCAGAGCAGGGGCACTTAATGCGTCGAATACAGTATTTAAATACTACAACAAGCTCTATGTATTTTTGTGGGTTTACATTTTGAACACCTAATCACTTTTGATACTTTCATTCTACAAAACAGAAGAAATTGATGACAACGCCAGTACACTAACTGATCCATCACCACATAATATCAGAAGGTCTCATTCTGGAAGGCTGCGGAAAGTACGGACAGTCGTGTCCAGCCAATCAAATATCTCCTTACTCCAATTACCAGGTGCAACAACGTCTGGAATGCTTAGGAACCCCTCACGGTCAAGCATGCAGAATGGACTTGATATTGTAATTAATTTTGTTGTTTTTAAAGAAAAAGATTGGTTATTAGCTGTGCAGTATTTATATATGTAGAGTTGTAGTCTCCTGTACAGATTTTGAAAGGTCTCAGGACCCTCATGCCAAAAAGTGTATCTTTAAGCCTACCTGCACCCGACACCTGAGTTTATCCTGAAAGCTCAGGTATGACAATTATCAACCAGACTTTCTGTTCAGTGTATTGTGTTTTCACTCCAAACAATGATTGTTTATCTACCATTCCCATGCACACCACAGCCAAGTAGCCTAAGGTTATTTGTGTGTTTAAGATTACAGAAAACCAGTGCTGAATACACAGGGCATTTTTGTGATGAAATCACTTATCTGTGTTAGGTGTCTTAGTGGGAGAAATTTGTTTTCAAACTGGCGATAAAAATAGCTGTGTATTGTATGCCTGAGGTGATTTCTGTATAAACTGTAAATGATTGACGGACCATTTCTCCTAAGGAAAGATATTGCTTAATGTTTGCAGTAAACATATCCTAGGATGCTTAGAGAAGGCTGATAATTATCAAAAGAGCAAAATCATAATGATATTAGAACCCGCTATGAGTTACAATTTTCCTCTTTTTGTTTTGCTCAGGTCAGATTGTTGATTAACATACGGTTTGCAAATCTGTGGGCCTAATTTTGCTATATTCTCTAATGAAGGTCCACTGTTTTTTGGGGGAAGGGTTTTGCCACAAAGTGCTGAAAAATAGAAAGCGATTCAATTTGTTTCAAATTTAGCTAAATTTCTTGCGAACTGCAAAAATCAATTCTTAGGTATGTATTATTGAGTTTTTAAACATTTTGAAAATGTTACAGATCTCAACCTAACTGTGAATGATTGACGGACCATTTCTCCTAAGGAAAGATATTGCTTCATGCTTGCAGTAAACATATCCTAGGATGCTTAGAGAAGGCTGATAATTATCGAAAGAGCAAAATCATAATAATATTAGAACCCACTATGAGTTACAATTTTCCTCTTTTTGTTTTGCTCAGGTCAGATTGTTGATCACGTACGGTATGCAAATCTGTGGGCCTAATTTTGCTCTATTCTCTGATGAAGGTCCACTGTTTTTGGGGGAGAGGGTTTTTGCCACAAAGTACTGAAAAATAGAAACCGATTTAATTTTTTCAAATTTAGCTAAATTCCTTGGAACTGCAAAAATCAATTCTGAGGTATGTATTATTGAGTTTTTAAACATTTTAGAAATGTTACAGATTTCAACCCCAAGAAATCTATAGAGGCTAAAATCAGGATTGGAAAAACCACTCGACTGCTTACCATAGGCGAGCAAAAAAAACTGTGACGGGTAGAAATATCATAATATACTGTGGTACTTATTTAAACCTCGCCAAGTTTAGTGAATGACTTTTTCATATTTTCCAATCCTGGCTAAAATGGCTCAAAGGGGTGTTATTACCAAATTGATATAGGAATAGATATGTCCACAAAGTTAAATTTCTGAGCATATTTTCAACTTCCCAAGAAATTTCTCTCTTGTTTTATGCTAAAATTTTGTTAGCTTTGTAATGCATCAAGTTCAAAGATCTTACAAATCCTCCACATTTAATTTCTACAGGCATCTACTGTCATGTCCAGTCCTGATGTTAGACTTCCTACTTCCCAGGACCGGTTGGAGAGGATCTGGACCAGTCTGCAGATGCCAGACCACATGAGGCTGGACATGGCCATCAAGTACAGCTCTGAAGAGTATTCCAAACGCCTTGAAGAAGTAGGTTTATTAAGCAATTGACCTCTCCGAGTATGGAATAAGCCACTCCCACCATAGCAACGTGGTAACTAGGTGGGGCAAACAAACCTCAATACGCAATCATGCATGAACAAAGCAATGACAGTTGGATATTCATTTGGTCTGCTGCAAGCTCTGATCCATTTATGGCACTTCTCCGGATCTTTGGAGTATTTATCAAAAGAAATAAACAAAATTCCATTTGCTTTTCATTCTGGTAACGGGAATTGCTTTTTATTCTGGGTATTTGATTAACTGCATGAGTACGCGCTGCTAGCTAACTGTACTGTACCAGAACCGCGTAGGATTTTAGCCCCACTTAGTTACGCAAATTTTGTTTCTAGGCAAATTCATGCAGTGATTGGTTGAAAAAGCTGTCAGTCAACTAACTTAGAGAGGTCAATTATATATCAGTATTTTTCAATCAAAATTGATTCTGTTTTGTGAGAGTGAATTTGTTACATATATTTTTGGAGACTTTAAAACAGGAGGAAAGTTGTTGAGTGGAAATGGATAATACATCTGTTTTATGTTTGGTATGTTTTTGAAGAATTAAGAGTGATATTAGGGTTGAAATGTTGATCAATAATTTAATGGATTAATGACAATCAGTGGCAACATCTTTAAAAGTTACAAAATTTAAACTAGTATTGATCGATTGGTTGATTATACATGTGTTATGGTCTATGATGTCTGCCAAACTAGTATTGATCGATTGGTTGATTATACATGTGTTGTGGTATATGATGTCTGCCAAACTAGTATTGATCGAATCGTTTATTATACATGTGTTATGGTCTATAATGTCTGCCAAACTAGTATTGATCGATTGGTTGATTATACATGTGTTATGGTCTATGATGTCTGCCAAACTAGTATTGATCGAATCGTTTATTATACATGTGTTATGGTCTATAATGTCTGCCAAACTAGTATTGATCGATTGGTTGATTATACATGTGTTATTGTCTATGATGTCTGCCAAACTAGTATTGATCGATTGGTTGATTATACATGTGTTATGATCTATGATGTCTGCCAAACTAGTATTGATCGATGGGTTCATTATACATGTGTTATGGTCTATGATGTCTGCCAAACTAGTATTGATCGATTCGTTGATTATACATGTGTTATGGTCTATGATGTCTGCCAAACTAGTATTGATTGATTGGTTCATTATACATGTGTTATGGTCTATGATGTCTGCCAAACTAGTATTGATCGATTGGTTGATTATACATGTGTTATGGTCTATGATGTCTGCCAAACTAGTATTGATCAATTGGTTGATTATACATGTGTTATGATCTATGATGTCTGCCAAACTAGTATCGATCGATTGGTTCATTATACATGTGTTATGGTCTATGATGTCTGCCTGGATAGCACAATTGGGAGAGCATCTCTTGGGAGATAAAAGGTCGTGGGTTCATCTTGTCAAGCCCAACCCCGTACTTCCCTTAGACTTCTCCTATTTTCTTTTCTTCCTACTTTCTGAATTGAACTAATCTCTCAGGCACAATTTGACCTTCGCTGTCGTGGTGCCTTCAAACAAACAAACAAACAAAACAAATACTTCAACAAAATGAACTGCAGCTCTCTCACTTGGTGTTCAGCATAAGGGCTATGAGCACAGGCTTGTGCACTGTGTGTTGGCTGTCACTTTAAAAGTTAGGTTTAAAGCATTCTTGGGTATTCATGTATAATAAAATGCTTACTTGCTTGTTTTGGTGACTATGAAGGTCAGACTTTTCTTATGGCCTCATACCCCCATGTCCAGCATGCAGTTTTTAATATCATGTAAACTGGTATCTTCTGCAAGGAGTTAATCATTAGTTGTTTGCTCCTTAAAGTTTCAAACAGTCAGACCCGACCTGATATATAAGCAGGTCAAGTCAGACTTTTCTTCTTTATTTTCTTGTTTCTAAAAACCACAAGCAATTAGAATCAAATTTTCCTTATCAATGGCTCCATTGTACTAGTTCTCCATTTGGTCCTGGCTTGTTCTGGAAGTTGGTGTTGAGTATCATATTAGCAATGGATGAAGTCCTTATTGTGTACTTAAGTGGTTATTTTAACTAAGATAAGTGGTCTCATTATTTGCTACAGTAAGTTTGTGGCTATGATTTGCTGGAACAAATTTTTTAGGAAAAGGGCAAGTCATGATATAGTCCTTCCTAGGCTGCCTCTAGGATCTTTCCATGCTTGGCTTGCCACAAAATATTACACAATATATGCTGATTAGGTATAATATATTACCAAATGTGATTGGACTTTTTAGGCTCATGTCGTTGCTACCTAAGCAATAGATGACCATATCTGTTTATTACAAATTGTTTTCTTCACAGTCACTGTTAGCGTGGGAAGGAGCTATGGAGCTAATATCTGACAGGGAGGCGATACTAACAAAACTAGAATCCTTTGAGAGATATGCTTCTGATCCTGACAGATTCTTCCAAAAAGGTAATTTAGAATTACCCCCTCAATTTGAAGATTTTGTCATGCAGAGGTTCTGAACATCCAACATCATAACTAGATATTTGGTCTATGGTGTAAATAGAGTCTAAGAGGATTTGCTGTATTAAGTGTGAATTTGCATAATAAGCATGGTTTTGTCTATTTTTTGATTCAGTGCCTAATGCAATTGATTTCTTGCAGCAAACAGCTGGATATATGTATGTATGAGCTAATTAGTAATCAGGCTTTTTTTTTTTTTTTTATGAAAAAGGAAAATAAACGAAACAAAATTCAAAAAATTAGGTTTTGGAGGAAATGAAGTGTTGTTGGATTTCTTAAAAAAAGACTGAAACAAGACTGAGTGACATCACAGCCTCACATCTCATAAATGTCTGCGTATAAATTTATTGTTGTTGAGAATTTTGACTCGCAACCATTGAATATGAGGAGGTTGAGAGCATCATGATTCCACAAAACAGATTCTATTTTTACAGATTTGGAAGATTTGCTGTGGAGGTGAAAACTCTTGCAAGATATTAATTATTATCTGCTACTGGGAGAGTTTGGCTCAGAGTCAAATCGCCTTTGATCAATCTAAGGCACCATCTTGCTATACCTCGAACAAACAAAGAGCTCTAGTTTTCTTTACCATACATTAAAATTGCAACATTATGGGAAAAAAGGAGACAATTACAAGTATCGGTACCACCTGCCTTTTAATTGCAATATCATTCAAAGGGTATTGTGTTGGTTGTTATTTGCGCGTTATTCCTGAATGTCTTTTCGGTATAAAAAGAATATCAATCATTGTATGTGCACACAGGGAAGAGTACAAGGTAATATTGCATCTGCTGACAAAATGAACAAATACGTGGTAAATCAGCATTTTTCACAGAATTCTGACAGTAGTCAGCACAGAGACTTAAGAACAGAATTCAATGGATTATGTGACATTGAAAGATTGATGGAGCTCTGGCAGAAATATATAAAACGAACGCAGCGGCAGATGTTAAGACAGGCATCAATGACCACCGGTCGTGAATTCTACACAAAAGATACACATGATAACACTGTGTTGAGTAACATTAGAGAGACACACACAGTGCATTTTACAGGGTAATGACATGCAACCTTAATAAAGAACAAAGGTTTGAAGAAGGTTGGGTGCTATGTATTCCGGGTGTGTTTTCATAGCAAACACCGCTTGAATAGTGACATGCTGTGGTTTTTTGTAAGAAGTGTTAATTCTTTGGTATTTGTTTAGGACCTAGTTTTTACCTGTGACCTAGTTCGGTTCTGTTTCAATTTCAGAACTGTGTAGAATTCATATTAAAAAAAATAAAAAATAAAAAATTGCCAGTATAACATGCAACAACTACCACAGCAGGATTTCTTTGATGATATATCCTGTGATGCGTATGCTATAAACACTTTTATCGCATGACTTACATGGTGTCACATATAGCAACTAGAGAAATTATGACTTGCATAATATCACGTAATAGCATGTTAAAGTGATCATGATGCTTGTGTAATTTTCATCTCCACTGTACCATCTCTCTGGAACAATCTTCCAACTTGGAAAGCTTAGCCTCTCCTATACTTTTAGAGCCCTCACCAACACCCAGAACCCTGTTACAACCTCATTAGATACCCCAATTTCTCCACCCTCTATGGTAGGACTAAAACCATATCTCCTCCCTTCAGCTTATGCATCAAATCAGACCTTCTCCATCTCGGCATCAATCCCACCACTCTCAGCACTTTCTTCTGGCCCACTTTTCCTCCCTTGGCCACCCCTCCCTACTATCCACCTGGACCTCTCCACTCATCACAAAACCCAAACCCACCCTAACCTCTTCATCAACCTCCACAACCAAATCAAAGACCAACTCTCAAACTATACCTCCATCTATACAGATGGCTCCAAGGAAGGCGACAAGACAGCTGCTGCTGCCGTCATCCAAGACATCACCCTCAGTAGCAGGCTTTCCGACTACTCATCCATCTTCTTGGCCGAGGCCAAGGCCATCCTCCTCGCCCTCAACTTTATTGAATACTCTCCGCTCAGCCACTTTGCTATCTTTTCTGACTCCAAGGCTGTCCTTACTTCATTACTCAATGTTAAATGGGATAACCCCACATCTCACCTCAGCCTCCGTAAACTCCTCTCGCCCCCCCTCCGTAGGAAATATTTCCTGCTGGATACCCAGCCATGTTGGCATCCCTGGCAATGACAAGGCTGACGCAGCTGCTAAGCTTGCCCCCACCCTTCCCCCTACTCCTTTTCCCAAAACCCTTTCTGACATCAAACCGCTTATCACTTCCCTTGTTTGTGGCCGTTGGCAAACCTCATGAAATTCCCAAATTGGTAACAAACTCCACATCATCCAGCCCACCATTCCGATCAAACCCACTACTCACAACCTATCCCGTGTCAACAACGTCCACATAACCCGCCTTAGAATAGGTCACACCCACCTCACTCACTCTTACCTCCTTACTGACTCCCCCCACCCCTCTGCAACAATTGCCATTGCACCCTCACAGTCCATCACATTCTCCTTGCTTGCCCCCTGTACAACCTTCCCAGAGCTTCCCTCGCTGCCCACAACTCAGTAGCCCAGCTCTTCCAAAAAAAAAACTCTGGATTAAATTATCTCCTTCCTTCATCATGCTTTCCTCTACAACCATATTTAGTCCTCCCCCACCCCTTCTCTCTCTACATTATTTTTCCACTCATACACCTCCTCTCTCGATCCCAGCTTTCTGGCTTTAAGTTCTCGTGTTTCTCTCAATCTTCCTCCTGTTTACTCTCCTTCCTACCTCTGGAATGATCTAACCTCTCAGGCACAATTTGACCCTTGCTTTTGTGGTGCTGTTAAACTCTCATCAAACAAACAAACAAACTACTAACTTCAATTTGCAACGCACCATTGATTAATTCTTTCAAAAGTCTTCTGAAAACTTATTTATTTATTAAATAATTGATATCAGTTATCAATAAATCAATTTAATTATTTTTTAATCATGCATTATTGTTGTGATCTTGGTCAAAAGCTTTGAGGCCTTAGCAAAAAGCCATAAATCGATGCTTATTATTATCATTGTTGTTTTGTTCTTGTTAGTAGTAGTAGCAGTAGTAAAGTAGTAGTAGTAGTAGTTGTTGTTGTTGTATTGTAATGATCCTCCTGCAATTGGGAACTAGGCAAGAGCCTCATGTTAATTCAACATGTCAACATATAACGCCAATCTGGCAATGCCACATTCTGAATTTAGATCGCTACAAATATTTCATCATATAATGTGATATGATGTAAAGAGTATCAGCCAAAATGATGCATTCATTGCATTACATCCCACACATCAATCACATATATCATCACAATGTGATACTTTTGGTGTTACATGATATAAAGGCTTTTTACGCTGTAATGACTTGATTATCCGCATCATCATTCATCAGTCATGATATTTAACATCATGTATTTCATGTATCATGAAATAACTGTCCAATAATACTGTGACACACTCTTTGTATCACATCTAAAAGCTATGAATGATATATGCAATGGCTTATTTAGTACAGTATTCATCAACTCATAAGTAATTCATTCAATTCTTGCCGATTTCTTATTCTACAAACCTCAAAGACTAGTTTGGTATGGTATCCCATCCAGCAATCTGTTTCTTTTCATCTATTCTGGCTTCTATAAGCAATTAATTTGGCTCCTCACAGAAACTCGTTTCTCATTTTCAATACAAAACGCGATTGGTCTTGATTGATTGTTTCGTAAAAGCTTAATGGGCTATTTCCAACAAGAGAAAGCTTTTCCAAAATTGCTTCTATTTAAAAAACATCCAAGAGTTAATGAAATATAGTAATATGACCTTCTCTTTCCTTGAGAATATTTAATATCAATGGCAAAGGGTAATTTTCTCTTTTATGAACCATTTTTTTGTGCAATCAGTAAGTAAGTTTGATTTTTGAGTATGATGTAATTGCTATGGAAAAGATACTAAAGATGAGATATTGGAAATTACGAATCCTGGTTTTATGCCGTTTTCATAATGTCAAAAGATTAAAAGCATATACAATTTTGTGATATCCATTGATTACAGGTAATGTCATGCATTTAGTTTGAAATTATGATGTTGAAAAGAATAATATACAGAAAAATATTGTTGTTCAGATGGACAGCAACCAATGGAAACTAAAAGGTGTGTTAAGTGTTTACTGGCCATCACAGAGTGTCTTTGCCATTTACAGGGCTCATTTAAGCTATGTAGATGTGCAAAGGTGATATTAGGTCAATTGATTCAAATTGATTCAAAACCATCATAGTAGCAAAACACTTTATCAAAATTGTTTAAGCATTTAACAGCATTTTGTTAATTTGCATATTTTATGCAAATTTTGTGCTTAACTTGTACATGTATAATAGGGGGGCGACTTTGGTATTTTCAGTTGTAAATCTTTTTTTTTTTTTTTTTTTAGCTTTCTGCTCAGTCATATATCACAAATTTTGCATGAATTAAAAACTGCTTAAACTTTGATAATAAAAAAGAAGTTAAAATTGTTTTTTTTTTCAAAATTCCAAAGCTGATCTGTTCAGATTTTAATACTATTTCAAACAATTCATCTAGCACGGTCAAATAGAAACTTTTGAAACCCTAACATAGTGCCAAAATACAAAATACACATCTACAAAATGTCATTCATTTAGCGTGCAGCAATTTACTTACAGGCAGGAGAGTTAGAATCACTGTTTTGAACCTTTTTTAACTTTAATTTTTTTTTCCTTAAATTTATTCATTTTTTACTTTTTTATATTTTAATATTCTTCTAATTTCTGCTACGTATTGTATTATGTACATGCATGAGCTTTTTTTCCTTTTTACAAATGTTTGAAATTTGTACTGGAATCTAATAAATTGAAATTAAAACAATATAACAAATTAGAAATGAGAGAAAGAGAGAGTTGAACACACAATTACAATAACGGGATCGTTGCCTGCGTATTCGGTTATGACAGTACAAATGCTATCACGAAACGCTTAATACGACCCGGACGAGAACACAGGTACGACGTACGGACAGACATAACATCGACAACCAAGTCAATGTCCACGGCCTTTGATAACCAGTTGTGGTGCACTGGCGTGTCTACCCACCCCAGGATTGAACCCGGGGCCTCGTGGTCTGTAGACAGGTATAATAACCGCTACACCACAGTAGGTAGATGTTATTAGAAATGATAGAAAATAAGATTTTTTTATCAGATCTTTTCTTTCTCAGACTTTAGTATGACACCTTTTTTTTTCATTTTTCAGGTCATAGAGGTCTTTCTGTCGCCAGACTTGAAGAGGCCAAGAAGCGTAGTGTACTGTATGCTGAATTACAGAGGTTGGAAGGAAGGACCCGCCGCAAAATTCAGTATGTCGAGAAGAAGTTCCAAGACATCGTGTCGTATCAGGTAAATTAAAACTATGTGTTTCTTTGTATTGTTACTCAATTTTAATTGATGTTTTCTCTTTGTTTGTGTTTTATTTTGTTCAAAAAATCACAATAATTCTGGAAATTTTAAAAGGAACATAATCTTCCAAGACTTTCTATGGGGAAAGATAACATTGTATTTTGTTTGTGTTTTAATAAAATATTAATCTTGGAAATTTTAAAGAATCAGCTGGAAATTTTGAAGAATGACGAAAAATAACCATGAACAGAATCTTCCAAGAGTTTGAACAGAGTGGTCACATGGAAAATTCTTTAAAGAAAATAAAGAAATGTTTAATCTGGATCATTTACAGAGAAACAATCATTCTTTCTAAGACAAAATTAGTCCTGATATTTTATAAGCACAAAGTGCATATCAAGGTCTTCAGGCTGGAGATTAAAACTCACAAGATTGGAAAGTTTTATGGTTTCTTTTGAGCTGAAAAGTTGTACCTCTGTAAATACAATTTTGACCAAATCTGTTGATGAAACAGTTCACAGGTTTTCCTCTGTATTTTTAGCACGTTGAGTCTCACTAGGTTTTAGTGTGTAATTCCTTGGAGCCCGGAAGGTTTTTCCAAATTTATCATTGCTCCACTTAGCATTTTTATCTGCGTTGTTTATGTTGAAGTTAATCTAAAAATCACCATTATTTATGGTCAATTCCTCTTCATCACTGTCAAAGTCACTCTCGCTCACTCTCACTGTTCGTATCAAAAATACGAAATCTGGCTCCAAATCAGACTTTCCATCACTATCTAATAACGGAGGATGGCCAACTAGTAACGCCATTTTGTGTGTAAATTGCCTATATAAATCTCAGCTTCGCTTAGTTCACACAATTTTGTCCTGTGTTTGACCCTTTTCTTACAAAAACAGGAAGTATGACCTGAAAATAGGTAGACAAAATATTTATTTACATTAATTTTTAAAAACAAAAAGGAAGTACACCACCAATTTGAATAATTTCCATGTAATTGATGTTATGATATCCGTCACTTATACGCGATGCTGGTACATGAAAGGAAAAAAATATGGATGCGTATACGCGATGCTGGGAGTTTTATGTGTTAAAACATAATGCTATGGTTACTTACCCCCACTCTCTCATTCAATATTGTCCAATGTTGAACATGATCTCAGCTAGGTTAATGATGTTTTAGCTTTTGTGGGATCATGTGCTGATTTTTCACCGACATTGAAGAGGATTTGAGGTGTCCCAATTTACCCAAATGAGTTTTGTTCAACTTTTCATCTATGCTTTGTTTTCATCATTCATGCCCATAGAGGCAGCAGTGCCATGCAACAGTACTGGAAAAAAGGATGCAAACATACAAAATCTCTGCCTACTTTAACAAATTGTCGTAATAGGTATATAAAGGTTATAAAACTGCATGAAACAAACTTGTGTAGTAAAGCTGATACACACTAAATGTGGAAAATATATGAAAAATAATTCAAATAGCCTCAGATTGCTCAAAAACGTATTCTATATATTTTGTCTTCGATTAATGTCTTTGACATTAACAATTACCATTAAGAAGTTTGAAAATAATTGAGGATATGGGCGCCAACCTTCCATAGTAGACTTAATACACCAGTCATTTCTACAAAGATAAGACAAAAAGTTTTAAACTTGAATATCTCCTTAACGGAATAGGATTTTTGAACGGTTTTTCATCATTTTGTTTCTTTTAAAGTCCACTTTCATATAAGATGGACTTCCTTGAAAGCTGAACTAATCTTTAACCAAAATTGAATTAAAGAAAGAAGCAGAAACATTTGACCTGTTTGACAATGTTCGTGCTTTTGACAATGTTCGTGCTAGCAATGCTCTTGCTAGCAATGCTCGTGCTAGCAATGCTGGTGCTAGCAATGCTCTTGCTAGCAATGCTCGTGCTAGCAATGCTGGTGCTAGCAATGCTGGTGCTAGCAATGCTCTTGCTAGCAATGCTGGTGCTAGCAATGCTGGTGCTAGCAATGCTGGTGCTAGCAATGCTGGTGCTAGCAATGCTGGTGCTAGCAATGCTGGTGCTAGCAATGCTCATGCTAGCAATGCTCGTGCTAGCAATGCTCGTGCTAGCAATGCTCGTGCTAGCAATGCTCGCGGCTAGCAATGCTCGCGGCTAGCAATGCTCGTGCTAGCAATGCTCGCGGCTAGCAATGCTCGCGGCTAGCAATGCTGGTGCTAGCAATGCTGGTGCTAGCAATGCTCGTGCTAGCAATGCTCGTGCTAGCAATGCTCGTATAGCAATGCTGGTGCTAGCAATGCTCGTGCTAGCAATGCTCATGCTAGCACTCGTGCTAGCAATGCTGGTGCTAGCAATGCTCGCTAGCAATGCTCGCGGCTAGCAATGCGTGCTAGCAATGCTGGTGCTAGCAATGCTCGTGCTAGCAATGCTCGTGCTAGCAATGCTCGTGCTAGCAATGCTCGTGCTAGCAATGCTGGTGCTAGCAATGCTCGTGCTAGCAATGCTCGTGCTAGCAATGCTGGTGCTAGCAATGCTCGTGCTAACAATGCTCGTGCTAGCGATGCTCGTGCTAGCGATGCTCGTGCTAGCGATGCTCGTGCTAGCAATGCTCGTGCTAGCAATGCCCGTGCTAGCAATGCTCGTGCTAGCAATGCTCGTGCTAGCAATGCTCATGCTAGCAATGCTCGTGTTAGCAATGCTCATGCTAGCAATGTTCATGCTACAACAGAAAATAAGTGCACTATAACATTCTTCAATGATTGGAATAACTTTAAAGCCTCAATAGTTAACTCTTTGGTTTATATTCAAGAAGTCAAAACATCTTGGTAGGTTTGTTTTATATTTGAGTTTAAAAATGTTTGTTGTGTAACTGACTTTAAACTCCCTAGTTTTCCGATCATCAAGTCTAATGCAGATTGTTCAAAGCATATTCTTGTAGCCTGAGGTCATGAAGTGATGTTCCATTTGTAGAGAGGGAAGAAATTTCCAGTTCAAGCAATCCATACTTTCAAGTCATGAAAGCCTTTAGGCCGGTGCTTATCCTTGGTTTCTTTGGCAAAAACAATACATGACTCCCTTAGAAGGACCCCAGTCAATCGCAGGTTATCTTCCTAGTTATCTCTAACACAAGGGTTCTTAAATCAATTTTGCAAAGGGCCATCATTTCACAACAGCTTTAGGCCATGGGCCAATCGCATGGCAATACCAGCATCATGTGACAAACAAAACTTGTCAAAACAATCCCTGAATACAAAGAAGTTGGAGAGCATGTACGATTAGAAGGATGTACGTTAGATGTCAGCGGTTCTCTTATCCACCTTCCTTTGACAAGCCGCGAGCCCAATTGATAGCGGAACTAAGGATCACATTTCATTTGATAAGCTGCGATGTTTTAGTGAGCTGATCTGCCTCGGAAAAAAACAAAATAAACGAGTATTTGCGATTTTTGCCGATCTGATTTGGATTGATCTTACATGCAATGCACTATATTGCATTCTATTATGACTATTGTTCGTGGGCCAGATTGGATTATTAAGAATCGCCACTCTTGCAAGTAGTAAAGTGTCTTGCTCAAGGACACAATGCAGCGCTTATGATTTGAGTTATACCCGGAACCTTTGCCATATGAGCATGACTCCTGAACAACTGTGCCTCTACAAATATTTCCAGTAGTGCCTTTTATTAAGTTTGAGGTGATACTTAACTTGCAGACACATATTCTGGTAGATATTCAGTCAATTGCATCCTCCAAACTATTTACAGATGTTCTTGCACGTTCACAAACCAGCAAAATTGTCAAATACAGAAATTAAGTTTTCTGAGGGTACCTGATAAAAATGATTATGTTCCCAGCATCAGCAAGGTAAAGTACTATTAAACATTAAACAAATACTGCATTGAAATACTGCATTAAAACACATACGCCTATTGGGTGGTCTGCCAATCAATTTTAGTCAAACATTTTTTGGGACAAATTTTGTGTTTTTAATGATTTTAGAGATGACAAACTCCCAGCGTACAGTTCATCACCACTGAACTAATCATGTACAAATCTTACCAAAGAGTCTTTTGAAATCATTAGGAAGATAATCAGCTTGGTATAACTAATGGCAAATTATTTTCTATAAAAAAAGAATGTGCAAAGAATTGTAATTCAATTCTTGCTAAGAAGATGTACATAATGCAAAATATTGAAAATGCACTTTATTGATTGAAAGTTTTAGTTGATTTTAAATATTCATGGCCAAAAATGAATATTCATGGGTATTACTAAAAGGATATGAATATGCATGAGTAAGACTCACCAAATAAAGAATCGGGTCTGGTAGCATCACAACTCATTACTTCAACATTTCCTTAACGGAAAAATATATTGAAGTAGTTTCTTCACCATTGCGTCTCTTTTAAAGACTTCTTGGCATATAAGATGAACTTTCCTGACCAATGAACTAATTCTTCAAGGAGATATCTAAGTTTGAATTTGTATCTGATCTACATAAGAACGACTGAAAGCAGACTAGTTGTGACATCACATCCTCAAATTCCTCAATAGCGTTTGTACATTTATTAAAATATTTCCCAGAGATTTTGTGACTTACCAGTTGCACCACCATAACATATTTATTGTGGTGGTGGGGGGCCCAAATGAAATAATATATGCCTATGGTGTTACTGTGCACACAAAGCATGGGCCACACCGCATTGGCTCTAAGGGTCCATAAGGGGCTGGGGAAAAGCCTTGCGTTTTTCATGGTTTTGGTGTCAGGAAATTCCGCAGAAATTATGTAAAAACAATAAAACCATTTTGAATTTCAAAAATTTTAGCATGGGGGGGGGGGGATTATGGGCCCCCCCTTAATGTCCCCCATGCCAGGCCACTGTGACTTACAACCATCAGATATGTCAGTAGAGCACTATACCAGAGTTCATTTAAGTCACTGATTTTAATACCACCAGAAGAATCAGCAGCAAAAAAATTCAATTACAAAAATTGTTAACTTGATTTTGAATACTATACGTGAGACTGTCTACACCAGTTATTCTCATACAAATTTGTTGCAAATCTAAAATTCAATATCTGCTGAATGGAACAAGATGGATGTAGTTCCTTCATGATTCTGTTTGTCTTGTATCGTACAAGACAGAGATATCAGACCACTGCACTAATCCTTTAATTAGTTTTGTTTAATATTAAAGGAAAATTCCCATTGAATTTCATTTTGATGTATGTGATAGAGAAAAATTTAATTAAAAAAAGTCATCTTATTATCTCATTCCTAGAAGAAGTTATTGAACTTTAAAGATTTTTCTTGCCCGCATAAAAATGACTTTTGTACTGGGTCTAAGTCATCATTATGATGTCATCACAGCACTTGCTGCACTAATCTTTATGTATTTCTTTGAAATTTAATCACCAGTTATTTATAATTCAAATGTAAGTTACAACAAAAGATTGGAAAACATTGTTGTAAATTTTGTTCTACGCTATTCTTAATCATTTTTGAAGAAAAAAATGTTCCCAATCATTTACAAAATACCAAATCAATTTTCAAAGAAATACATAAAGAATAGCAGGGAGAAGTGCTGCGATTAGGAAAGGCTCACAATTCCAACTGCCCAGACATGGCCAGTGATGTTATGCTTCAGTGCACATATACTAATGTACTTTTTTGTATATATGTACTGAAGCATGACTTCATTGGCCATAGCATAGCATAGCAAGGTTTAACGTCCCGAAAGCATCCAGCGCTGCACAGTATATCAAGACAGCCGCGGCCTTTGATAACCAGTTGTGAACTCACTGGTTGCAGACCCATGTCTGGGCAGTTGGAATTGTGAGCCTTTCCTTACATCATAGTAATGACTTTAAGACTCAGACGAACAATTTCTTGTATGCAGACAAGAAAAATCTGTATAATTCAATGACTTCTTGTAGGATTAAGGTATTAACTTGGTTTTTTCACCAATCTGTTTTTTTTTTTTTTTTTTAATGTCCTCTACTAAATATATATCAAAATAGAATTCCAGGGGAAAATTCCTTTAATTATATGAGAGAGTAGCTGTTATTAGACACGCACTGTACTATTTCTCTATCCTTTCATTAGTGAAATATGTGTGGTTGGTTTTAATGTGCCAAACTGCAGGTGCAGGTAACCTGTGCGAAATACCATGAGGCATCTATTGCCCAGGTGTTAGATCTTGTCTTGATTTATGAACTGGGAGGACCTCGCAGGATGAAGATGGGTTGCATTGAGATGCAGTGGCTTCAACCGGCAATAATGATATAAATTACCAAAGAGAATTTTCTCACTGTTTTGAAAATAAATAGAGAATTGAATGTATCATTGCCTCAGATGAATACAATGCAAAATTTTAAAATGGATGCTGATTGGAGGTATATGGACAGCTAAAAAAAAATTTTTTTTTTGCCATCAAAATTTTGAAAGTAGCAAATTTATGTTCTTTTATACACAGTATGTCTTATCATATATTGAGAATTGTTTTTAAATATGCAAAGTTTTAAACGGGAAAACAGCACAAAACCTTCATGGAATTCTTAATATTTCTTTCCTCAATTCCAGTCCGTGAAAAGGAAGAGTACAGTATTGGATATAATATTAGCACCTGGGGCGTGTATGAAAATAGAGCTGCACCACTTTTGAGTTCTTCATAATAAGCGCCAATGCTTGGGGGCTGCGTACAGTGTGCTATTCGAACTGAATTGTAAATATATGTGAATTGGTTCTAGCCCTGCAATAACCAACACAAACATCATGAGCGTCAGACACAAATAAGCATAGAATGTAACAAAACTTGGGGTATTTTAAGTCTTCAATCAATCAATTTATGCTATCAAACACTGTTGGATGGGCACTTTTTCATGATGTGTACCTCCGCTTTCCGTTTAGTATGCACCGCAACCGCCGATTTTGACCAAAATCGACGGTTGCACATCACACGCCTTTCCAGAGCAAGGGCAACCTAATATGATATCATTATTTGCTTGTCCTGGCACAGCTACGATCTAAATACATTGCCAACACGTGCGAGTGTAATATGATGCCTCTATCTGATGCACGTTGGGCATGTTATTAATGCCCCTATGATAGCATACTGAAAGGAAAGAGCTTGCACACTTAATGTTAGAGCCTATTTCCCACTTAAGGTAAAAGGTAGGTAGGGATCATGGACAGGATTTGCCTATCGCAAGTAAGAAGGCAAAGTCACAAAAATGAGAGTGTGGGGGGGGGGGAGGGGGATCATAAAATCACACTAAAATACAAACAAAATCACCATGTAAAAGATATCAATATGGAAAAATGTTAGGGAAATGCCTCCCTTTCACCTCAAATCCAACCTATGGTGGGGCTTTTGCTCAAATTCTGCATCAGCATTTGTAGTAGATGATTGAAAAACCATGAATTTACATAAAAAAGAGCTTGGCCCATTCATACATCACAAATTAGCATATTAAGACTTGCAAAATTCAAACAATTGTTGAAGTGAATTTTTAGGCTACATGTATATTCCTGCATAAACATCTGTTTGTATCTTCAACAGGGAAGACCATACCTGGAGAAGATGAAGGTGGACTGTACTGAGATGCTATACTGGTTGCAGCAGGAGAGGAGGCAGCTAGCATTGAATCAGTCCCTTATGGCAGTGACCCCAACACAGGATATCAAAATGCCAGTCGCCCAGCTCCCCAAAATACCATCTCTCAGCTTATTGATCTAATCAGAAGTGAAATGAACTTTAATTCATCTCCGGATGGCTAGGTTCTCCCGAGTCTCTGATTTGTTTGTGTAATCAGTGTCTTGTGGAATATAAAATCTTCCAAAAAAAATCACTCCATGTCATATTCTCTCATATGTCTGAAGATACTTTGAGATATACGACTAGTGGATTTTCATAGTTCTGCTGAAATTTTATGAGATATTTAAAATTATAATTAAAATAAATGTTGAAATGATTGAAAATGTTTAAGTTGCTGTGAACCATTGATTGGCCAATGAGGACTTCACTATCATTGATTGGCCCATGAGTACTTCTCTTGTAGTGCCTTGTTGCCAGGCTCACCCAAAATAAAAATCCATAGAGGCACTATCGTTACTGTCAATAGGAGAAAAACACGATTTTTCGTGATTTCAACAAAAATTGCACACACCTCAACTGAAAACTTTCCAGAAATCTAATTATTATCTGATTTGTCATTATAATTCAGCAACAAAATCAAATTCCACACCAGAATGGCTAAAAACGAAGTATTTTTGTGGAAAAATTTGGCCTTCACATTACGTTATAAAAGTACCTATTCTGCGAAAATGTCAATCTTTGACAATTTAAATGTCATTTTTCCACAAAAACACCTCGTTTTCATTTTTATTCTTTTGCTGAAATATCATGATAAATCGGACAATAATTACATTTCTAGGAGTTTTCAGTTGAGGTGTCAAACAGTCAGACCGGACCTGATAAATTTAAGACTTTTCCTCTTTATTTTCTTTATTCTGAAAAATCACAAAAAAGAATCAAATTCCCTTATCAATGCCCCAGTTATTAAGTGTTTCTCTCCTATTGACAGTAAGTTTGTGGTTATAATTTACTGGAAATAGTCAGTGCCCCTATGGATTTTTATTTTGGGTGAGCCCTATACTTGTATGTTTGACCTGACCATACCTTATGTGCTATTGTTCACCTTAGCATTTTGTATAAAGAAATAAGTAATTAATTGTGATGGGGATTTTGCTCAAATTCCATCTACCTTCCTTATGCAGTTATGACAAACTTCCATCTAGCTTCCTTATGACAAAGTTGCTACATTACCTTCCAAGCAATTATTCTTTATTGAGAAAATTTTGAATTTTAAATTAAGTTGATATTTGGATGCAAAATTTCAAATATTTATCTTAAGTGTTATTATAATCTTTCCTTGATTTCTATCCGTCCACTACTTTTCATAAATTGTGCAATATTATGTAAAAAAATGTAAAAAAGTATATATTTATAATTTTGTCAAATTTCATTACAGATTTTTGAAATGTGTTATAAAACTATCAGTTATGTTTTTTGATGTATGCGAAAGAAAATCTTTAATTTTGTTTGAAAATTGGAATCAGATTTGCAAATTTGAAATAATTTTATCTGCCCATTTCTTCTCTGAGTAGCTGTAAGATTTGAAGAATGGAATACAATTATGCAAGTGTGGTTATTAAGTGCCTATGCGGAAAATTATTTCTCTGAGTTAATTGTAATTCATATGAAAAGTTCATCAAATGAATTTTTGCTCAGAGAAAGTTCCATTTTCAGAATTAAAGATGTTCTTTGAAGATAATTAACCTGTTTGAGTTAGATGATTGACAGCTTTTTAAAATAATCACCGCATGAATTTGCCTAGCAACAAAATCTGCGTAACTAAGTGGGGCAAACATCCTACGCGGTACTGGTACAGTACAGCTAGCTAGCGGCGCGCGCTCATGTAGTCGATGCCATTTAATGTACAACACAAATTCTGCACACTCAGACTGAGTGACAGCAAAATGGTGAACAAAAATTGTGCTTACGGGCCCGCTGCGGACATTGTAAATCTGATTGCTGTCACCCAGAACACTTTGCAAACTGAATTGTCCTCATCCCTTTTGTTAAAAACTCTGAAAATCTGGAGAAGTGCCATAAATTGATCAAAGCTTGTGGCAGGCCTCGCGAACATCTAAATGTCAACGCATTGGTATTACACGATTACGGATTTGAGGTTTGTTTCCCCCACTTAGTTACCGCCTTGCTATGGTGGGTGTGGCTTATTTTCGTAACTTAGAGACGTTAATTGAAAAGAGAGGTAATGTTTGTTTTTGGGTATATTGACATTTAAAAAAAATTCAACCAATATATGTTTTGAATTTTCGCCACAAGTTTGATGTTATTTTGCTTTTCTTATAATTATGACGTACAGCCATACACACATACATACAACTGGTTTTCGTACTGCACCATTGCATGAAGATCATAGCGGAAAAATTAAAATGTATGAGGAAGTACACCAGCTGTTGAAAAAAAAAAAAAAAAAAAAACTGAATGTGAAAAAAAATGCAAGTATTATAACTTAGGAACTAAATAGAGTTTTAATGCTTTTGAGAAATTTGATCAAAATTCTCAAGCGTATTGCAGAATTGTGGCTATCAGTTTAAAATATAACATTGAAAACAATTAATAAATGTACATAGTATAGTATAGCATAGCAAGGTTTAACATCCCGAAAGCATCCAGTGCTGGACAGTATATCAAGACAGCCACAGCCTTTGATAACCAGTTGTGAACTCACTGGTTGCAGACCCACTGGGATTCGAACCCGGGACGTGCGGGTGAGAGGACAAAGCACTAACCACTACACCACGGAGTTCTGCACAATACACAATCAGTTACAAAAATCATTTTACTGTTATTTAAGTTATTAGACTATGATGTCATGAAAGTAAAGCCCTTTGTATTTGCTGTTATTAAACCTTTGGCTTAAAACCCCCAAGAATGACTTTTAAGGACATTTTTATCATATTAGCAAATTTTTACCCAATGAGATTACTTGTTTGTAAAAGGAGTTACAAACTACCAAAACAAATTTAAATTGTTCCCTTGAGTGGCTGCCATGTTTGGATCAAAAATGTAATTTAATCACATGGGAGGCTTTGGATGAAATACTGTCAAGAATAACAGGAAAATTCCCAGCTCTCTTACCCTAAGGAACACCTCATTGCCATCTTTTTTGACCTCGAGAAAGCTATCACACTACTTGGAAATACATATTTATAAATACATATTTATATATATATATATATATATATATATATATATATATATATATATATATATATATATATATATATATATATATATATATATATATATATATAGATAGATATATAGATATATAGATACATATAAATTTACATATATAGATACATATAAATTTATACATATATATATATATATATATACATATATATATATATATATATATATATATATATATATATATATATATATATATAATATATATATATACATATATGTGTATACATATATATATATATATATATATATATATATATATATATATATATATATATATATATATACATATATATACATATATATATGTACACTTTTGTATAATATTCAAATTTAATCTCATATTGAAGTACTTAAACATTTTGTTACGATAAATCTTACAAGATCTAAATTTCAAGCAAAGCTCTTTAATATGACTGCATCTATCACTGAAATCTTTCTCATTAAGGTTACTAATATCTAAGCTAAATAAATATACTGAACCCAGTTTTTGACTATGCAACCATCATACTTCCGACACTGGTCAGATTACCAATTAAATTTGTGTGGCTGGAGAAGCAATTACCAATTACTGAGGTGCCTCCTGCAATTATGTTCGTACATGTAGGTTGCAGCAGGTCAGGGAATGAGATTGATTAGGCTAGAATTTGTCAGACAGATCTTTTGAATTTCTCTGATATTGCAAATGCAATCTGGGGCTATAATGTCACTTCTGCCTTAAGTCATTTTAACCCTTTTGTATTAGTCAGAATAAGGATTGTATTTCCCCCAAAATATGAAGCTACTTGGGAGATTACTTATGGTGTAATACTTTTCTGGCAAATATTGCATGACGGTGTCCTTAAAGATTTATGAAGTAACATAAGTCTATTTAAAACCATCATAGTAGCAAAATATTTCATCAAAATCAGTTAAAAATTGACAAATTTTAAATCTCAGTCATCAATTTCCATATTCTATGCGAAGTATGTGATAATTATTTCTTGCAAATTGGTTATTTCTTAGTTATTTCTTTTGTAAATCCTTTGTAAATCTTTTTTGTAAATCTTTTGATTTTTAAATGTCTATTATAATTCTTTCTGAAGTGTATATGAATATGCAGCATATTCTGACCAAATGAGTTTTGGTCTTTGCCACGCCCCCAATAAAATTCTAGCAGGAATAGACTTTCCAATCATTTTCAGGAACTAAGATTTAGGAAATAAATTTAAAGAATTACATTGAAGATTTTGAGCTGTCTGCCAAATCAGGCATACATCACGAGTTTAGCATAAATTAAATATTGATCAAAGATTGATCAGCCATAAAACTTAATCTGCTTCTTTTTTTTTTTTTGCTCTTTTTTTTTTCAAATTTAAAAACTTGATCTACTCAGATTGTAACACTCTTTCAACCTACTGACCAAATTGCTGTAGGTCCATAGACCTTTACAAATTACCTTTTTGGTAAAAGTATATCATGAGAATGATTCATCATTATCTGATTATGTTGAATCTTTACGAAAACATTAAATGAATATTCCCATGGTTTAAAAGAATATTCTTATGGTTTAAATGAATATTTCCATGGTTTAAATGAATATTTCCATGGTGTAAATGAATATTCCCATGGTTTAAAAGAATATTCCTATGGTTTAAAAGAATATTCCCATAGTTTAAATGAATATTCCTATGGTTTAAAGGAATATTTCCATGATTTGAAGGAATTTTCCCATGGTTTAAAGTAATATTCCCATGGTTTAAAGAAATATTCCCATGCTTTAAAGGAATATTTCTATGTTTTTTGTAAAATTGTATTTGAAAGAGCCTACTTTTAGAGTCAATTTGGTACAAAAATCAGGTTGATATCATTTTCCATTCAGCAGATATGGATTTTTTTAGATTTCTCAATTGCATTTTAAAGTTTTTGTACAGTATGATAAATTTATCTTTGATGATGTCATAGAGACAATTCTATTGCAAATGTGTATGTATTTCCTTGAACGTTAATTGGTTGTTTCTGTATGATTAGAAAGAATTTTTCAAAAGTTATTGAAGTAGGGTATATTTGGCAATGTATATAAATACCTAACTTTCATCAATTTATTTTTCTAGCAGGTTTTACTAATAAAAAAGGATGGTAGATTTTAATGAAATATATCAACTTTTTGGGAGAATGTGTTGCTGTGATGTCATAGTGAGCCTTTTCCTATTCGTTTATTAGCATTTTTTGTGAACCTTAAAATTTGAATATCTCCTGGTAGGAATAACATATCGACATGATTTTTGTACTAAATTGTTTCTAAAATTTTTCTCTTTCCTTTGAAAGGTTACGAAAAACATGGGAATATTCCTTTAAAGGAAATTTTTAAAAGCAAATGCCTAAGAAAAACAATCGATCAAGTATTGAAAATCAAAAAATTGTCAAGTCAAACATAACAAAGTATCCGAATTTACAGCCATTAGTATTTTAGAATATGTGCAAACTTGTGATATCATATAAGTCCCCCCTACCCCTTCACCATCAGTCATGTAAAACTTGAGTCCTGTTTTATCCTAGTCAGTAGTCAGATAACATCTGACTATAGAATCAGATTACATCTGACTAGTATGCGCTATAAGTCACTACATGGCTGCTATACACAGAAGAAGAAAAAAATAATAACGTTGAAACTGTTGCATTGGCTTATCACAGAAGCGTAGATGAATTTCGACACGCGCTAGAATAACTAGGCTTTTCCGCGATGATCTCAGGTCAACTTTTGACAATGCCATATCGTCATGAAACACTTTTACGTAATACTAAATAAATATGTATATATAGTAAATACTATATTGAGCCGTTCATTTACGCTTTGGGCGTGGGTTCAATGAAGAAAACTGAAAAGTTGCGTTTTAATCTAAGCAGTGGAAAAGTTGTCGAACAAAAAGCGTCGGTGAAGTCAACGTGCGTATAGCACTAAATCGAACACTGCGCGCATTTACTGAAATAGCAGTCACTAGCGCACTCGGGTGATACGCGCACTAATTGTGTACACGTTTCCTAAGTGAGAGAAGTACAAAGTGGTCGGAAATGTCATTCTTCCGTAATTTGGATGGGTTTTTTGTACATACAAAGTGTTCATCATTTCATTTGTAACTAGTTTGAAAGATACTTTAAAGTTTCAAAACGCTAATGAAATAAAAATCATAGCTTGTAAGTACTTTTGTCAGTTTTGAGAAGGGTTTTCATTTCATGATTATGTTATTTGTTGTTGTCTGGGTGGTTTTCAACATTACGAGTGTATTGTGCGTTGTCTCACTCAGTATGCAAGTATTGCCTTGAAAGTAGTGCCTACTGAGTGAGATGTTTATCTCACTAGTTTTCGTCAGACTCTTTACTTAGGTACCACGGATTCAGATTGGGTGGATTCAAATACCAGGACTCTAGCTCCATTGAAGTCTTGGACGGGGTTGCCTTGACTACAACACTACTCTTCACTTTCAAAAGTACATTTGTTGTATTTTATTCCTTTGCCATGCATGTCTAGCTGTTTTTGCCAGAGACTTTTAAGCTTTACCGTACCCTTATCATTGGAAGACACTATCACACGAACACCAATTTGGGAATTCAAGTAGGCCTAAATGCCCATGCAGATCCTTTGGTGCTAAGGTGACAAACTAATCCTGGGGACACATTCACCCCCCCCCCCCCACCCCTCCCTCCAAATAAATTCTTAATATCACCTTAAATACAACCTATCCAGCTACCTTTCAAGCTGCGAATGTGGATCTTGATGTTTAAAAATACAAAACCATATTTTGTATAGATTTAAGTAAACAATTTTATTATAAAATCTTGAAAGAGACCACCCTTGGAACCTACTCACACGTGATTTAGGGTAAACTTAAGTGGGAAGCTATCAAATGAATCTTTGCAGAGAAAGCCTAACAAGTGTAATTCAGGCTTTGTATATAGGTGGCAAGTGTCAACATACACCAGTATACGGGCCGAAGGGAAGTCGTATGAATGCAGCTTACGACAATCGATGACACGGCATACATTGATAGCTAACAAGACAAAAATTCCTTGGTAAATAAAACTTTTCGTTTGATTGACTTGTTCAAACAGGGCTTTTCACCATTAAGCTCTTTGATTAAAAGTGATCCAAAATTCTGACCTGGGGGGAAAATAGTTGAAATTTGTAAAACAATTTTTTTGGCAATTTTGTAGTAGTAACAACCCACTGCAGTGTACATAATACAGTGTATATGTGGAATATAACAATATCACGTTTTGTGGCGTTTATGGATTTCCAAGTGAGAATGAAAAGCAATAACTGTCACTGTATGTTGCTGTAATTATATTTTATCATTGAGATGATTCATAACTATGTAAGAAATTGATCCGAAAGAAAATTCTTTGACGGTAGCCTACCTTTCAAAAAAGTTCTGTCATTAAAATTTCCTTCAAAAATTGATCAACTTTACATGACACTTGCTGAAAGGAAGTTTACTTTCACCATGCCCTTGCACCCTGAATTCAATTTCATACTGTCATAGGCGTAGGAACACATTTTTCTGGTGAGGAGATGAAAGGGTCACGTGGGCAGTTTTATCTTCTTTTTTCTTTCACCTTTTCCTTTTTTATATGAGTCGTGGAAAATGACAATGTGTTATGGTAAGAATTTCATTATGGGCCATTTGCAGTGCGTAACGTAAGGTACAGACTGTGGAATGGCCCTAGGAGACCTCGAGGGGTCTGCTGGGGCCATTCCGCAGTCCGTCACGTAGGGGTCTACTAAGCCATCCCGCAGTCCGTCACGTAAGTTACAGACTGCGGATGGCCCTTGTGCATTTTGTTTTGTTTTTGTTTTAAGTTTGGTGTTTGAAACGTAGGGCAGACCGGGGAGAATTGGGACGGGGGTAAACTGGGACACTCTTTATAAAATGAAAGTCATGTGATTGATCAGGTGGTTACTAAATCACATGTTTCCCACCACTTCACTCTACTACTGGACCCAAGCACACGCAGTTCCAAATTCAGGAAGGTAATTCCAATTCTATTTTATTTATTTTTTGCACAAAAAAGTTTTAATTATTTGTTCACAACCATTTCTCTTAAATCTTAAGCATAAAAAGGATAAGTTCTATTTTTGATATGTGAATAAGAATGGACATACCACAAATGAGAAAGGACTTGTTAGAATATTGAAGCTTGTAGGCCCACTGTAAATCAGCCAAAAACTAATATCGGGGAGAGTTGGGACATGATGTCCCATTTGCCATTTTGTGTCCCAGTTCTCCTCACTTTGTAATATTCATCTTTTATTATAATATTTTATAAATTGCAACAGTTTTGTACTTGACCAGTTGACGTTAGGTGTAAATATAATTAGTAAGCTTGATATTTTTCAAGAGCATTTGTATGTTTTAATGTTGTCCCATTTCTCCTATGATATTGTCCCACCTCTCCCAACCCCTGTTCCATTTCCCCGTACACTCGGGGACAAATGGGACATTTTCTTTTGGCTCTTTCTATGAGTACTTAAAGGAATATTCCAATGGAATTTCATTTTTATATATATGATAGAGAAAAAATTCAGAAACAAAATGGTGAAAAAAACTATGTTAATATCTTATTCCGTTTAGAAGTTACAAAATTTAAAATAGTTTTAGATTTGGACAAAAGTGACTGATTGGCAACATATGTGATGTCATAGAGACAATTTCAACAAAACGTCTTTTGTATTTCTTTCAAAATGATTTAGATTTATTTATCACTGTAAATTTGATGTACACCAAGAAAAAAAATGTTTTCTTATAAATTATATATTCCACCTTATCTCTATAATGAACCAACAATGTTGTTCGATAATGTAAAAAAAGTGTGATGAAATTCGTAAGAAATACGTAAGAACTGTGCTGGAATTGTCTTAATGACATCACCAAGCTGAATGACATATCCTGCATGAGGTGTTTTTAAGAACATTTTTCTACTCTTTAAATTGTTTTAACTTCTAAACGGAATAAGATATTGACATAGTTTTTTCACCACTTTGTTTCTACAAATTTTCTCTATCATATATGGAAAATAAGAAAATCCATGGGAATATTTCTTTAACATGTTTAAGTCTGACAAAGCTGCAACTGTTCTGGCATATGGTCCATGATAAGGACATTGTCGATGCATGATTGACTCTGCATCAGATTAACTTCAGAGAAGTTATTCACTTTTTTCTAAAACAGTGAGAATGGTGGCCCACTTCTCCATGGTCTCCACAGCTGGAAATGGTCTGTAGCAAGAAAACAGTATTCGTGTTCCTCATACCATGGAGGTACCACCTCAGACTTCCATGCTCCTACCAAATAACCGTATCTAACACATTTGCATAGGCATTCCCCAACAAAATGAATGACACAAAACACTTGAGATTCACGTCTTATTTAATTCGCGTTCAATTCGCGTCTGGCACATTTAACTCTGAATATCGCAGTGCCGTTAAACCTCAACAAACCATTCGCGTCTCATTCACATAGCTTTACATGCGCATGCCCTCCCCTCCCCTCCCCCTCCCCACCCCCTCCCCACACAAACACCCAAGGCTGTAATTATTGGCAATCATTTCTCAGAAACCTAAAACCGTTTTTAATAGCTGTCAATCTTGATAAAATCAAAAATAAAATTTTCTTTCGTGAAAAAGTGGAATGAAGGGAATTTTCTGAGGCTATAGGAACAAAATTGCCTGAAACTCTACAGAAATATACTTTTCTGGGGAAATTTAAGCGTTTGTAACTACAAAAATGAGAAATTTGCCTGTTGGATGTAAGACAAGTATTGAAAAAGTTAAATTTCTTTAACAATTGAACAAAACGCATACTTCAGTCCACCATTCCCCGCTTCCTATGCCTAGTTTAAATGACGTGAAGAATATCCACATTTATTTAACTGGGTGCTGCCTTTCCATACCTCCAACACTAACTTATGAATCTGTATATATTTACCGCAAAACAAAGAGGGGTTGTAAATTGAAGGGCAAAATCCGATAAATCTCATTGTAAATTGGGCAATCGTAGACGTTGAAGCCCATCACATGTGACATAGTCAAACTCAAGGCAGAATGTTGTTGAATTGTTTTGCCTTTGCTGCATGCAATTTAGACATACAGTGAGAGGAAGTGGAGCAGGGGTAGGGGCGCCCACCCTCAATTTTTAAGAGAGCATGACCTTAACCAATCAATGGTAAAATGTCGATTTTTCACTTTTGCCCATCCTCAACAGCCCAAGGAATTTACGGCTTCAAGGGTAGAACAGTTGATGAGAGAAATTTATGTTCAGATAATTATGGGGGGTCGTGGGCGTAAGCATGTTCAATCGGCTCCGACAAACAAATTAAATGGCATCCCCCTACCCCATTCATTTCACTCAGATTCACCTGTGCTCAGAACAATGCATTTGAAATTCTTTGTGTATTGAAATATTAATCTTTGCTCATCTTTTGACAAGATCGCTGTGTTCAGTGCAGAGGCCTTGACCATTACTATGGGAAGATGGGTGAACAAATATGCGTCCGATTGGCAGTCGCACCACACAAAGGACTGCAGAAAAGACAATTTTAAGTTACCATGTCAATCGTAACAAATGATGGATTTGATTCTTGAAAAACAATGGTATTGCCGTATATCTGCAAGGACAAATCTATAATTTCCTCTTGAATTCCATGAGTCATTTAATTGAAAGTTTATTTTAGCCATATCTTCATCAAAAAAAACACTAACTTGAATATTATCATCAGCTACTCACAGATTTCCATATTCAAAGGATGGCTTTAGGCATTTCACGATGCGACGAGCATTTTGACAGACAATATGACTAAAAACGAAGAACAGAAGTATTACCGTATTGATGCGTATGTATGCACCGAATCCATATTTTTGGATCCAGTAGTAAATTTGGCCCCGTAAATTCATCCTTATTTCCTAAGGAATGTCTAGTGAATTTGGTCCCTTCCGGACTGGTTTTACTAGGTAATTTACTGGTGTGTCTGTACGGTTCCTTCAATTAATTTTGTGTACTGAAGTGATAAGCTGAAACCGAAGTTAGTAATAGTAATATTAGGTAATAGTAAGTTATTAATGTTCATGTACGGAATACCTTCGAACAGAAAATGGCTTCCAGTAAGCACTTCTGAGAAAAAGAAATATAATATTTTCTTCGATCTAGGCAGTACCCATCGGGATACCCGAAAGAAAAAAAGCGTGCTTTACGCAAAACGGCAGTGAGATTAACTTGAGGAGAGACGAAAATGCTTAACATTGCTTCATTGCGGTGTTGGAGGTAGGCCTAAGTCATGGGCTAACCAAGGCATGAACTGTGAATTGGTATGATCATTTATAACCTAACGTTAGTGTTAAACCTTGGGGTCCAGGTCCTAGTCGAAACTCCCAACAGTAGGGTCATTAATTCTCATGGGAGAAATAGGCTTAGGGCCTATGCCTTAAGCATTTCCTAGGGAAAAAAGGCCAGGGGCCCAAATTTCCTAGCGGACCGTTTTTACTATGAGGGGGGACCAAATTTACTGGATGGCTATGGCTTAATTGTTTGGGGCAAAATTTCCTAGGAAATAAAGGCCGGGGGGCCAAAATTTACTTGGAGAGGGGGGGGGGAGGGGTAACTGTTACACCGGCCAGAACCTGATTTGGTCGGATCTTAGATGAAATCCGGCCAGACTGGATTTTATCATTACAAAAAGAAATAATTAACAAAATGGAATTTTGTAAAGGATGAATATTTTAGGTGAAAGATACAATTTAAAAGGTATAAACTACAAAATGATGGAGTAAAGGCAAAAACCTACAAAACGGGGAAAGTAAAGAGGCAATGAACAATGATACAACTATTAATGTTTATGTTAAATTTAACTAAACAAATTTTATTAAACTGATAAACGCTCCCAGAAATGTTTCCACTTTATATTAAATGTTTGTTAACTTGAATATTATCACCAGCCACTTACAGACTTAGGACTTTTATATTCAAAGAATGGCATTAGGCATTTCACGATGCGACGAGCATTTGACAGACAATATGACATAAAACGAAGAACAGAAGTATTATTGATGTGCATATATGCACCGGATCCAAATTTTTGGATCCGGCCGGAACCTGATTTGGTCGGATCTTAGATGAAATCCGGCCGGACTTAATTTTATCATTACAAAAATAGATATTTA
Source organism: Chiridota heheva (assembly GCA_020152595.1). NCBI lineage: Eukaryota > Metazoa > Echinodermata > Holothuroidea > Apodida > Chiridotidae > Chiridota > Chiridota heheva. The sequence goes on from JAIGNY010000025.1 coordinate 105,057, forward strand.
ACAAAATGAAAGTATGTAACGGGTGAATATCTTAGGTGAAAGGTACAATTTATAAGATGTAAATTTTAATAATGATGAAGTAAAGAAGAAAAAAAAACCATACAAAAAGGGTAAAGTAAAGAGGCAATGAACAATGGTAAAATTATTAAAGGATTAGTTCTGGGGTCACTCAAGTCTATCTTAGATGAAAGAGGACATCAAAAGAAACAAAGTGGTGTAAAAAGCATGCAAAAATCTTATTCCGTTAAGGAAATATTTAAGTTTAAATTTTGGTATTTTTGTATAGAAACAACTGAAATCAGACTAGTCGTGATGTCATCGCCTCAGATTCCTCAGAAGTCTTTATGTATTCTATCATATTTTGTCCTGCGACTTTGTGTCTTATAAACCATGGGATATGTCAAAAAAGTAGTAAAACTGAATCTACAATCCGCGTCAAAATACTTGACACTTTTTCTCCTCCCCTATTTCAATGTTGTTCGTTTCTCGGCATGCCAAAAAGGAGACACAAAGGAGAGCTGAAATTTAATTTCAACATTGAAAAGGGGTAGAAGGGGAATGGAAAAAGGTGTCAAGTACTTTTGTCGCGGATTGTAGGAAGGGTATTTGTAATATAACCATCTGAAAAAAGTTTAAAGAAAAATTATTTGAATATTGACAAAATTGAATAAACTTTCTTTAAAATACATAAAGACTTTGAGGAATCTGAGGTTGGGACATCACAACTAGTCTGATTTCAGTCGTTTCTACAGATATGGTACCAAACTATGACATCACAGATGTTGCCAATCTGTCACTTAACGGAATAAGATATTAACATGGTTTTTTCACCACTTTGTTTCTAAAGTTTTCTCGTTCATATAAGAAAAAATGAAAATCTATGGGAATATTCCTTTAAGAGCAAAGAAAAAGCCCATCGCCCCAAACTATGGACCTATCAAAATATTTCATGGTCGGCCTTTTTACCGTATTTACTTTTAATTGGGTGGGGAGGGTCGTGCAACCACGTTGCTACCCCTCCCCTCCCCCACCCACACACACACCCAACCGGCTACACGCATGTAAATCGACATGGGATTAATAAGGGAATACGATCGAGTCTGTGCCAAAATCCCTATTACAATCTTTTCCAACGAAATTCGAAACTACCGCACGAACAACTTTACAACTTATTCTGTTATTATGAAATCGTTATACGATAATGCGCTTTTAGTTTAAACCTCTTTCTATAAATGATTATGGTCAAAAATAAATTATGTGGTTTTAGTTAGTTTTTTAGCCTGGAGCTAAGTTTTTAAAAGAAGATTTTACGACCTGTGACTTTCTTAAAACTGCCCTAATGGAAATAAAAACAAAGTTCAAGAGCATTTATTGTGTGCGGTCATTCCCATCGCTGTAAACCTGTAAACGCTAGATATTGCATTGTGCAGCTGTGTGACCTTGGATCAGATAATTAAACAGGTTTGGGTCTAATGCTAAACTTGAATAGTAGATAATGTTTTGATGTATTATCCAAACGAGTAGCTTCAACTGTGAGTCTAAGTTTTGTAATTTTTAAAAGAAAAGAAATGCAATAGACGTGAAGAGCACGTTTTCACTGACTGACTTGACAATGAATATCTGACCGTGGTTCATGGTCAGTGCGATTGTGTAAGCAAACCAGGGATATGGTACCAAACCCAGGGATATGGTATACAACCCAGGGATATGGTATCAGACCTAGGGATATGATATCATGCCCAGGGATGTATAGTATCAAATCAGCAAAACAACAATTACTGATGGCGTAAAAATGATAAACCTTTAAGCGCTCCCCTTTACACTCCCCCTTTGCACTCCCCTTTGCACGCCCTATTACATGCCCCTGCACGCCCCTTTCACGCCCCTTGCTCGCCCCCTTGCAGGAATCTGTCAAAAGAAAGAACTTTTTTTGGTCCGTTTAACGTGTAAACGGTTGATCTCGGCGTAGAATTTCGGGAAATCACTTTAGTATTCCAAAAATATCATGTGGACTGATTGAACGATAGTGCATGAAGAAATATTTAGATAATTGGATAGCCATTAATTTTAATCATGATATCTCGTCTCCAAATCTCCATACTTTATATTAAAGTGGTATTTTTCTCATTTAAATTAATATGTATTTGATACTCAAAATCATACCCTTGCCCATGTAAAAAAATCATACATCATGCCCATGTAAAAAAAAATAAAAAAAAAGATTTGTTAACAAAAAATAATTGGTAGGGTTTAGGGTGAGGATTAACTAAATCCTAGCCCCACTTGGCCCTATTTTTTTTATATTTTTTTAACAAAAACATACTGATGGCCATAATGGGCTTTCCTATTATATTCCTATTTATATCTAGCCGTTTTTCGCAATCGCGCATTGCATCTAATGTCCGTTTAACGTGTATACACAGTAGACGGCGGTATCACTTATTGTAAGGTTTGGAGATGATGAACATAATGCATGAGCGTGATGAGATCATCACATCACCTATCAAGTCTATTATGTAAGCGCCACAGCGTTTTGCTGTACTTACGATATAAAACGTTCATACTCAAAAATTAATTAAAGAGGGCATGACATGGGTTTTCATGTGACTCTCACTTGATTATTTGGACAATTTGACTTCCAAAATTTGTGTTGGTTGTAATAGCAGAGAAAAAAATGCAAATATGGTATTCGTTTTCATCATCTCATGTTCTCGCTCGTAAAAATGAGTGAACTTGTAATGACGTCATTCCCAGAACGAAATTTCTTGCGACACTTTCACATCACGCAAACAACATAGGCTTGATATTATCGCGTGTGTTCCTAGAAATTTGACGTATTTACACTAGGAGTAGAAAGATTTTTCAACAATACATTTCTTACCAAGCTGTTATTATTTTCTTAAATATATAGGCCCTATATTCAAATAAGTCATATCTTCAACCTATCATTGCTTTTCGAAATGCCGTATGATCTGGCCTAAGTATTGCAAAGCCTAACATTGAAACTTGTAAGTTTATGAACTTGAACATGACGGCATTAATTATTTTTCTAAATTTGACATTTCACACGATAATATCATATATCGTATGTAAATTATTGTCATAGAATTTAAAGGATTAGTTTAGGGGTCAATCAAGTCTATCTTATATGACAGAGGTCTTCAAGAGAAACAAATTAATGAAGAAAGCATTCACAAATTATATTCCGTTAAGGAGATATTTAAGTTTAAAGTTTGGCATCATTTGTGTAGAAACGACAGAAATCAGACTAGTTGTGATGTCATAGCCTCAGATTCCTCAAAATCTTTATGTATTCTATCATATTTTGTCCTCCGATTTTGTGGCTTAAAAACCATTGGAAATGTCAGGAAAGTAGTCAAACAGAATCTTGTAAGGGTAAATATAACTTATCATCTGCAGAAAGTTTGTTGGAAAATAACTGAAATAGGAAATTTTCTTTAAAATATATTAACAATTGTTAAGAATGTGAGGATATGGGCGCCAATCTTCCATAATCTGATAATAGACTTAACTTACTACACCAGTCGTTTCTACAAAATAATATAATTTAACTTGGATATTTCCTTCACGGAATAAGATTTTTAAACGGTTTCTTCACCATTTTGTTTCTTTCAAACATGTCAAAGTACTCTTTCATATAAGATGGACTTCCTTGACCCCTGAAATAGCTAATCCTTTAAATGTAGCAAAATTATCACGATGTATAAGTTCTTAGAATATAAATTATTGGTTGAAACCAAATTACGTTCCGAATAATCCCTGCTCGGCAGCAGCCTAACATAGTAAATTCTAATACGAAACCTAATGTTAAAATTACCTATTGACTTCAGGACTTGGTACATTGATTTATAAGTCGCGAATTTTAACTAGCTTACAGTGTTTTAACTCAACTTTGAGTTATTGCAAACATTAACATCTATATTAAAACCATTTATTTACATCAGAAAGGCCTGATATATCAATGTCTTCTGAAGAACAGGAATTACGACGCAAAGGAGAAACTTTGCTTATGGAATAAGCACTGTATTTGCAAAGAGCTTAGAAGCTTTTGGTATTTGTATATATGTTGGAATTCGCTGATGAGTGACGTCACACGTCGCTTAGCCGTTTTTAATTCTTGCATTGTCAGGAGCGTCGATTGCTTGATTAGTTTCGATTTTTTTTCATGCAAATGGTTTCTTTTCGAAAATTTTGATGGAATATCATGTTTTTGATATTAATGATTTATGCAAATCTGTTATAAACTTAATTTTTATTTTTCGTGTCATGCCCTCTTTAAGAAAACTCTAAATATGGATTGTGCCAAATTTCTAACGAGTAATTATCATACACTGATAAAGTGACCTCGGTAATTACCAAGGTTGCAATACGTGTTTGTTTGATAAATAATATATACGGTTCACTTCACAAAGCTTGGCCGAGGCTTCGGTATTCCGAAGTCACGTACGGTTTTTTTTTGTTTGGGATTTTGAGGTGGTTGGCCTTAACTTGGGTTATATTTATATTTTATCGTTGGTTTAACAGTTTAGTTTTATAACACATCAAACTGTTATGCATAACATAGTCCTTGCACAAGTGACGATTAATCAAAATTATGTTATAATCGGTACAACCAGTAGCGTATAACATTTTTTTTAAATTAACCTCCTTACCTGTTGGTTGGGAATATGGTGAAGATCCTAAAACTCAGGCCCGTCGGAGCCCGTGCGGCTGGCGCGCCGCATTACTTTTGTGCCGGGATTATAAAAATGCAAGAACTTCAGGAGGCTTCACCCTCTGCTCCTCGAACCCCTCCTCCTTCATTTTACCGGCGGTACATAATTAAAAACAAAGGACGTAAATAAGAAAATATCAAAGCCATGCCCGTTCATATATCACAAATATGTATGGAAATTTGCATACCATTATTTTGAGTCGATTTGTTGCTATTTTGACTGTTTTTAAACCGGATTGTAAACATTTTACAGGCTTGGATTCACGATGGGTGAATTTCCCCCCACCCCGTCGAAGAAAAATATGGAAGTAATCGTTCAGAATGTGTAGTAGGAACAAAACATAAATGAACTCCCTTTAAAACATTTTTAGGGGCCTATTTTCCATAATTCTTAAAACAAAGCGTTGCGAAAGGCAATATACATTCATGCAAGGCCTAATTGTTAAAGAAAATAAGTAGCTAGCATACGTCTAGACAATTACATAAATAGTATTTTTGTTGTCGTAAAACTGCACCACACATTTTCCTAAATACAACATCTCATACACTCCACTATTAGCTTTGTCTGTCAGTCACAAAGGTGAAACGGATCCACACGGTTTCTGATTTATCACTTTACGTTGTATTTGAACCATTATGTCTGGTAACATTACAATATCTGAATAAATACTAACAGTATTTCATAAATGAAAATAACTTTGATTGAATCCGGATTGTCTGACCCTTTGAAGTTTGTCCGGAGTATAAGGTCAATGGTATCGGATGCAATGACATTTCCAGTTAAGCAAAGGTGGATTCCTCGGGGTAAGCCTGTTATATCCAACTAGGTAATATCCAACTAAGCATATTTTCAAAAACGCATTGCAATTTTTATTTATGAATTTCAAGAACGCACTAGAAATTACCAACCTGCCAACGTGCTTTAATGGTTTTTGCTCGCAGAATATGTTTTTAAATTATGTTTTTATCATTATAGCTCACTGTTGGAGAGTGGCAGCAAATACGATCAATTCAAACCAATGATTGCACCTATAATTTACAGAAACAACAAAAAGAAGATGCTTGAATAGGTACTTTACGTGACCCCAGTAGCACTAATGAGTTGAACCTTCGCTTGTACAACGTGCCCCTTTATACACAGCCCCATTATAGACCCTAGAAAATTGCCAAATCTTCGACCAAACTAGTGCTAGTTTAATTTGGTTTTCTTTATTTTGGGTCCTTTGGTAACAAATTTGGCAGATTAGCAAAGTATAGTTGGCAGTCTGTTGGCCGGCCCAACCTCAAGAAGACCCACCCGGCAAGTTGCAACAATGAGCTATACAATTTTGGTGGCGGCGCAACAACAAAGGAAAAGACAACCCTTTAATGCCTGAATTCCATACAAGTGATTGCTTATTGATGTCTCAACAGCAAGCTGTTAAATTGTGCTGCTTGCTTTTCAAATTTGATCAAAATTAGTTTGTCAATATTATCCATAAAATTATTGATAAAATGTCAAATTTCTTCAAAATCAATGTAAAAAATAATCTTTCGATACTCTTATGTGCATAATTCTTATCCTTTCCTCATGTTCAAAGTGTTAAGGCGACGACGACGACGAGTGAACAAAATCAATGAATTCGGTTATGATAGTAAAAATCACGAAACGCTTTACGATACAGGTACGACATACGGACAGACATAACATCGACAACCAAGTCAATGTCCACGGCCTTTGATAACCAGTTGCGGTACACTGGCCTTTGAACCCAGGGCCTCGTGGTCTGTAGACAGGTATGATCTACAACAGTTGGTAGATAAGTACAAATATTTCGCATTTAAAGGAGCTGGAATAGTATGCTATGGTTCAGAACGTGCTTTCCTTGATTTGTGAAAACAGAAGACGGATTGTTTGAAATGTGTCTTTTCTTTTCCTTATACTCGCCAGATAATTGCAAGAAAATTTAATTTGTTTCAGCAGTTCAGTACTCTGAGGTAGCTGGACAAGGGTGTTTCCAATAAACCACATGGGAGCTCGTCAAGTTTATTGCAGTTTTTTATGTTCGTTTATCGGGTACACTTTCGTAATCTGCATTGTCCCGTTTTCGTACTCGAGTTCGATCCTTAGTTTGCCTCATTTGTATAATTATACCTTTTGAGTTTCTTTAATTCGATCATTCATAACTTTGCAAAAAGCACTGCTGAATGATCTTAAGGATTAAAACGTTAAAAACAAAAGTCTTGATGAACAACAGAAGAAGGAAGAATATGTAAAGTCGTCGAAATAGAATATCAAATCGGGAAAGATGATAGGAAACTCACTTGTCCAACTTTGGTGTGGTCATCTGACGAGAAAGCACTAATTTACATATATATGATAGAGGACTATAAAAAATAAAAAAAAACGTTTTGGTGTCAAAATCATGTTGATATCTTTTCCGTTTACGAATTATTGGATTTAAATTATCGCTCGAGCGTGTTGAAAAGTGACGTCACAGTGTAAAGTGTGATGTCATAAAGGCAGATCCAAGACAATTCTTATGTATTTTAATAAAACAAAAACAACACTTTCATTTTACTTAGAGTGCAAGGTTCATGGGCAGACGTGGAAAATACGTTTTATAAAGTGTATGTTATACCCCATCTCAATAAATAAGCAAAAATAAAACTTCAATTAATTTAGAAAAAGGTAATTATTTTTTAAAGAAATACACAAAAATTATCTTGTATTTACCTTTATGACATCACACTGTACACTGTGAGGTCACTTTTCAACACATTCGCGTATTCTTTGAAATACAATAACTCTTAAACGAAAAAAAGATATCAACATGATTTTTACACCAAATTGTTTCTTTATCAATCCTCAATCATTTATATATGAAATTGAAAATTAACGGGAATATTCCTTTAACTTTATTTACTTAGATAATTCACCAAATGAGATGCGTTAATAATAGTAATAATAATAATAACACCAGCTGATAAGAATTATGGAAATAAGATATTTTCATTACGAGTTTATAAATCAGTACGTTAGCACTATAACGCGTATACGTTAAGTTAGGCATCCACAGCTCTTCATTGCGTACTTTTTGTAAGACAGAGTATGAAACTTTATTGCATTTATTTGGGAGGTGTATTGTGTCAGATTATTTTCGAACATTCCTCAGGATTTCTGGTACTGGAAATCCCCCACTAACGAAATCAGTATTGGTTTTATTAATGATACCAATTTATATAGGAATTTCGTAATCTTTCATGCAAAATGTTTTATATTCAGCTGTTGAAAAAGGTCCCAACTGTTACTGAATCTAAAAAGCGTTTGAGTTATCTCTTAAAAGTTTAAATTAAACTTTACCAGTCCGGCAGCATGCCCATTACCAGATTACTGGGAACATAAATCTTCCTATAAATGGGAACATTTTGCTACATGGAAGCCGCCATTTTGTGATATTTCCCATGATCCTTTGCTATCCTAACGTTAAAGCCTTATGCAATGTTACAAATTTCCAAGTTGAAATACCCTGGGAAGAATATCTTTGCAAGGGGAAACTTGAAACTCAAAAAAACACCTTCATTACTTTCATGACTAAAACTTTTCCACTCCCATTTCGAAAACGCCGTTTTCGAATAATTAGAAATAATAGACAATAGAGGTAGGCTTTTTGGCGCGAAGCAGCCATTTTAAAGATTCAAATGTTTTTCAACACAATGATTTTTAATATTCCAAGTACATAAATTAGAAACTATGACATTTTATTGCAACATCTAAAGAGTATTGCTGCATGACTTCAATATTCTCGTGTGTTATAAATGTTCCTATTAATAGGCATGCTGCCGGACTGTTTACCCAAAATGTCAGAATGTCTGGTATGGTACATTTCTTACAAAGTTTGCTACTATTTTGACATTTCACCTGTTTACAGAATTTGTATTTGTAAACAAAGATTAGAAAAATCTTTCTCTATTTTGTTTGGAGAGTTGAACAAAAGTATTTTTCCTTTCCCATACCCGGCCGTATAACGTTAAAGTGTTTGTAGCAAATAGTTATAATTGAATAGGGCCTCTGAATAGGTTTAGTTCTACGCCATAGAAAGTACTGCGTACTAATTACTGACTAACGTTAATGAGGCGAATTGATGACAAAAATATTTGAGCTAATTTCTTACTCTCCAGCTAATAAGCAAAAATGAGAAATGGACAAGTGATTTTCGGTGGTGGACATGCGCGTTCCGACTGAAGCGCATCGGAGCTCGTGAAATTGATGTACATATTCCAAGTTTATGATGGAGTTTCTGATAAGTGGAAACCGTGTTGCAAATATAGGTCAACCTGCTCATGGAAAAGGCGTATATCATCCGAGTCTCTTTTCGATTCAACCATACCTTGACACAAGAGATGTTTGTCAGGCTGAGCGGCTGAATCATGTCATTTGCACGCCGTTGAAAACAATATAATAACGTTAGATCGGCTCATTCCGGCCCCAAAATTGACAGAAATATTGTAAGGAATGTTTAATAACAACATGGTCTGATGGTAGGGCTATGTAGGCTATGTTCTGTCAGTTAGAAGCAGGGATTTAGACGAGGGTTATTTTGTCACCCTTCCTAATAACTTTCAATGGAATTTGACATCAATAACTATTACTATAAACTGTCTATCTATCTTTTAAATTTCTGAATAGTTGATAAAAACAAGCTTTTTCATGTTGAGTTTGGTGGGTAAGATAAAGGATTCAATTTTTTTGAAATATCAAAAATCAACTGCCTTGAGACATGCGCAGTGGGTAAATGCAAGTTTGTTTTGTAGTCTATAAGGTTTCAACATATGATTTGTTTGATTAGTTTACTATCGGCCACACACCTCGGTTTTTCCTTCGGCCTGATTTATCATTCAGCCTCAGTTGACCATGTTGTCCATCATCACATTTAAAGAGCGAATCTTGTCTCAAGAAAATTGCTTGAAACATTCTAGTGACGTCACTTCCGCGGCGGTTATTAATTTGATTGTTTGAATTTGTGTAAATATTTCGACCAATCACAAACACAATTGTTGCCACGGTGATACAATAACTGGTCTTTACCTAAGCTAAAAATCAATGTTACCTACAAAACAACTTATTTCAAACTTTCCACTAGATTGAAGCTACAAACAGTCTGCAACAGGAATACCTGTTTGATATGAAAACTTATCTGAATCGGAGTAAAGTTTCAGCGCAGAGATGTTTAAAAGATACCGTAGTTTATCAGTGCGTTTATGAAACTGGCGGCAAAACTGGAAATGCAAAGGTGGGAATCTTTTCATAAATCAGATTAAGATATCTAACAAATGATTGTAATATGCGTGGGTGTGAAATGTTGGCCCTGAACTTGTACTTCCCCTGGGCAAATGAGGTCAACGTACTAGAGCACAAATGAAAAGCTATTTTTTCGAACTTGCTGAGTTTTAAGGATCCCTTAGGTGTTGAATAGGCCTATGTGCTATTCAAGCTGGTTAATCTGACCAGATAGGAATGTGCGGAGCAACATTAGCTATTCCGGGAGGCCTTGATACGAGTCTTGAATGTTTAATTACTAAAAAGGAAAACAGGACGACTAAAATATTTGTGCAATCCATTTGATAATTGTAATGCTGTTGAATCTATCGACTTTTCTGGCAAGTTTTTATCATTTATGGCTGTGCGAATTTTGAGTCGAAATATGTTATACGAGACTGAGAACAAATAACTCGTCTTACAAAAATCTTTGTTTATTTATCTGTCGGACGGACATACCACGTACGCTACTGACAAAAACACAATATGAATTTTGCTCCCGTGTAATTTAATGTCGTTTGACGTTCTTTTCTTTTCTAGATAATGCATTCAACAAATCTACATTACATTGTAAATTTTAATTTGCAAGAATAGAAGTTTTCTCTCTTTTAGCTTGAAAAATAATTGTTTTAGGATGTGAGTTTATAATATGTTATTGGATTCATTTAATTCGAACATTGCCAGCTTTATGACTGGAATTTAAAAATGTAGCCGATCTCCATGAGACATTTGCATTTGGTACTTTTTGCAATGTCGAAATTTCTCAAAACATGATTGTATTAAACACTGGTTTTTACTCTTTGCTGAAAGTGTATAATATCGCGATGGATTGCAACGACTCAACACATATATGTCGATATTCATTATGAATGTTCATTCATAATTCCATCCGTTAGCGCTCAAAAGCTATGTAAATTTGTCTTTTGACAATATATATCGTATTAGGTTTCACGGATGCTGAGTTGTATGATTTTGTACACTTTCCTACGTCTGTCATATAGCTACGGAAATCTGATAGTGCCGTTCATCATGACCACAAGCAACGGCTGTGTGTAAGTACGAAGCTCGCAGAAGTGTCAGCTATACAATTATCGTGTTTATCCGGTATTTTTATTAGCAGCCCTTGAACTTCATTTACAACAGACACAGTTTACTCTTTGAATTTGATGGCTGCAAAGGTCACTGGTTTGTGTCTTTTGAGGATAGAAGTGCAGATGAATAATCTCATAAAATATCTGAAGTATTTGAATGAGTCGTGTAACTATATGTTTCGAAGTTAACTGGCAGTGCTATGTAAATCGAATAGCTAACTTTATATATATGACTGACTCTTCATTACATCGGACGAAGTGGTCAATGGTTCTCTTTTTTAGCTCATCGGAAATAAAAAAAAAAAAAAAACAGGCAGTGAAGTTGTAAGTTGATCTTCGTTCCCATTGATGTGATAGCACCATCGCCACGCAGACAGACGATGGGCGTGACTCTACTTAAAAAAGCGGTAAATCACAGATTGCGCAAAACACTTTTTCATCGGCCCCATATCTGTAGCCCATTGTGAGCGTACTGCGAAGTGTTATCTTCTTTTGATGAATGCTGTGTGTTAGTGTTACTGGCTTATTTACATTAACAGGAGGGTGCAATCTTTCTAACCAATAATCCCTGAAGCTAACTCGTCATACCATTCAAATTTTTGTGGCTATATATTCCATTACCAGAGTCATACAGATATCCTCACAAATAAATCTAAAGCGGAATAACATACAGAGGTAAGTTACAATTAAATGATTAATTATTACAATGAAGGACCTTTCTATTTTTTCTTCTTCAAAATTTCTTTAAAATTCTTGCTATTCTTTTTTAATCATCACCAAAGTTTGAAGACTACACAGGGATTTGTTATTTTCGTTTTGTATCCATCAAACGCAAATATCATTGAATTTATTAAATGAGCTTACATTATTATTTACCAAATTGCAGATCCGGATTTCACTAAACCTGACTAAAACTACATTTTACGCATTTCTAAAATAATACATTAAACTCTGCTATGAAAATTGAAAGCGAAATATCAGGTAGTATAAAATAAAACAATTTCATAACTGGTGTTTTATTTCAAATTCAAACGCACCAATGATTTATTTTTCTTGCCGCTTGAAACTTATGTCAAAAATCAAGACATATTCCATACCATGTTGTTTGAAAATCTCCAGGAGAAAAATACGCGTTTTAAATAAGGAGTTTGTAAATGATATTGTCATTAATTTTTCTGTGTGTAAACAGTAAAGATATTCGATGAATGTATAACATTGATTAATTGCGAGAAAGGTCGAGCTTTCTTTTCAAAATTGTGTGTGAATCGCATTTGTCAAGATTTACACCAAATGTGTTTCCTTTCAATGATGCATGCAGAGTATGGTTAAGTTCATGTAGTCTAAATATATCCATCAAGTAAAACTACACGGAGGAGGTTAATCTGACTTTCAACAACCGTCGATTGTCAAGAAATGTCCTACAGGCCACAGCGGCAGTATTTGAGTCTTTTCATCTGTTGAATTTTGATAACAGGTTCAACAAAATTATGAAGAAAAAACTCATATAAATGTTTTATCAGTTTATGTATGTTTGTATATCATAGATCATGATAACAAATTTATCCTCCGGTATATTAGAATTTAACACTGATAAATAAATTGGTAAGGAACATTCAACATGAACATGATGCAGTGTTGTTATCTGGTTATAAGGACGAGAATAAGAATATAAGAATTTTCTAAAATTTTGCTCAATTATAATAAAGCTAACGGAGATTTTCATTCAAAGTTTTTTCATCAGTCCATGTATTTCATTAAAATTATTTCCACGCACTATGTCCATTGAGATGAAACAGTAATTTCCTACAAAGAATTCTTTGGATGACAATCTTGCATGATGCGACATTTATACGTAGGCCATAAACGTATAATTCATAAGGCAATAATAGGAATTAATTCAATATCTTGAAAACATATTGTAGAATATAGTATAACATGCAATACACAATATATATTTTAGGTCAAAGAAAAATACATGGAAACCAATAAGTTGTCTGGACTTGAGGAAACCGCATGGTTTCTGTGTATTTTCATTTATTGCAAGAAATAAAGGGAAATTTGGTATTGAAAAAAAAGAAAATCTAAGCACAATAGAAAAAACAATCCTTAAAGCTGCTGAAGTTGGTCAAAATTTCAAGAACGATACAATAGGATATAAACATCTACTTACAACAATAACATTTGGTGGATATCCTACACAATTAACAAACATCTATTTCAGGCTCAAAGAAAAAACAATCATCATCAAATTGTACATGCCAACAAGGTTATATTTCATATCTATAGCCTGTGGCTATGACAACTTATTACTGAAGTCAGCAACATGCAAAACACAATGGTAATGGAGTAAAAAACAGATTTCCATGCATTCAGACATAAATGTTGCTAAAATAACAACAAACCTTACGAACAGGTCGATTTCACCGACGATTATGCAGGTTTTGCCGATTATGTTAATTTCATAATTCAATTTTAAATCTGTAAAATGTACCTCCGTTGATGAAGAGTTACTCAGGTTTGACCATTTTTTGAGAAAAATGAATATTTGAATGATAAATACTGCATTTTCTGAAAAACGTTCGATTTCATTTGTAGGATTTGATACAATACTTTCTGTAAGCATTTTCATTTGAATAGAAAGTGCATGTATTCAAAGTGTCCACGTATAAAAGATACTGACAAATGTAACGTAGGGTTACAAAGCTTGACATTGTTTATGTGATGCTGTGAAACCGAGCTTCTTTTTTTCAAAGGGTAAAAATTATATATTCTCCAATATCCAACTTTATTATTCTCTATACATCACTTGTTTTTAATTTCAACGTCGGAATTTCATAAATGGAATAATATACTGTTGCATGTAAGATAATACTGTTGTAATGAATCAAACGGTATAAAACAGTCATTATGAAATGACACTACCAGTCCGGTTGTACCCCCGATCGGGAGAACCAGTTTTGTTCTCCCGATCGGGGAATCCTTTGCAAAAGTATCCCACAATGCATCTATTCAAATTCAAAGTTTGTATAGGAATAACAAGAATCGGATACATTTCGAGCGCGGGAACTCAACCACTGCGAAAGGGTTCAAATTTTTCTTCACGATTTGAAATAATGACATATAAATTATTTTTTCACCGTGCGCTTTTAAAATTCACCGTGCGGTTTTTAAGAAATTTGAAGAAAAGTGATGAATTCTTATTATGTGTTACCTTTAGGCAGTCGCGCTTTTAAGTTTTCTAAAATTATGAGAAATATCTTGGAGATTTTTGAAAATTATTTAGCAATAACTGCGTGATGGTAATGAACTTGTTTTACTTTCACGAAAATAAATATGAACAAAGCAAACTTTGTTACAAACCTTTAAAGAAACGACTGATACGGCGTCTATGACTGAAACTTCACAATAACAATGGCGTCTTCCATATATCACTGTAAGATCAGTGCGCATGCTTGAGTCTCCCGATCGGAGGACTTATTGAGTCTCCCGATCGGGGGACTTATTGAGTCTCCCGATCAGGGGGGCTTATTGAGTCTCCCGATCGGAAGACTTATTGAGTCCCCCGATCGGCGGTACGAACCGAACTGACTGACTCGTTTTTCTCACAAACACGTTTACTAGGTAAGTTTAGTTAAGACTTGATTACCATTGTCACAAAACGGTGGAAATTACAACCGGAGTTCAACATACGAGTGAAAAACTGAAGAACATTCACGAAAATGAGAAGAGTTGATCTCGGAGTGCCCCGAGAATTAGGAAAACTATTCAGGAATAGATTGAACAGAAATCATCCTGAAAATTCAAGGTGCCAGCTAGCTGTTTGTTATTGATTTTGGGGTTACTTTCACTGAATGAGTAAGAGATACTTTGATTGAAATTGACGTACAAATTCGCGTAAGCTTTAGAAAGAGTTAATATAGTTATTCAAGATGGACAATACACCTTCTCTATTCAAGATTGTAAAGATAAATATACGAACGAAAGAAAACAAGAGAAAATTGGATTTTGTTTTTTGTTGTAATTGATGCTGTCATATGGTACCTTTTAAATCAGTCAAAATCACAATAGCAACAACATTACTACGAACGCTGCAAACTGTCAGTGATAATCATCATAATTCCACATCTAATAATGCTTATAAAAATTACCATAATGTATTTGATGATTGAATATCCGAAGAAAAATGATGCCGAAAAGAAATAATTAATAATCTCCATGATAAAATGAAAACAGTCTTAAAAGCATTCTCTTCTGTATAAAACATTACACCCTCGGAAACATTTATCGTCTTCTTGACTTAATGCTAGATAATACCATTTTGAGCTGCAAGCACACAACCGATCTCAAAAAGATTGAATATAACCTTAAATATCAATGAACATGAACATGATAAATATGACTGACCAGATTGGCCATTCCCTAACTAGCTTTAAAATTCGATGAAAACCAAAAAAAAAACAGAAATCTCTTCAAGATTGGTTGAGCAGTTGAGAGTGACCATTTTAAACTTTTCTGAATTTGCATGTCAATTTGCATGTCAATTTGCATGTCAATTTGCATGTCAATTTGCATGTCAATTTGCATGTCAATGTGCATGTCAATGTGCATGTCAATTTGCATATGTTTATTTTCTACTTTCTGAGATGTAAATCATCTAATCTGTACTGCAATTGATTGAGAGTATAGATGGTCCTTGCTAAACTATTTTGAAACTCAGTCTTACCCCTAAAATAACAGAGGACAATCTCATTTTTTCAAATACGAAGATGTGCATAAATATCGAGTTGTCTTCCCGTATTTTGCAAATGCCAAAATATAGCCTACTGCTCAACTTTGATTACTAATCAGCAATATAAGACGCTATTTTTCAAAATTCAGAGACTCATTCTCAGAATTTCCTGCAATTTCTGAAAGAAATCAAAGGAGGAAATTTCTGTAGCTGTCCATCATCATCAATCATTACTCGCTTGCTATACAGGCCATCAGAAGCTTCCTACAACCAACACGATCTGTCCACATATCTTTAATGGTCAACCGTATCCTGTATAATATGCTGAAGAGCAGAATGAGAAAATAAAAAAGAACTTATCAAAATTATTTGAATATTTAATGTCTTAAATTCTACAGCTAACAAATTTCGACAAACATAATAGCTGAGCACGCACTAAGTTTTCCAAAAAATGTCTTGGAATCATTTCGATCAAAAATTGGATAGGAAGTGATTAAATATTCCTCAAAATTAATCGAATATTTAATGTCTTAAATTCTACAGCTAACAAATTTCGACAAACATAATAGCTGAGCACGCACTAAGTTTTCCAAAAAATGTCTTGGAATCATTTCGATCAAAAATTGGATAGGAATTAGTAATTAAATATTCCTCAAAATTAATCGAAAATCTCATGTCTTAAATTCTACAGCTAATAAATAAATCTAGTTAGCAAAGATCTAACAAATAACATGAAGTATTGACAAATGGCTACGAAACTTGAACTTATAAACAATTCAATTCATTGACATCAAACAATTGTCAACAGTTTTAGAAAAGTGAATTATGGTAATAATTGTACATGTTAATTAGTACGCTAAATTGTGATTTTTTTTTTTTAAACAGATACACCATAAGCATACTCCTAACTTGACGGTTTAAATAACTTCATCGCAATTCTATTGCACCTGCGTTATTCAATATGATATTGATAACACGATAAATATGATTGAAAACTCACACTAATCCGTTAAGGTCAGTAGCATTCTCATGGGAATCATCCAAGCAAGCAGCTGGCAAGCAGCTAAGTTTAAACGCATATTCACTATCTATATGACTGTATGATGCGTTCGATAGATCAAAATTGTTCTTTGCGTTGACGATTAGGATTTAGACATTCATATTGTTTGTACTTTTCGCTTTAATTTGAATTAAAGGTAAAGTGGAATTGATTCGAAGGTGACATCTTAAATCATGAATAGAAGTACCATAAGCGAATCGTTCTAGAATCCAGCAAAAATCAAGATCAACTTTAATAATTTCACAATTTGTCATCAAAATAAAGCATGCATGCAACCGGGAAACCCTTTTCGGGGGTGGCCTCTACCTTTCTACGCGTCTCTGTCAGTCTGTCCTCCCTAATCTGAAACCGGCCCTCAGTCAATTTCCTCAAAAACGAAAAAGCAAAAAAGATAAGAAGGTGATGTAGGTATTACTTAATTTATCATAAAGTAGAATAGATACAATAAATAAAGACGTCATAAATTTGATTGGCCCTTGCTAAAAACAAGAAGAAGGAACACCCGCTTCCATATACTATGTAAAATCAAT
>JAIGNY010000025.1:132500-167430 GCA_020152595.1 Chiridota heheva
CTCAATGAGTCTAATAACTCGGATGGATTTTTAAATAATATTTTGACTAATGAATTAAAGCTTTCGCAATCGGCAAGGTTTTGAATTTGAAAGTTTCGAATTATTGTTATCCCATCATAAGTAAAATTTGAGATGTCTCTATATGTATGGTTAGTGCATAATACCAATTGAAGGAAGTATAAACATTCAGTTGTAAATGGTATTTAGTTTGAACTTCTTCAATATACTATTTAGTTTTTATGTCTCAAATGATGTATAAATTGGGATACCTCTCAAAGATTGTATGTAAAGCTATTGCCATTAAGATATCTTAATGAAAGAATTGCCAGTTGTGGGATTTGGGGTCTTACTCCTAATTAACGTTTCATCAATTTATTCATTTCATCATTATCAATGGCTGTCATTTAGTAGTTTGTGAAAGAAATGTAAGAATTTAACTTGGAAATGTGATTAAAAATCAAGATTGCAAAGTGATTTTTCTCAAATGAAAAAACTGTATTCTTTCCTTGTGCAGAAAAATTATACTTTCTTTTTGCAGATAAATTATGCTTTTTTTTGCCGATAAATTTTCTCTTAAAGAATGAGAACTGCCGGTTATAATAGAGAAATATATTTTTCGGAATAAAGATTGTTTTATAATCTTTTTTAAACCA
Organism: Chiridota heheva; assembly: GCA_020152595.1. Taxonomy (NCBI): domain Eukaryota; kingdom Metazoa; phylum Echinodermata; class Holothuroidea; order Apodida; family Chiridotidae; genus Chiridota; species Chiridota heheva. The sequence goes on from JAIGNY010000025.1 coordinate 133,154, forward strand.
AAATAAAGCGAAAAGTTATACTTTCCTTCTAAAGAAAAACTCTTACAATTATGGAAATAATTCCAATTATGGAAAATAGTAATTCCTGCAGGCAAACAAAACTTACTGAAGTCCAACGCTAATCATGTTATTCTTAGATCAGAAATATGTGGCTTTGTCAATGGGCATAATAAAAACATTATGTCATATAACAGAAATATGAAATATGATGCAAGGAATATTCCCTTGAAAGTTCAGAAATTCTGTCATACGGATAAGACAGTCGATGTTTCTGTCGACAAAGTATCTGTTTACAGCGCTAAGCTTTCATAAATGCACTCCATCCTTCTTTTATCAAAAGGATCAATGAATTTATGAGCTGGAGTTGAAGTCAAAACCTACGGTACATCAAGATTTTGTTCTTTGCTAGGCTCTGGTGAATGGGGAGTAAACGTGTATCACGGCATTAGTACTGGTGTGACGAAAGGATCCTTCTGTATAGAAACTAGACAGAAAGAAATGAATATATTAATCGTGGAAAATCAGAAAACGGACATAATTTTCCATGAAATCTTTTCAGCGAAATTGAATACATGTATTTGCTACTGATTACAAATCATACTTGTTAAGAAATTTGGTCAATATATAATGGGGACGAAGATGTTTAAACTACTCAAATAATTTGAAACAAAGAACAATCTGCATAATTTGAGCCAGTAGACTGACATAGACTTAAAAATGCCCCTAGTAATATTCAGTTTGAATTCGTTGAAGTGACAAATTACACAGGTTTGAAACTCCCAGATATATGAGAATTCTCATCTTAAAGTTGTTATTGTTCCTTTGTCCCCCTCCCCACCTCTGACGCAAAATACCTCCAGTGGTGTAGTGATTAGTGCTTTGTCCGCACATCCCGGGTTCGAATCCCGGTGGGTCTGCAACCAGTAAGTTCACAACTGGTTGTCAAAGGCCGTGGCCGTCTTGATATAATGTCCAGTACTGTATGCTTTCGGGACGTTAAACCTTGCTATGCTATGCTATATCAAATCCAAGTCGCTGTTCATTTTCCAAAGGCAGCAAAGTCTGTTTGTATTAATGAAAAACACCCCCTCTCTCCCTCAATAACTGAACCAGACCATTCTTCCTTTTCATTTATTTTATCCCACGTACTTAGAATGACGTAGCTGATGATACAATATTAAGAGAAAATGACCAATCTTTCTCTAAAAGAGAATTTGCACTTGTAGCCAGAAAAGCATGATATACAAGTTCACACCCTTTCATTTCTTTAAGACTTTGTATAAGATACTTCAATCTTACAGGTCTTATCGGTTACAAAGAGTTTAATATTACTTAGCAAGCCATGAACCATCCCTGATTGCACCGTACTTCTTTTGTGTAACATGTAGCATATACTTGCTTTGTGAAACAAGTATTTAATAACGAAACAAGTACTTGTTTCACGAACCAAATACTTATCTGACGAAGCAAGTAGTCCTACACATGTTGTATGTACTCGTCTGATGAATGCGCATTATAATACTGCAACAAACGAAATGATGACCTTCATCATATATCATTTATCCACTTTGTCTGAAAATATAAATTTCCATATCCAATTACCAGCGGCGCATTGCTGATATATGATTTGAGCATTTATATTCCTTCTCTTTTCCGAAAGGAATTGAAAAAAAGAAAATTAAAATTGTGGGTAGGTTTTCATCTTTGGATACTGAAATTTGACACCACACATCTATTTATAATTTAGAGGTTAATTTGCTCCCCAAGGTGTCTTAGTTATTTCACTGCCATTGGTTCGCCTTTATGGATTCCATATTGTTTCATCGAGTCGCAATTGTATAGTTTAGCTTGATACTCGGCATGGAATTCACCAACTTTCAGCTTATTACTTACCGTAATTCATATTTCGACTAGCATTCATATTTTTATTGCCATCTCTATGAATGGTTACAAATCCCTGATAATTTTGATGGGTTAGCAGGAAAGTTATATTATGGGAAAATTAAATTCACAGCATTTTCTAAAAATTATAATACTTGTTTACGTTTCAATTGCTTTGAATTGTCCATCCTAATTGTTGAAGGTGGTGCAGCATAATCTAGCCAAACCTTTGTGAGTCTTCGCCGTATCACCTCACCTCACCTAGTCTCTTCAGGCCTCCTGGCCCATCATGCTGCAATGCACTCTCTCCACTGGACTCTGTTATTTGCAACTTGTCTGGCTTCTGTTCACGAGCTCCATCCAGTCACTATCCTCTCCTTCTTGACTGTCCTTCTCCAGGTCGTTCTCGGACGATCAACTTTCCTTCTCCCCTCTGGTTTCCACGTCATAGCTGTCACACAGTGCTTAATAGTGCTAATGTGCATCACATGACCAATACACCTCCACCTTCTTTTTACTTCAGTGCTGATTTTGTCATGTTTAGTGATTCTCAATATTTCATCGTTAGATATCACATATGGTCATCTGATCTTCAAAATTATCCAGCTGTGTATTATCTGCTACATTAACTCTCCATGTCTCGCAATCATACAAGAGTACAGACTTAACAAGAGAGTTAAACAGTCTTTTTTTTTTGTATATATTGAGAATGTGCTTGAGTTCCATATCTTAACTTCATAAATGCTACTCTTGCTTTAGAGATTCTCGCCAACACCTTGTAAGCTTGCTGTTGCACCAAAGTATCTTCACCGTATACCTCAATAAAATTGTATTACAATAGACTTTTCCATTCTGAGTGACTGGGATCTTGAAAGGGAAAGATTTACTTAAAGATTTTGAGTTGTCAGCTCAGTCATTCATCAAAATGTTAGCATACATTGAAAATTGATCAATCTTTGATCAGTGATATCTTTAAACTACGAGTGCCATTTTTTAAAATTCAAAAACTGATATGATCAGATTTTAATAACCTTTTAACCAATTTAGAAAGTTTTAAGGTAAATTAGACCAGAAGTAACTATGAAACGAGCCCTATTTTGAGAAAAATATGTCAATTCAGCTTTCGCTAAAATGTATTAACTTGATGTAATTAACGTATCTTTTTATCAGTTTATAGTTTGCATTTCTTTGCATAGTTTGCGTTTCTTTTGTATAGTTTGTTTTTCTTTATATAGTTTGGATATATTTTTTGGTTCCGATTATATGGAACCTATGCAGTCATGGTGGCGTATGTATGTATGTATGTATGTATGTAATGTATGTATGTATGTATGTATGTATGTATGTATGTATGTATGTATGTATGTATGTATGTACGTACATATGTATGTATGTATGTATGCGTATGTATGTGTATGTATGTACGTATGTATGTATTTATGTATGTATGTATGTATGCATGTATGTAATGTATGTATGTATTGTCTGTTTGTGTGCCCTGTTTTTTTGGTGGTGATATCATGCATATTGCTAAGTTGTAGGGGGAGGGGGAGCTTAAATATAAAATCAAACCATCTTGAAAAAGTGAACATTTCTAACCACCATATGTCTGTTTGCATCATACTTGCATGTTATTATTTAAGTTATTGTGTAATGTTTATATGTTGTCAACAGGTTATATCACTAATATGCGTTCCCCAAAGTAAAAATGCTACAAAATCATTTGTAAACACATCGCACACATGTCATTTGTAGTACACTGTAGGTGAGTTATGGCCCGTAAATGTGACCTATTTGTTTGGTGGTGATATCATGTAGGTGGGGCTTTGTGTAAAATTCTTTAAACAGTGATAAATGTGCAACCGTATGCATGTTTTGCATCATACAAGTGTTGTGAACAGGTTATATTTGATTGATTATGCATGGTGGGCGTGGCTTGTGAATATGTGTTTTTTAGCATATTTCATGATATGCAATGCCATATTTATACAGTTAGTATAAAATTTGAAAATCAACCAACAATGAAAGAATGCATCGGAATCACTAAACATTTTAGTTTTCTGGTTATAATTTGCATGTCTTTACATAGTTTGTGTTTCTTTGTCAAGTTTGTGTTTCTCTGTAGTTTGGGTATACTTTTTTATAGTTTGCATAGCTTTACATAGTTTGTGTTTCTTTATATTGTTTGTATAGCATATCTTACATAGTTTGTGTTTCTTTATATTGTTCGGGTATACGTTTTATAGTATGCAATCTTTGCATAGTTTGTGTTTTTTGTGTGTACATTTATCCTGCATACAGATCGTTATGCATATAATATGGATCGCTATTCGCACATGCACATACACATGCACTTTAAATGCATATGTATATTGTTACATACATGTATTGTTACATACATGTATTGTTACATACATGTATTGTTATATACATGTATATATATATATATATATATATATATATATATATATATATATATATATATATATATATATATATATATATATATATATATATATATATATATATATATATATATATATATATATATATATATATATATATATATATATATATATATATATATGTGTGTGTGTGTGTGTGTGTGTGTGTGTGTGTTCGTATATCAATAATCACGACTGTTACAGTACAGTGTAATTATCTCACAGATACTCAATAGTAGATTTCATTGATCCAAGGACGGACGTCCTTGCTTGAGCAAAATGGCAGGTCCAGCCTATCGATATAATATCATATCACATATGGATTTTCAATTGATCGGAGAACGTTCGTCTCCTTGAACCTCCAGCAGGAAGCGATGCTTATACCGATCTCCGCTTCTTCAATTAAATTTGAGTAAAAGCTGTAAAAATAATCTTCATAATAAAACATGTATGAAATTTAAAACAAGGTCATTCACAGTCTGTAAATACAGCTATTTGAAAAGATATATAACATCCGCAGGTCAAACCAAAGCAACATTTAACTTAGGGCGCCTTTTTATACCTCTGGAAATTGCTGTCTCCGGTCTATATTTCAAATATGACCAAGAATTTAGCTATGCTACATGAATAGTTTAAATACGGATATACATAGAATCCCTGCGGGTATTTTTAAATTACGATTTTTGTATATCAATAAAGACAGCCTTGCTGTTATAAGGTGATTGGGATGAAGTGGCACTCATTAGGCTACTGATATGACCAAAATGAAAATATTGTGAGGAAATGTTTTGGAAATTTCTCTTGACGTCTTATAGAAAATGAAATCGCCATTGAAATTATTCATTCTCAAAATCTTACCTCATTCATTCCCTCAAAGTGTGTGGCTAGCTTTAATTATATATTGCTTTGTGAATGGGAAAGATAAGATGAAACATAACTATGATTAAACATGAAAAGTAAGAATGTAACTTTAAGAATGAATTCGTCTTACGATAATTGCTTGACCTGTTGCCAATAAATCCGATACATACTAGTAACGTCACTTCCGCAGCAGTAATTGATTGACTTGTCGGTGATTGTGGAAATATTTTGACCAAATCAGAAACGTTAAATTGTAGTGTATTTTGTCGTGTTAGCTTATCTCCACGTTACCCCGATATATGGCCTTTAGCATACAATAAACATGATATGCAAGGTACAATTTAGCTAATTGTGATATGATTTGCACCATAACTAAGCTTTTTATACATTCTAAATATAGGAGGAAACATGTAATGAATCAATAAACGCGATTGTAAACATGATCAACATCATGTTATTTGTCATTAACATGAAATGTAAAATGATTAAACGTTTTATAAAAGTGAAATAAAACATGTTGTTGGAAGGAAGGTAAGCTGAATCGTAACACTATATCATTCAATCATTATGAAATGTAAGCTAAAACATTAACAAATAGTTGATGAATACTAGCTGAAACAATAAAAAAGTATATTGACACGTAGAAGTAATATTAGCTACCTGGCTTTACAATCTATGACATCATGAAGGTAGCAAAACACCAACATTGTCTAGAATGCAGCTCTTGTGAAATTTCAGGCATCAATGATGCCATTTTTCATGCTAATACAAATGGAGGATTTCTCTCTCCCAAAACCCACTACCAACCCGGTATTGCTTTAGGAATTCACTGTCTACCAATGCCAATTTTGCCATCATTTTGCCCACCAAAACAAAAACTCAAGATATTCGCAGATCTTTATACAAGATGAGCATGTTATATGAGGAAAACTGTCACCTTTAATCCACTTCCGCATTAGAAAATCTGGAAAATTGCCGCCAAATGATCTTTCAAGGGCGAGAATTCACTTAAATTCATTATCTTTTACAAATTGTTATCCTCGGGGTACAGTTATCATTGAAAGTAATCCACATATTAACCAATTATGTAAACTATATTTGTACGTAAAACTCGATAGTACGTCCATTTGCATTTATTAGCTATACCGTGCATTGTGTTCATTTATGAATTGATGTAAATTATGTATAATTTGAGGTGATTCCGTATACTGAAGTACCTACATAGTAATTTCAGTTGAGGGCATATTTTTAAATTGATATATATACATAGTTTTCATTATCGGTGAGCAATGAAAACATTTTTTCGGTCCGATTTACTCATTTGAAGCCTTAGTTCAGTGGTGAAGCAAGTTTATCTTTTGTAGAAGAAACAAAATGGTGAAGAAATCATTCAAAAATCTTATTCTGCTTTTGTAAAAGAAACAAAATGGTGAAGAAAGCATTCAAAAATCTGATTCTGCTTTTGTAAAAGAAACAAAATTGTGAAGAAATCATTCAAAAATCTTATTCTGCTTTTGTAAAAGAAACAAAATTGTGAAGAAAGCATTCAAAAATCTGATTCTGCTTTTGTAAAAGAAACAAAATTGTGAAGAAATCATTCAAAAATCTTATTCTGCTTTTGTAAAAGAAACAAAATGGTGAAGAAAGCATTCAAAAATCTTATTCTGCTTTTGTAAAAGAAACAAAATTTTGAAGAAATCATTCAAAAATCTTATTCTGCTTTTGTAAAAGAAACAAAATGGTGAAGAAAGCATTCAAAAATCTTATTTTGCTTTTGTTAAAGAAACAAAATTGTGAAGAAATCATTCAAAATCTTATTCTGCTTTTGTAAAAGAAACAAAATGGTGAAGAAATCATTCAAAAATCTTATTCTGCTTTTGTAAAAGAAACAAAATGGTGAAGAAAGCATTCAAAATCTTATTTTGCTTTTGTTAAAGAAACAAAATTGTGAAGAAATCATTCAAAAATCTTATTCTGCTTTTTGTAAAAGAAACAAAATGGTGAAGAAAGCATTCAAAAATCTTATTCTGCTTTTGTAAAAGAAACAAACTGGTGAAGAAAGCATTCAAAAATCTTATTTTGCTTTTGTTAAAGAAACAAAATTGTGAAGAAATCATCAAAAAATCTTATTCTGCTTTTGTAAAAGAAACAAAATTGTGAAGAAAGCATTCAAAAATCTGATTCTGCTTTTGTAAAAGAAACAAAATTGTGAAGAAATCATTCAAAAATCTTATTCTGCTTTTGTAAAAGAAACAAAATGGTGAAGAAAGCATTCAAAATCTTATTCTGCTTTTGTAAAGAAACAAAATTTTGAAGAAATCATTCAAAAATCTTATTCTGCTTTTGTAAAAGAAACAAAATGGTGAAGAAAGCATTCAAAAATCTTATTTTGCTTTTGTTAAAGAAACAAAATTGTGAAGAAATCATTCAAAAATCTTATTCTGCTTTTGTAAAAGAAACAAAATGGTGAAGAAATCATTCAAAAATCTTATTCTGCTTTTGTAAAAGAAACAAATGGTGAAGAAAGCATTCAAAATCTTATTTTGCTTTTGTTAAAGAAACAAAATTGTGAAGAAATCATTCAAAAATCTTATTCTGCTTTTGTAAAAGAAACAAAATGGTGAAGAAAGCATTCAAAAATCTTATTCTGCTTTTGTAAAAGAAACAAAATGGTGAAGAAAGCATTCAAAAATCTTATTTTGCTTTTGTTAAAGAAACAAAATTGTGAAGAAAGCATTCAAAAATCTTATTCTGCTTTTGTAAAAGAAACAAAATGGTGAAGAAAGCATTCAAAAATCTTATTTTGCTTTTGTTAAAGAAACAAAATTGTGAAGATATCATTCAAAAATCTTATTCTGCTTTTGTAAAAGAAACAAAATGGTGAAAAAACAAAAATCTTATTCTGCTTTTTGTGAAAAAAGAATCATTCAAAAATCTTATTCTGCTTTTGTAAAAGAAACAAAATGGTGAAGAACGCATTCAAAAATCTTATTCTGCTTTTGTAAAAGAAACAAAATGGTAAAAAAAACATTCAAAAATCTGATTCTGCTTTTGTAAAAGAAACAAAATTTGGAAGAAATCATTCAAAAATCTTATTCTGTTGATATATTTAAGCTTAAAGTTTTGCATCATTTGTGTAGGAACGACTGAAATCACACTAGTTGTGATGTCACATCCTCAGATTCCTCAAAATCTTTATGTAATCTATCATACATTTTCCTACAATTTTGTGGCTTAAAAACTATTGGATATTTCAGGAAAGTATAGTAACCTATAATCTAGTAAGGGGTATTATAATATACCACCAGAAGAAATTTTTAGAAAAAATGATTTAAATATTATGAAAGTTAATTCATTTTCTTTGAAATACATTAACATTTGAATAGAAAGTTGTTGAGGGCGCCAACTTTTCGTACTATACCAGTTATTTATACATAGATCTGTACATAAGACAGAACTCAGAAAAGAGATGAATTTTTTTTTAACGAAAAAGATGTCAAAGAAGTTTCTTCGCCATATTGTTTCTATCAAAGTCCTCTTTCATATAAGATAAATTTGATTGGCCAGTGAACAAATCTGAAGATCTTTAAAGGATTAAGATGTTTCGCCCTTTTATTGTCATCTTTCGTATAACATGAACATGCATGCTCACTAAACTTATCAGTAAATCAAAGTTTCGTTTTCATTATTTTTCAGCTTTTCGTTGACCCCAACAACCAGGAAATTCGTCTCCATCTATTCCATAATGGTTTGTAAACGGAAATATGTTAACTCAACTACAAATTCCAAACAAAGAAGCCATGTAAGTGCTTATTTCAATGCTATATTCTTATATGCCTTTAACTTAAGAACTACTTTTAGTTGTTTGTCAATCCAAGCAATAAGTTAAAACAACTTTAACAGATGCCTAAAGTTTCTTCCTGTCTAGAACCGGAAGCAATTGATCAATTCATTATCGATTTGTTTTTAGGGACGCGTTCTTAAGACTGATAATATATGTAGCATACTTTTCGTAACTGCCTCCAGGGATCACGATAGGACTGCATGGAAGAGAATTATAACAAAGAGAAAGATACGAATTATCATATTGGCATATCAAACAAATCTTGAACGTGGAAAGATTCAACCATGATGAAGTACTTTTGTTGCAAATGAGAAACATAGACATTCATAGTACGTTCATAAAATTGTAAAACTAGTATGTGAGTGCATGGACCTGCAGTAGACGATTCTTGATATGATCATGATATGCAAATATGATACAAGTTGTTTTTATGCTAAATACCTCTTCCTACAGAATCTTGCATCGAAATCAAATAAGTTACATATATTCATAGGTCGTTCAGATAGACTCCAGGCTAAGCAAAGAGCCTGTTATCTTAATTACATATTTCTGGCTGAACTTAGCTAATACGATATGAGGCCATAAAACGTCTCAAACTTATATCCTTGTTCGTCTGTTCATGACTCTAATTTTAAAGTCGGCATAATGAGTGGAATTTCAACTCTACCAACCTGCAAATTTTAAGCACCATGAATTAACTTCAAGGATTAGTTCAGTGGTCTAACAGGTTTATCTTATTTGAAAGAGGACTTTAAAAGAAATAACATGGTGAAGAAACTGTTCAAAAATCTTATTCCGTTAAGGAAATATTAAAGTTTAAAACTCTTTCCTATATTTTAAGAAATAACTAATAAATTAGATATACTATGGAAGGCTGGTGGCCTTATACCCACATTGTTAACGATTATTAATGTATTTAAAAAAAATATATTCAACTTTTTTCCTATTTCAATTTTTTTACCTCAACATCCTTCAGGTGGTAAATTATAAATATCCGTTTTCTACTTTCCTGACATTTCCAATGGATTCTTGTTGATCACTGAATTAATCCATTAAGTATCCTGATCATATGATGAACATGCGATTTACACCACCATATTTGCTATCTTATAAACTGCTTGTCTTGTATCTCCTAATCTAAGCACTATATAAGAAACCATGTTACCGTGAAGAGGGAAATATATATAAACGTGATGAAGATTCAAGGGTTGCTACATTATGTGTTTGCATATATATATATATATATATATATATATATATATATATATATATATATATATATATATATATATATATATATATATATATATATATATATATATATATATATATATATATATATATATATATATATATATATATATATATATATATATATATATATATATATATATATTATATATTTATATATATCTCTATATATATATATATATATATATATATATATATATATATATATATATATATATATATATATATATATATATATATATATATATATATATATACATATATGTATATATATATTTATATATATATATATATATATATATATATCTATATATATATATATATATATATATTTATATATATATATATATATATATATATATATATATATATATATATATATATATATATATATATATATATATATATGTATATATATATATATATCTATATATATATATTTATATATATATATATATATATATATATATATATATATATATATATATATATATTTTTATATATATATATATATATATATATATATATATATATATATATATAATATATATATTATATATATATATATATATATATATATATATATATATATATATATATATATATATATATATATATATATATATATATATATATATATATATATATATATATATATATATATATATATAAAGGAAATACGTTGTAGAATCAACTGGTGAAAGAGCTTGCATAATTATTAACATGAACACTTTCGATGTGAAGTAATCACTGTAAAGGCCTATACTGTATTTACTTTTACGTTGTATTACAGAACCATTTTCAGCATGTTATATTACAGGGATCATTTTGTCACAAATTTTCATTGTCTTTATCGGGATCTAATAATCAGGCAATGACATTGCAAACTCATTTTCTTTTTTCTCGTATCACTTATTTACAAATTTTCTAAAATTTACTGATTGAGAAATTATTCTCCAAATGTTTTATAGATAATAATTCTGCCTTTTATTCCACTTTACTGACACACATTGATCTTAAAGGCGAGATATTGCGTTAACGTGGAAATAAACAATACACTACGATCCAGCGTTTCTGATTGGTCGAAATGTTTACATAATCACTGACAAGCCAATCATTTATCGCTACGAAAGTGTCGTTACTAGTATGTATCGGATTTGTTGGCGACGGGGCAAGTCTTGGAATAATCCTCTTTACAGCTTTAAGAAAGATACATGTTCTAAACCTTTTGAGTTTACAAAACCACTGTTCTAGAATTCTGCTCTCATGATTCAAAGTTTGGCAATCCTATGTAAGTAAACTACTTGGCTGCTTTCCTCAGATTTTTTATTCTTTCGAGGATGTATGAGCATATCCTGATCGTTGTTAGTAATGTAAAAGGACAGAAGGCGTAGCACATGAAAGATAAAAAGGAAACATCCACTTTGGGAAGATGCGAAGGTGCTTACGTCACCAGTTTTACATATATGGGACATATGTACTAATATCTAACTCCATGTCAACTGTTTATTTTATCAATAATATCAATACTATTGTTCTTTCGGTTCTGTAAACTAAGTCAATCATATTGTGATCTGGCCATACATAACAGACGGAAATGATATATCATCTGGTTACAGAGTAAATGAACAAATATCACTTGGAATTCCTGTTCCGTTCAGGAGATATTTGCCTAATACATTTTGTTTCAGATTCAATATTAGACAGAGATACCAGAAGCTTAATTCTGCTGTACTTGTCAGTTGTCAGTGTATCATATCAGAGGTTTAATTATTTCACTAACAGATTAATTACAAAATTAGTTTCGAGCTTGGCTTGTCGGCTATATGGTGTTAATAGTTTTTAATCTGTTGGCAAGTTTAGCAAGTATGAACCACAGAGCTGGGTGAGTCTTAAATATCTTTTTTACTATTCGTTTTGTCCAACGTTCACTTTCAATATAAAGGACAGAATTAATCATTAAAACGTACTATTCCAAGATCGAGTACCAGGGCCATAATTCTCATTTGGAAAGTGGCGGGGGTCATGGCCGCTCATCCAAAACGTGGGGAGGGGACAAGGGAAAATTGCCCCAAAATGTATTGAATTTATAAGAATTTTGATGAAAAGTGGGGGGCATCTTTCTCCAGAAAGGGGGCATGACCCCCTGTGCCCCCAGGAAGGGAGAATGTCCCCCTGTTCTCCTGGAATTACGGCCCTGTCGAGTACATCAACAGTAGTTAGAGAGGGAATCTTTCTTAAAAAATTGCATCATACGTCACTAGTAAATATGATACATATTAGTCAGTCTGGTTCACGCTCCCGATCGGGAGATCCCCCGATTGGGAGGTCGAGACATGCGCTGTGACCATAATTTAAACTTCAAAATTGCAGCCATTAATTTTTATTTTGGATTTCGAATTCTGTTATTCTAAAGTTGCATACTTTGGAAATAATATTGAAATTGATATTTCTGGAGCTTTCTTTGTATAATTTTAGCTTTTGCTCATGACTAGGATATTAAAATCTGCTTTTTAGAAACTACTGCAATGAATTTTTCAAGATTACTTTAAATTTTGCTGGTAAAAGTTAAATTTGCGCTGATGAAAAAGGAGAAAATCATTTTTTTCCTTCTGTTGTACCAATAAAATGAGAAAATTTCGCACGCATTTTTCCTACCTTTGGCTTAAACCATTTTTACCGTTATGTATTTCTTTAGAGAGATTCGAATTTGAAAAGATACATTGTGGGTTATAATGACAAGAAATCTCCAGATTGGAGGATCTCCCGATCGGGAGCGTGGACAGGACTGCTAGTGGTGTCACTTCCATGGAGGTTATTTATTGATTTGTCAGTATTTATGTAAATATTTCGATTAATCGGAACGTTGCATTGTGTTGTATATTTTATATCCACGTTAGCGCAATAAATGGTCTTTAATCATGACAGGCAAAATTGTGTAAGACGGGCCTTGACTTTTTTGTATCAGCACACAAGCAGACAACAAATACTCGAAAGCAATACTTTTTATATTTCAAACCTTGTTTTGAAAAACATCGCTCAAAATAACAAACTGCTTGCAATGCGACCTTCAAAACCAGCAATGTCTTCACGAATTTATTTATTGTATCTTTTGTGAAAAGCTTCAAGTTGTCAAAAATCGCTTTCTTGCAGAAAAGTCAGCGAGTTGTTGTCCGGAGGGAATGAGAACGGAATGCCAAAGAATGGCGTATTACAGGCACATGGGCGTCTTTAACCTATGACCGCTAGGTCAAAGAATTAAAGCAGAATCTGTCATCGCGCTTTAACTTACTACAGTTATATGCCACATGTACTTGGAATGTACGGGCAAAATCTCGCTAGCACAAGTCTTGTTTTAAAATATTCTAGGACTGATGGTACGGAGGTTAAGATTAGGTAAATTCTTACATATGTTCCTTACACCGTACACTATAATTCATTCTACTGTACGGTATTGTATATAGAAGTGGAATAGATCTTGCTACTTGGCTGTTAATGAGTACGGATAACGAAAACATTATCAGTGAACAGCTGGAGTCATAAAAAAGTTTTCTTCAGTTTTAGTCTCTTCATAGATAACTTCGTGATTTCTGATAGAGACGATTATCTTCAGGCCCGGAAAAACACAAATATACGTAATAGTTACGATGCAAAAGATAAAATACTTCCAAGCAGGTGTTAAAATTTTATGAGGTCAACAGGCCTGGCAGAGTGGCATGCTTAAAAACTGTTATGAGGTAATAAATCTAACCCGATATTAACCATGTGGTCTGTTACACTTATTAATTTGTTGCAATCAGGCATAGGTACGAGTCAACCTACAGCATTCCCCTGTAATAAATAGTTAAGTATATACTGTAGTAAGGGATACATTTAAGTGTTGGCATTATCATATTGGGTATTACATACGTAATGTGATAGAATGGTTCTAATAAACAATCTGTGTGAACTCTTGATGCATTGAGTCATGAAAGTAATAAGTAGTAAACCCAGAGCATAGATGTTTAAAACACCTGCTCAAATCAACATGATGTCTGCTCAGACTCATGCAGCTATAAACCCCAAACATTTTGTCAGATGTATGATAATCTATTTGTTGTGATATTGACCTTAATGTTAATCACCACTGTCATTTTCTTTATCAGTCTGTTATCGAAGGATATTGCAAAATCTCATATTACTCTCTTTGACTACACTGGTTGCTTTTTCAGTAAAGAATTATATCCAAGATCCTTCTCAATACAAGATATTCAACAGCAAGGCACCTACATGTTTATCTAATCTATCACTTCATATACAACACCACCCATTATCTTGGCCCAATATGTTTCACTATATCAATGAACTGATGAATGAGATGGATATAGGGCAAATTCCCACATTAATAAATTTACATGACACTTAAGTTATTTATCTAGTATGTAATGATAATGACAGAAAAGTGCTCCAAGATGATATAAATAAGTTCTTAAAATATAATGAAAAATGACAAATGTAGTTTAATGTGGAAAGTGTGTAATATTACATTTCGGTTTCAGTGGCAAAATAATAGAAAGTGAAGTAGAGGAATAATTTCACTGAAACAGAACAAGCAATGTGCTACAGTAGTGAAGAAAGTAAACGAAGTTATAAGTATGATAAAGAGGAATTAGTAAGATCAAATCTGGATTATTGTATCCAGGTTTGGCGTCCACATCTCAAGAGAGATATTAATTTACTTGAATGGGCACAAAGACATATAACAACACTAAGTGCCATGTTTGAGAAACCTGAGCTATGAAGAAATATTGAAAGAGCTTAACTTGACAACGCAAGAGCAATGACATATAAGGCGAGACTTTATAACAGTTTACAACATGTTTCATGAAAAAATCGACATTAAACCAAATGAAGTCTTCGACATTAATCAGTCACTCCTCAATTAGATGCCATGCTATGACGATACGGCCAGCAATTATGGACATAGATGTCAGAACTTTCTCCTTCTTTACAAGGCTTTGGAAGATCTGGAACAGCCATCCAGCATCTGTGTCGGCTCCCAATTTATCTTGCATTCAAAATCAGACTTGATAACTATTGGGATATTTAAGGACTATTATGCCTTCTATCCGTCTATGCCACGCCTTTTCATGTGTCAGGTGTGGCCATCAAGGTCATTTACGTGTGCTACGATCGTTTGGTGTTTCGTAAGACTACATACAAACATTTTTTATTTATTTGAAACTTGTTGCAAATTTGTAATCTTTAATTCATTACATTAGAACTTAAAGGTCATTTTATAAAGCAACTTTGAAAGTGTATCTCAAATGGCGATGTCATTGTCATTAATATTCATGCTGTTTCTATTATCTGAGTAAAATGCCATCAAAATCGTTGCAGTCGGTAAAGTGATTAAAAGACCTCATCAATACATTTGGCGAGAGGTTCGGCCATCGCTTTTCTGATTAAAATTATATGATTCATTAATGAATATGATTATTAGTACTTAAGATCTTACTAGATTTCTTTTGTATGTCCAATACAGTTAGGACAGCTGCCATGCCATCATGATTCCTCCTTCCTGTTGTTGAACCTGAATAGACTGGATTTAAAGTTATGTTGTGCTCTTGGGAGCTTTTGGGCGTGCATGTTTTATTCAATTCAAGGGGTATTTGTTGGAAGGCCAAATACCAAAAAATAGTAAAATGGCAGGAAGTCACACTTTATGAAGACAATCAGTTACTTGTTATCAATTTAAAGTTCGCATATATGTGTATAAGTATCTTTCTTGAACTTGAAAACAGTATTTCATAGCCTTTATTACATATACTTGACTTTGACCTTTATGAGGTTATAAGATATTTTGTGGAAGTTGCAGTCATTCTTTATGCCTCCGGACCTATTTTTATAATTTACAGGAAGAAGTTGTCATTTAAAATGGTAACTCCCTGATTAAAATGTGCTCTTAAACCTTACCAAATTACATGAGACCAGAAGCACTCCACTATATAATCCTCTTTCGATATCGCCTTTTGTACAGATTATTACCATATATACTATATATTTGTTCCTAGACTAAAGGGGAAGCAAGTACTATAAATGGTATTTTTGAATTAAACCGAAGTTGTAATGTTTACTCTCATGTGTTAAATTACCAGATAAAACCAACAATGCTTATCAATGGGGAACATTGGCCATTCCATGCCATCTCGCTTTAATATCTAATCCTACAATTGCAAGTTTTAAGCTTTATTGTAGTATTAAATGTTAACATCTGGCGGTTTTAACTTGTAACTGTAAAAACTATCAACCACTTTTCCAATGGTGCGTGCATTTCCTTATTGCATTACCAGGTACAACGGGTCTTAAGGAAGGAACTACTCCATGGTTTGGAAATTTGCCATCAAATTTGACTTTGTGCTTGTGATGTACTATTAAATATAGATGTGACTGGGATATTGCCACAATAAGCTCAATACTATGCCTAAAAGGAAATCGAACAAAAGTTATTTCTTATGTAGTTGATACAGCTGGCAAAACACTCCCCTTTGATTGATTTTCTTTCAGTATCAATTAATGACGCCATATACATCTGCAAGTACATACGATGGTTAGGCACATTTTAAGTATATATGAAAACTTTACTTCATTTATGCATTATTACAGGAACTATTAAAAGTTCACCTTACTTTGTATGAAATGCATACGTAAAAGTTAAACGTAGAACTTTTATAGTTTGATGCATCTTTTTATTGGATGGACTACGATATCCAAAAAATGTAATGCTTCTTGATTGCTTATGTTCCCATCATATACCCGTCTTTGACAGACATCCATTCATGCCATTAGTAGATGAATCAAGAAAACCTCTGTTGATTGTTCTTTTCTTCTTCTTATGTGGTATTATATGAATTATCCCAGGACATTATTTCATATAGTTATTGTGATTTTCTATAACTATCCTATTGTATATTGTTCTATTAAAAATAGCAACTGCGATTTCACATTTAATTTGATACTCCCTGATGGAAATAAGCGTTAACATTTAAGTTAGATATGTAGGTAGTCAGGGACGGTTCTTGGCAATCTGTGGTGTTCTTTGTGAGATATTGGACCCAGCCCTTTCCTGTGTGGAATCATAAATTGTATATGTTATGCTTCATCCACCATGCCCTTACAAATGTTTAAACAGCTGTATCTTATGTAAAGAATAGTTTGTCACAAAGCGTATAACGAGCCATGGAGGTACCTTCGATATTTATATGAATGGTAACAATTTTGTTGGTGTCACTGATTTACAATCTGGGACAAACGTCTTGGCACTGTTTCCCCTTCCACCCCTATATTCATTGTTGGTATGCGATTTGAAAGAAAAGGTTTTGTAATATTCTACAACATTGATAAGGGGGTATAAGGGAAAGTGAAAAGTTCCAAGTACTTTTGTCCGGGATTGTAGGTGAAAATAGCTTTCTGCTTTATTAAACTTAAAACATGCCCTTTCGTTAACTTTTCTTTTACTACGTCTTTTTATTCTTACGTTCTTTTATTTTTTTTTATGCTATCCAACTTTTCACATACCCTACCGTACCGTAGAGTTTACGTCTTTTATAGAAATTAATCCTTATATATATACCTTTCCGTACCGTAGAGTTTACGTCTTTTTTTTAATAAATTAATCCTTATATATGGATTGTTTAAGTCCTTTTGGTCCACCATATGTAACTTAGAAAATTCAACTAAAATCATGGGTGGCGGTAGTAGGTGTCTTCTGTTGATTCCACATTTTAAGCCCCTGAAATATTCTATATTTTTATTTAAGTTAATTTCAAACAGAATCCACCAGCTTTCAACACTGATTTCTAAAGCTGACGTCACACAAGACGAAAATACGACCACTTGAATAGCATCTACAACAATTACCTTCTACCCTTTGATTCCTGTAAATAAATCAAAGCGATTACCTTTTCGTCATAAACCTGCAATTTGTTAGAAAAGCAATAATTAGTAAAGATCAAATAACATATATTTTAATTAAAATAATATGTTGGTATAAGTGGTCTCAATTGTCTGTAATTGCTGAATGATACCCGTTAATAATCAGAAAAACAATATGATAGTTAGTGTCTTCTTGGATTGGTTGGTAAAACAATTAGTATGTATAAATTGTCCATCGAATCGTTTGATGTGAACGCTGTGAAGAAAACTGATCATATCTATTTTTTCAGACATTTCATATCTGTAAATTTGAATTTGTTATAGATAAATACAGCAAAACTTGGCAAAATCATCAATTGTTTCTTAAACAGATGCAATGATTTTATTGTTCATGTCACAGTTGTAACAATTGTGATATGGAATAGAATAGTTCAGTATTGAGCAATAAGCACCTTTTTATTTTGTTTGTGTTTCACAGACCAACTGCATGTAGTTTACACGTAAAAAAAAACTAAGTATCAAATCTCCCAGTAAATCATACTCTAAAACATTACTTGAAACCCAGTCACATGTGCTTGATATGCATTAGAATGCCTCCAACCTTAAAAATGTATCCCTCATGATAAACAGAAAGACACCAATTCTAACTCGAGCTTGTATGTCGAAAATATCTAATACCATATTTTCCATATGTGTAAAATTCCAAAATGAAAGTTGTATTGTACTTTTCACCAGTTCAGTTATTATAATGTAGTGATGATTGTACTAACAGGTTGTTATTTCTAACAACTTTCGTATTATAAATTTATACGTTCTGCTAACTATTAATGTCCTTAATCAAACTGTGGCCTAAGATTTTGCACTCTGTGTAATGACAATTTACTAATTTATGAACTGTTATCGGTTAAATTCTAACACAAATTGACGACTTTGTCACTCAAATTAGAAAACCAATTATTAATTTATAGTATCAATGTTGTCTTGGTTAAAATTGTGGCGCAAATTGTAATAGCAATATCAGTGATATCTTAATCTATACTGTCGCACAAAAAAATCAAGACTTTTCAATACGATGCATTAACCAGTTACTGCAGTATATCAAAGTATTGAATGAAGTTGTGGAACCAAATTGTATTCACTGGTTGTAGTATCAAATTAATACAACATGAATGATGTTGAGCATGACATAACGTAAAGAAGCAACTAATTACTACAACATCAATATATGTTGTATAACTTTCAGTATCATCACTGAATTTAATATCTAGCTATTGGGTGATATCCCTTTATGCCACTGTATACTGACGTTCCATTATTAACATACTATTTACCGGAATTTTTATTTTTCCTAATTTACTGTTTTTATATAACATGTAACTTTTATATTTATAACTTTTATATTCTTATTTTAAATATCTTTGTACGTTTTGCTACAGGGCGACAAATTTCCATATTTTGTTGTGGACAAAATAAATTTATCTTATCTTTATCTTATCTCATCTTATTACATTTTCTGCAAGATTTCATAAGCAAGATGTACTCATGAGAAAATACAATATACTATATATTTAAATGTGATGCGTTTCTTAAGTATTTCATCACATTTTCCTTTTAGTAATTTATCACAACATAATCAACAATTAGATACAGTCATCGCATACTTAATTGTTTTAAAACGAAACTATTATTTTCAAAGTATTTTGTGCTGTTTTGTGCTGGTCAATGATACCTATTAGGAGATCAAATTTACTTGGTAGTGGCGCTGTGAAAGTTACAAATGACAATCCGTTAACGTTGTTTCAACTGTGCTGACTTATAGAACAAACTGATGTACCCTATATGATATGCTTAAAGGATTAGTTCAGTGGTCAAGCAATTTCATCTTTTATGACAGAGGACTTTAAAAGATACAAAATGGTGAAAAAACTACTTCAATATCCTAAGGAAATATTAAAGTTAAAGCTCTGTCTTTTTTGTGTAGAAATGACTGGTTTAGTAAGTTTACTAAGGTAGGTTGGCGCCCTTGTCATCAGATTAATAATAATTGTTAATGTATATTAAAGAAAATTGATATAACTTTTTTTACTATCTGAATAATTTTTCCTCAAATTTTGTTCAGCTGGTAAATTATAAACGTCCTTATCAGATTCTGTTTTATTACTTTTCTGTCATATCCAATGGTTTTTAAGACACAAAAACACTGGACAAAATATGATATAATAAATAAAGACTTTGAGGAATTTGAGGTAATGACGTCACAGCTAATTTGATTTCCGTCGTTTCTATGCAAATGATACCTTACTTTAAACTTGAATATGTCCTTAACGAAATAAGATTTTTGAATGATTTTTTCACCATTTTGTTTCTTGCTGGTCCTCCTTCATAGAAGATAAACATGCTTCAACACTGAATTAAATTCCTTATTTATCCAAATTATACCCATTTTCGACTCCCATTCTCGTACCATGTATTATTAGTCTGTATAAAATATTATTATCACTCTAAATAACACTAAGTAAGCTTGAAGTTTGCGCAGGAACATTTTATTAATCAAATATTTGCGAAATTTCCATTTACAAAAAAAAAAAGTGTTATTGTCAATTGTTAACCGATGGATGATAACTTCCAACAGGATCTATTTTACGTGGGAAATGGACGTAACAAAGACAAACTATCCATATTTGATTGATTTATGATAATTAATAGATCGCTTAAGAAGTAAATTCATGCAGGTCTTGTGTTTCACGCTATTACTTTTTGGGTAAAATCTACTTGAGAGAGACATCCGAGAAAACAAGCACTGCAATTGGCATCTCAAGAGCCATTACAACACTTCAAATTCAATCAAGCATTTCCTTGTTATTCTTTTAGAAGATCAGAAGTTCCTAGGTGGTTTTATGTTCTCGTATGCAGCTTATGATTTGGAAAGTAGTGCAGAACAGTCTTAGATTGTGTCCCTAGGAAATAGTCTTGTCTTTGTGATAAATGTTTTAATGGATTTGGAGTTTTGATTTGCCTGTCTGATGTGTTATGCAGCACAAGTTGTTTAAGGCTATTCAGTTTTCTTCAAAATGCGTGCCCAAATGTAGGAAATAGAATGTTGAATTATATTTGCATTATTGTAGAACTTCAAGTACTTCAGAATGCACATATAAAAGACGCGTCTTATCATCAGTCGAACAACGTTACAGCAATACCAATAAAAGCAAAAGGTGGTAATAACAGTAGGGAAATAGTTTTATTCCTTACGGTACTGCACCGAAAGTTCGTGTTAAAAGATTGATAAATTTAAACAATTATACATAATAGTGAAAAAACCTCATAAACAGCTGAGTCATAGAATATTGTACAAAACTTAGAATGTGGTTTGTTAATGTAAACTTTTATGTTCTGGAAGGCACTTCTTTTTAATATGTTTCAACCACAACAAGTGTGATTAATGTTCATATTTGGAAAACGTTATAACGTTGAAGAGAAAGTCATTCTCTTATAGGTCTACGTTTGATTGAATAGGTTGATGAAAATACATTGTATAGAAGAATTATTATTTTGTAATGGATACATGTAGAACATGTGAGGTGCAATGGCTCAGTGATTAAGGAGTCATGCTCGTATTTGAAAGGTACTGGGTTCGATTCCCGTCGCATTGTGTCCTTGAGCAAGGCACTAAAATGAGTACCAGTGATGCTGGGGAGTTAACCTGCGATGGACTGGCGTCCCGTGTAGGGGGAGTCATGTACTCTCATCTGCTTGGGATTAAGCACTGGCCCTATGAGCCTTAATGCTCGGATGGATTTAACTCATCTGTCAATCACTTTCATCAAAAATAAAAGACTAGAAATTTCAAGAAAGCAAGAGTGTAATTTGGCTTCATATTAGTTCGATCTATGGAGTCAATCATTCTCAATGGGAAGGTATCGTCACATAATTACATTCAAAAGTGAACGCTGCCGTGCTGGAAACGTCACTTCCGGTTTTCAATCTTCCTGTTTGTGAGAAATTTGCAGTTATCGATCACACAATCGCTGGACCAAACATAGTGGCATTCATGTACTATCGAAAACATCACAGATTTCTCGTAATTAATCAGGAAAATCAAAAACCGGACGTGACGTCACTTCTTAACGTATTTATGAGACGATACCTTTCCTTTAACAAATATCATGAAAGCTTCAACACTTAGTTTCAACAATATTTTGAGATATTTATGTTCTCAATCGATTTATTCGTACTGTATATTTTCTACGTGCGAAGAAATTATTGTATCAATGCTTAGTCCAGCATAACAAATTTATATAGGTTTTTAGACGATTGCTGTATTTTGTACAATGGCTCTCGAGTTTTGCAGACTTCCACTGCTGGTCACTTTTATTTCCATAGTTTCATAACTGCAGTCTATTTGGTGTGCTTATGTTTTAATAAACTACGCATTACTAATGAACCTTAGCGAAGATCGGATGATGGAGAGCCCTTCACAATTTCACCATTGAAGCATTAGTAATTCGTTATTCCCGTGAGAGCACATAGCTCAGACTGGTCCTGTTCAAACCATTCATCTTTGTGTTGACGTCATTTTTGATCATCCTGGTGAATTACTTATGATGCTCATACAGTTAAGATTACACAAAGAATTTAGGCGTCATCGACATCTCTGGAAGAAAGCAAAAAAAATTCAAACCAATTTCTTTTTGCTTTTTTTTCTTCTTTTTTTTCATACAATTAAAATTATGGAATTGGAATTATTCAAAATCAAACAGATCCATCGTATCTGAAAGAAATAGAAAATTGAAATAGAATGAGGAAAAATTTGTTATGATATCATTTACCTTTCAGAAAATAATGAAAATGAAATTTCAAATGACAAATCTTTTTATTAGATTACATTTTTAAATAGAAAGTCAGAGGAAGTATTTCTCGTCTCATAGTAACCATTTCTATAGAAGATCTTCTTAGAGGAAATACATTTTTCGAATACCTTCTTCGCCACTTTGTTTCTGCGACCGTCCTCCATAAAAAACCTTTTCAAACCGAGTTTAGCCGAACGTGATTTCTTCAGTACTTCGACCAATCAACTGCTGGGGAAACTTTTCCTTTGTTTCCCAACCAATCAGGTGCAGGTTTGAGGAAACAAATGTAAGCAGCAATACGCGCGCGTGTTTCCTTTTTCTTTTCATTTAAAGATAAACATTCAAAGAGCCATCTCAAATATCTGTCCAAATTAATGTAAGCAATTCTTCTTATTTTCCTCCTTGCAGAAATTAAGCCACAAATTTGTGGAAATTAAATGCAAAAACATAACTATAAATAAAAGTAACACAAAACCTGACAAAGAATTTTCTTTCAGTGATTTGTGAAAACTAAAATCAAAAAGATTTTTACAAGCAACAATGGCACAACAACTGACAAAATCTACTTACAATTTACTTTCAGCAGGCATAGTAAAAATTAGATGTCATTTTCTGTAGTTTTGTTAGATGATCAACAAGGAGTCTTGAATTATTTGACATCGTTAAAGTTGTAAATGGTAATCAATGGAGATGTGACAATTGTAGTTTTAGCAACAAAAGCTTTCTGTCATTAATGATGATTTATCAAAGTTCTTGATATAAATTCCCACTACATCAGTTCCTACTAAGTATCAAGGTCAAGAAAATACAGTAAATTTACTAAAAGGATAATGGAGACGAATGGGACAACGCTTAAGTTATTTCTTTGCAAGGATGTATTTCAGTCCGAAGCATGCCTATTGATAGGAACATTTATAACACACGAGAATATTGAAGTCATGCAGCCATATTGTTCAGACGTTGAGATAAAATGTCATAGTTTCTAATTTATGTACTTGAAATATTAAAATTATTGTGTTAAAAATATTTGAATTTTCAAAATGGCCGTTTCGCGCCCTAAAAGCCTAGCTCTATTGTCTATATTTTCTAATATTTCGAAAACGGCGTGGTGAAGATATCAAGTGGGAGTGGAAAAGTTGTAGCCATGACAGTAATTAAATTATTTTCATGAGTTTTAAGTTTCCCCAGCAAAGATATTTTTTCCAGACGTATTTCAAATTTGAAATATGTAACATTGCATAAGGCTTTAACGTTAGGATAGCAAAGGATCATGGAAAATATCACAAAATGGCGAATTTTTAGGAACATTTATGTTCCTATTAATAGGCATGCTACCGGACTTTATTTGCATATTCAAGATGCCATGTTAATACATCCAGAACATAAATGTTACATACATATTCTACTTGAATGTAACACTCCAAAAAGATTTTGAGTGATTTTCAAACCTTTCAATGGTTAAAGCATGAATTGTGTCTAATCCAAGGCAAAATGAGAAATGAAAAGACTTAGCTATTGTTATATACAAGAACACTTATTATGTTTTTTTTGTAATTTCCCATTTTTATGAGCTTATAAAGTACATGGCTTGGCACTCCTACAATATGGTCTTATATTCTCTATTCCACTTTCAGTTCAATGTACAGAATATTCATATTACAGAGAGCATTAGCATACACTAAACCATGTGACATGTTTTCGCTATTAATATTTCAACATATTAAATGTCTGAATGTATAAAACAAATTTAATAATTACAGTGACTGTGAGCTTGTGATGTGATTTACAACAAGAAGACGGTGAGCCTGTGATTTATTATACAAAGAAAGTTTATCTGTGAAGACTTTTTACCCGAATGTTCGTATATAATTATATTCTAGCGCAATCTTTACATCATTAGTGGTAATACCAATGCCACCCAATGCTCTCAGTTCACAATACAACTTTGTATGATCATGATATTAGATTATAATTCAGGAAAGAATTCCAAACTTTGATTTTGATCAAGACATTGATCTGTCTGTCTTGTATGTGTCATCAATTGTAAGCCTATATTAAAAAAAATGTACTAAAAATATATAGAAAACTACAAATCTTTTCTTAATCTTACAGACTATTCAACTCAGACAGAACTGATTGCTCTTATTGGTCTAAGGATCTTGAATTTGTATAACAAGATATGGTAATTTCAGACAGTTATTTATGCAAATATTAAGACCCAAAATTCGTTTGAAAACTCACTCATAGATGTATTATTAGAATAAAATATTGCATTATTTGAGATCAAATTTCGTATTGGTTGAAAACTGCCAACTAATTTACTAGCATTCCCAACAAAGGGAAAAACTTTAGCTCACAGAGAAAAAAAACATCATCTGATTATAATGTTTAAGTTATGTTTTTTAACGTATATTAGACATTTAAGTAAACCTAAATACGAAAACAATAAAGAGGCACTTTTCAAAACATTTCTTTTTGAAAAACATATATAATTCACGAAATAAGATAACAAGATTTCCAAACACAGGATCAAAAATATTCACATATTTATATATATTTCACAAGTTATCTTTGATCAGATGATGAAACGTATATCTTTACTTGTTATTTATATAACCAATAGCTATATCTAATTTAAAAACAGTAAGATACTTTATGACATCCGTACTGAAATAGAATTCCACGAGTCTTATATATGTAATTTATTTCAATGTGATGAAAATGCATATGCCAAATCGACTATTACAATTTCATATCTTACAAAACAATAATTGCAATAAATACATGAGTATATATATATATATATATATATATATATATATATATATATATATATATATATATATATATATATATATATATATATATATATATATATATATATATATATATATATATATATATATATATATATATATATATATATATATATATATATATATATATATATATATATATATATATATATATATATAACAGATGTAAAAACGGTTTATAGATAATAATGCTTTATACATAATACTATCAGTACCATTTCTCTGCTTGTTGTTGTGTCGCTGGATTAATGAATTACCTTGTCATTTCTACATAAAGGAAGCTTAGATTTATATTTAAGCCTATCTTCTCAAACGGTTGTCTTTCACGAGCATGCGCACTTCTACGGCCATGGCAAACACAATAGATTCTAAAGATTTTAATAAAAAGAAAGTACAGGTTAAGTTCAATTCTAATTCTTAGCGGTCGTACGTGAATTGACCTTGAATAGCTAAAAAGAAAATTATTTCAAATTGCTCGGGTTTATTTCTAATAAGTATCATTTCTGCAGTCTGGTCGACGCCGCTATAGCTTAAAGTAGCTGATCCGTGACGCATACAACTGTACAAAATAGTGGGTAGGCTCGGCCTACACAATCGTCGTACAAATTGAAATACAGTTGATCATTTTTCAGTATGGCTGTGATACATGTGCATCGTTTCCCGCTTAAGGATGTATCCGAGTGCACTGGATTATTGGCGAATATCGAGCGTATATGTTGTAGTGGATAATCCACATGTTATTTTTGCACAAATGTGAACAAATTATCTTCAATTTCATATGTGAGTCTCTTTATTCATTTTTTAACTCTTTATTGTAAGGTTAAGAACGTACATGACGCTCTCAATCCATATTTCTTCATACATTTAAAGTTCAGAAGTGTTAAACTATACAAGGTAAGGGTGGAAGGTACACTAGATTCAATGTGTATTGTTTTATAGCAGGAATTTAACTAAAAGCTCAAATAGCATAGCAAGGTTTAACGTCCCGAAAACATTCAGTGCTGGACATTATATCAAGACGGCCACGGCCTTTGATAACTCACTGGTTGCAGACCCGCCGGGATACGAACCTGGGACGTGCGGGTGAGAGGACAAAACACTAACCACTACACCACGGAGCTCTGTATGCTACGTGTATCATTTACTGCATCTTAATCGTTCATCCAAGCTTACATTGACCAAAGTTTGATTTATTTGTCTCGTTATTCTTGTCGGTCAATTCGTTTGATCGTCGGATCAACAGATCGATAAATAGATGAAAGAATAAAACAATATTGTTAATAGAAAATACATTGGCGGAAAGATCTGAGTAAAGAATATGTGAATAGTAATACGTATGGATAAATAGGATCTATGAAACAAGTTGTAATGCAATGATTAACCTTAATGGTGATCAATCATGTGTCATGTACATACAGATATACATTTACATATATAAAATTTTAGGAATTAATTCCATCTCCTTATTATACAGTTATATATTATCATTTTTATTATTAATTCCAATGATTTTTACATATTATACGTATACTCATTGTTATAAAGATATTGGCTACACATGTTATATGTAGGCCTACATGTAGATACAAATTATGTAAGCTATGTTTATGAAAATATGTATAAATATCTTGTAAATAATTGCAAGAAAAGGTGGATAGATATATGGATTGATAGGTATCAGGATTGATTGATTAGATACAGATAATTCGACGTATCAGATACAACGCAAAGGGAGTGTTCACTTTTTAAATGGACATAGATATTAACGCACTTGGACTATGATGAGAAGGAGCTTTCAGTGTCACCAGTTGCGGAAGCATTTTCCGGATCTTTCCTAAATGGCAAAAAGTATTACCTTAAAGTTGCCAGCCATGTTTTGTACAAGTGGTAAGAAATTTCCACGAACAATGCCAAATTCTCATGCACCACATGAAAAAAAGAAGATTAAAGCTGAACGCAATGGTCAAATTGTACAACACAGTGATGTTTGAAACTCATGTTTTCCGAAATGTGTGTGTTCTGTATGTGGCAAAGACCTAATAGTTTTAGTCACTTGCCCAGTCTGGCCTTTATATTCCTTTCTAAACTTAGGTACTAATCAAAAAGATATAGATGAAGTACATAGCATTTTTCATAGCTTGATACATAAGATTGATAACGCCTATGTAATTACATGATTCAAGAAAAAGAATATAATAAAATCATATAGTTTTATAATACTCTCTTATTTGTTTCATGTATAAAGAACCGCTCTGGTATTTCTCGGCCTTGCCCCTCAAACAATAAAAAAAAAGTTATTTTATTTCTAATTATTTGTATTTTTTCTTGGGGCATAAACCCCTATAATGTTTTCGTCTTACCGTGAATACAATATTATAATCCAAAAGACTCGGTAGGGGACCGTTTTATCTTGAAGGTAAAATCTTACTTCTGGGGTTCATAATATCAAGTGACCGCATGGCCGACTTAGCATGTACTAATACAAAATAAGGTCCCTGGCAGGTATGGAAGTACTGTTAACTTACATTCGATTTTTGGTATGACGTACTGTAAATTTAAAAAGGGGGAAGGGGAACCCACAAAGAACGCAAGCAGGTGAGAGTTTGAGGGAAATGGAGGGGCAGGGGTAGTAAGTTAATAAACAATAAATAATATGTCTTTCTTAAAACTACATACTCTTTGCAGATAATTTAAAAACGTGTGTTTCCTATGAAAGGGGGAGCCATTCAAATCGTAACATCACAAATGCATATATTTTTTGAATAATTAGGCCAAAATGCTCACCTTCATACTGATTTGACATGTTTTATAAGGGTTTTTGCCTTTTCATTATGAAGTTTAAAACCATTTAGATAATATTTCACTTGGTGTCACTAATTCTTTAAAGCGTATTGAATACTGCAGCTGTTGTTCAAAGTATACGTTGCAAATGACCGCAAAATGACGCACGCTGTATTAGCACCTTCACTGGTCACCCGATTTATTATTCTCAACAAGAGCGCCCTAACGCCCCATGATATGATTGATTGATTGATTGAAATTGATTGTCAATCTTAGAATTCTGACCTTTGTACCCTGACACTTGCACACTGCTCAACCATAAATTTGGGGTTCAAGGTATATAGGCCTAATATGTTCGAGGAAAGTATTTGTGGAAAAATTCAAATTCGTCCATTAAAATATTGAATGGTGGATACCCCTCACCCACTCCAGGGATCTGACAACAGGTCTGTTTAGGTTAAAATCTGAACTCAGGGTTAATGTTTTTATTATATTATTGAAACAATTTTGAAACCTAACCAACTGATAATGACTTGTTCATACATTGCAACAAGTGTTTGGACCAGACGATTATAAGGATTCATTCAAACCATGCAAAATTTCCCCAATACGTTTGTGTGCTTTTTTCAGGGGAAGGGAGGGGCGGGGGTGGTGCTTCGGGCCCCATCTTTCTTCTATTTCTATTTTTCGAAGCGAATTTTGCAATAGTTTTTACAAAGTTAATTCTGTCTCCCATTTGTATAAGTTGTCTTTTCTTATTCTTTCGGAATGCCCAATGAGGGGATAGGGTCTCACACATCACCCTCATAACTATTTACAATCACCTTCACTTAATCCAACAAAATGTAAAACCTCATTTTACTTCACCATCGGTCAACTCAGCTTGTTTTTATATTTCTAATAATTCATGATCATACGAACCAAAACTACGAAATATTCCATTTTTTTTTTTTTTTTATTTTTTAGCAGGAAACCAAGCGATGTCAATAGAGCGTAAAATGGAAATTGAACAACTGGAAACTGGTATCTTTGACAATTCCATGTGAATGTAATAAGACATTGCCTTCTTCTTTGGTTATCTAGCTGTATGAGTGAAATCCTAACATCATAAAGCTAGGTTACCAAAGATATGCGCTAATGTTGCGATATAACCTCTTTGAACAACAGTGCACTGCAAGCGTATGCCCTGACGTATGGTAAGTCAATTCCAGGCTTTCAAATCCTAAATGTGCGTAATATTAACTATGGACCATGCCACAGGCGTATATGAAGCAGGTTGATTGTGAAGCTTTGACCCCCGAGTGCCCCGACCCTAGTAAAAGGTTAAGGCTTATGCCCCCCCCCCCTCCCCACACACATTCTATCATATTTTGTCGTGCAATTTTTGTAGCTTAAAAACCACTGAATATGTCTGGACAGTAGTAAAACTGAATCTAGGAAGGGTATTTCTAATGTACCACCTAAAGAAAGTTCGAGGAAAAATAATTTAAATAGTGAAAAAATTAAATAAACTTTCTTTAAAATACATTAACAATTATTTAGAATGTGAGAATGAAGACGCCTACTTGTCATAGTAGACTTACTACACCAGTCATTTCTACACAGACTGACAGATAAGACATGTTTTAACTTGAATATCTCCTTAACGGAATTAGATTTATGAACGCTTTCTTCACCATTTTGTCTCTTTTAAAATCCTCTTTCAAACAAAATGGACATGCTTGACCACTTAACTAATTCTTTAATGTGTATTTACATAAATCACCCGACACGATTCGGGTAACAATGACTAGTGGTTGCTAAACAAGGTAATGCTCATTTTCTTATAGTTTATTTTGTTTCATTCTCCTTTCATTCGTAACTTTAGTATTTTGTGTTTTACTTTTCAGATTTTGGAAGTCCATATGAACTCATTCTGCATGGTCATTGCAGAGTCCCTCGTGTGGGAAAACCCAATCAATGTTCAGGTTTATAAAACAAAATGGAAATGACACTGATTAAGGCACAAGCTAACCAAGCTGTAGCTTTGGGCTTCGCATAAAATAGTCCTTCAATTTGATCCTTAAAGGAACAAACTGAAAAATTTTTTTATTCCGTTAAGAAATTATTCAAGTTTAAAGCTCTGTCTCAGTTATCTGTGTAGAAATGACTGGTGTAGTAAGTCTACTATGGAAAGTTACACCTTATCCTCACATTTTTAACAAATGTTAATGTATTTTAAAGATAATTTACTTGATATTTTTACTATTTGAATCATTTTTCTTGAAATTTTTTAGGTGGTAAATTATAATGACCCTTACTATATATTCAGTTTTACTACTTTTCTGACATATCCAGTGGTTTTTAAGCCACAAAATCGCACGACAAAATATTATAGAATGCATAAAGACTTTGAGGAATATGAGGTTGTGACGTCATAACCAGTCTGATTTCAGTCGTTTTTTTACGAAAGATACCAAACGTAAAACTTAAATATCTACTAAACGGAATACGATTTTTTAATGCTTCCTCCACCATTTTGTTTCTTCTGAAGTCTTCTTTCATATAAGATGAACTTGCTTGACCCGTGTGAACTAATCCTTTAACAGTGTAATGCAAATACACTGAACGAATATGCCCATATACCAAATTTCTGTTGCAAAAAAAAAAAAAGATGCTTTTTCTGGGGCCTCAAAAGCTTGATTAGCTTAACAGTCGGATGGCATGCCTATTAATGGGAACATAAGATGTTTCTTAAAATGGGAACATTTTGCTACATGGAAGCCGCCATTTTGTGATATTTCCCATGATCCTTTGCTATCCTAACGTTAAAGCCTTATGCAATGTTACATATTTCAAATTTGAAATACGTCTGAGAAAAAAATTTTTGATAGAGGAAACTCAAAACTCATCAAAATAACTTCATTACTGTCATGGCTACAACATTTCCACTCCCATTTGATACGTTCACCACGCTGTTTTTGAAATATTATAAAAAAAATAGACAATAGAGCTACGCTTTTAGGCGCGAAACGGCCATTTTGAAAATTCAAATATTTTTCAACAATGATTTTAATATTCCAAGTACATAAATTAGAAACTATGACATTTTATCGCAAAATCTGAACAATATGACTGCATGACTTCATTATTCCCGTGTGTTATAAATGTTCCTATTAATAGGCATTCTTTCGGACTGCTTAAGGCCTTATCATGTCTTAATCCGGCCCTGAGTCCAGTGGTCACTATACCAGTATTGTTCCAATTATCAAAAATGACATTGTATGAATATGAGGGTGTTTAATTGCATTTTCGATTGATATACTGTTCTTGATTGATTTTGAGATGACAACACATCATTGAAAAAAAGATAACCACCTATTTTCAATCCTATCAAAAGTCACTTTCTTTTCATTTTCCACTTTTGCTCTTCAAGTGAAAATGAAGGATACAACTTTTTTGAAGCCCCCCCACCACCACCACCACCACCCGCCTCGTTCCCGCCGTCATTGTAATAAGATCAAAATTGTACTTCTATAAGGCAATTACCAAGTTAAATTACTAAACACAATCTTGTTCTGTGTGAGAAAAGAAACAAAAGATGCTTATTTTTTCTTCTTAAAATGGGAATATTTTAATTTGAGGGACTTTAAATCTAACATATTGAGTGAATGAATGTAAAATGATTCATTTTCTTTTTTTATTATTTTGTTCTCGAAAATTCACAAACTGTGACGATGAGAAATTTCCCTGCTTTCAGGAAGTCTCTCTTCATGGTCTATGAGGCACGGCACCACAAGATGAATGTTAGGCATCTTGTGCCACTTTGATATTCTTTGTATCGTAGAGACTTCCAATTAATCCTGGCATACGTATCTAGGATACAATTGGTCGGTTAATTTAGGCTTTAGGAAAGAGAAAACATGGCATCTAAATTATTAACGAAAAGTTGTCAATCTCCCCCAGGATAAATTTAGTGATAGATGGCTTTGAATAGATGCAAATGATAATAAAGTTGATTTAATTGCATGATTTCGCTTTAATTAGTACGAATGATATAGCTGAGGTGCATTTATATTGGTACATCGTCAAAAAAAAAAAAAAAAAAAAAAAAAAAAGGAGGGGATATGGCGGCCGGCCGGCCACGTGCATATTATGATTAGGGTTGATATATTGCCCTATTAAGAAGTCAAATTCGAAAAAAGTGGCTTTTTGAGATTTGTTTGGCTGCAAAATATATTATTTGGCTTTTATTCTAAAAAATAGGCTTTTTTGTACTTACTTGAGAGTTTGGCTACAAAAATATTGTTTGGCTTTTTTTTTTTTTTGCCTTTTTGGAAACTTGTTTGGCTGTAATATTTCTTATTTGGCTTAATTCTGTTTTTGTTTTTTTAAACTTGGAGAATAAAAAGAAAATAAAACATGATTTTTAACCACGTGATATTTTGCATGTATTCGCCTGAAATCATAATAACATTTATTTTTTCTGTACATTTTACCCTCTAAAAGCCACCGGGCCCGCCGCCAGTGGATTTTTTTTTTTAACGTTATTACTGTTTTGTCATTTTTAAGTTTCATGTGGCTTTTTTTAATTTTTATATGATTTGGCTTTTTGCGGTAGGGATGATCTACCAACCCAGATCATGATGATAGGATTCGCTATCAGACTGGGTATGTCTATTTACAAGCTCGTCAATCTGGTCGAGCTAGTCACGTGATTGCTGTCGAATATGAACATGGATTTTGAATATGCATGCAGGTTGACGTACTTTAAAAAAAATTCGCAGTGATCAGTTACGTAGGTTAGCTCATTGCATGTACTGTAGGTATGTTTTATATGTCTATTATAAAGCAAAGATGGCGGAACAAATATTACAATTTGTATTCCCGATCACCCGTGGGGGTGTAAGTTGCTTTGAATTAATATTTTGGTTTCCTTAACAACAAACAAAAGGCTGCAGAGGTTATGATCATATTAAATTTGGCCTTTGAAGTTGCAGCAACCTCTAAATTAGACAATTTGATCATACTGTGGGCTGGATGATCCCCTTGCCAACAATGAGAAGAATCAACATTGTTTCTAACTTAAACGTTTTTTTCTCAATTTCATATAAATTATTATAATTTTCCGGGCCATATTCGTAACGCTATAGTAAGTGTAAAAAATCACTGGGAACTGATCAGCTTTATCAAACATGCGTATTCAACTTTATATTCAACAGCAATCACGTGACTATGCTTGACCAGATTGGCGAGCTTGTAAATAGACAGACCCTATCAGAATGTTATGGGGAAATCGTGTTTCATTCCAATTTTGGGTGATAATAACATGTCTATTACATTCCAATATCCGCACATTTGGATTTCAAGAATTCGATGGGTTGTGGAGATCGGCAGTAACAACGATCATAGAATGAAATTTGATAATTTGTATCATCAACTATATCAGATGATTAGTTGTTTTTGTCAAGTTATACATACATACATATGTATGTATGTACGGACTCTAACTGTTTAAGGACAGGTTTTATGTTGCATGTGTGTCGTACTATTCTGCTATTAAAGCTTACGACCGGGCTAAAACTGATCCCACCTTAGAATATGTTCCCCCACTTCACGGGAATTATATACAACCATGGCTAATAACATATTATTTTTG